>CM065052.1:261092875-261692875 GCA_032883995.1 Coronaproctus castanopsis | reverse complement strand
TGTAAACAATTGCTAGCTTGATAGCGTATAATTCAGCTGAAAGAATTGAGTGAGTAGCGTATGAGGGTTTTACTAGCTGTAGAAACAGCACAATCCTGTCCAACGATTTAGATTCATCAATATAGTATATTAGCATGTTTTTATACCGATGGAGAATGGATGATAATCCTCGGCTCTCAGCCGGAATTATTTTATTTTTTAAGAAATAATCCAAAAATTCATTGGTGAGAAGCAACTTATTCCAGATCATCAATTTGGCTTCAGAACTAGACATTCAACAGTACAGCAAGTACATTAGTCAATACAATTGAAGAAACATTCGAAAAGAAAAGAGTCACTTCTGCTGTCTTCCTTCGTGTACAGCAAGCTTTTGACAAAGTCTGTCATCCGGGAGTATTGTACAAGTGCAAAAAAAATATACAACCCAGTCGGTATTACAATATTATTAAATCTTACTTAGAAGATAGATACTGTTTAATGGAAATGAATCATCTATCTACAAACTTGAAGCCGGTGTCCCTCAGGGGAGTGAACTTGGTCCTATTCTATACCTGCTGTTTACGTTTGATATGCCACAAACTGAAGATACATTATTAGCAACTTTTGCTGATTATACGGCGCTCATGACTACACATGACAGTCCAGAAAAGACAACAAAAAGTCCACAAACTGCGCTGAATAAAATTACCGAACGGTCGCATAATTCGAAAATAGTTATGAACGAAAACAAAAGTAACCACGTCATTTTTACAAAACGAAACATAATGCGTCTGAATTATCACTTATCTGTAAATGGCAAAACAAGACAAATCCATCAGATATCTCGGAATACACTTAGATGAAACTCTTACATGGCTTAATGATATCAAAGCGAAAACAGTGGAGCTAAATAATAAAACAAGACAGCTTCATCTCGGACCACACTCGCAAAGTTGCTAATAAAATATTACTTTACAAAATGTTGTTGAAGCCAATATGGATGTACGCAGCTGAACTTTGGGGATGTGCGTCCAAAAGTAATTTGAATAAGAATCAGCGCTTCCAAACTAAATTACTTCGTTCGTTGATGGGGCACATAAGGATCTCGAAATCAAATATGTGACTGAAGAAATACAATACTCAGTCAGGAAACATGTGTCGAGACTAAAGGTACATTCCGTCGCAACGAACTGGAACAATCAATAAGCTCGATAAGATTAAAACGAAAAAAAATTAAGCAGATCTCGAATCACGCTGATGAGTGTGTCCAAAATTTCATGAAAATACATAAGTCAAAAAAATGTAGCGGGTGGCCTCATTGTTCAGTTCTAGATGAGAAGAAATTATAAAAAAAAAAGATTTATAATTTTATTATTAATTTCGGTATAAAATTGTAAGCATTATTGAACTATTAGTATATTTTTTGCCATTGTAAACGTATGAACTGGGTGATAATATATGAATTGAGTGATATTATACGGACGCTGTGGTATTATTCTGTCTTTTAAGTATAAAAAAATAAATAATAATAATAATATCGGTTAGATCAAAAAGATTAGAAACTGTAAACTGGCAATTCTAGTAATTACCGTGTTTTATATATTAAGTACCCTAGATTTACAATCGCTTTTTCAAAAATTATGTTTTTTTGTTTTGGAAAATATATTTGCCCATATACGAATGAGGTGCTATCAAAAACCATTGCGTACGTAACTATAACTATTTTATTAAGTTATAATCAAAAACGTCGAATATAAAAACGTTTTTCTGGAAATGAATTTCGGAATTTCTCGATCGCATTTTTTCCCCATTCGAATAATTCTTTCGTAGATTACAAAATATTTCCGGAATAGTCGGTACCTTAAATCGAAACGGTATCCAGGTTATGAAATTTTTTATTATATTTACTAACACATATTAAGTAAAAAAACACATTTCTAAGCTCGTAACATTAGAAAAACGAACGGTTAAAATCCGATCAAATTGAATTTATCAATATATACATTTAGGCAAGTATCAAAATTACTTAAATTTCATAGAGTGTACTCGAGGTCGGGGCCCAAAATTTCGGAATTCGTAATTTCCGACAGACCATTTTCAACTACTTTTACACGTTTGTGCAAAATTTCATCCAAATAGATACAGCCGTTTGCGAGGTGCCGAATGTTTTATATATAATTTGTCGTTTAAATATATAAGATTGAATTTTCGTTACTTCTAATAAGCTTCTTTTTTTTTTTGTGTAAATTTATTTTAACGCGGTTTCGATTTGAACGTTTTTCACGTAAATAAATTTTTCGAAATTTGCAGGAACGGAGCTTACTCGCCGGATCACGTGTATACCGCACAGGATATCACCGAAATCGTAAATTACGGTTTAGCGAACGGAGTACGCGTTCTCATGGAAATCGACGGGCCGTCACACGCCGGATTTGGATGGCAAAGTACATATAAAGAAAATTATAAAGTCACGTGTCTGAATACACAACCTTATAATTTAAATTGTTGGGAGCCGCCGTGCGGTCAGCTAAATCCTATTGAAATTAGCATATACAACGATCTACTGCAAGTTTATAAAAGTTTGTTCGATTTATTCAAAAACGAAAACGTCTTCCATATGGGTGGAGATGAGGTAACTATATACATATATACATATATATACATATATATATATATATATATATATATTTCTATAATTAGAAAGTTGTCGAATAATGGTGTCCGTTCCCAAATTATGTTGTTATTTCCACCTACCGTGATTTAATACCTGTAGTCGTTTAAAATCTCCCTCATAATAAATTTTATGTATACATATATATATATATATATATATATATATATATATATATATATATATATATATATATATATATATATATATATATATATATAAAATTAGCTGTAAGAAACAAAAAAATATTCATAATATTAAAAAAACAAAAAGTCATTAAATTATTAAATAACTTAAACTCTAGCTCTGAAAACAAAAATAACCCGCCACGTTCTAACTTTTTAACTCATCCTACAATCTAATTTCACGTCTTCCCGTTTTTCCATAAATAATCCAATCTGTTATTTTCTTAGTCCACCGCGTAAAATCCATTCATACAATATGATCTGCCAATTCCATTTTGTTCTCATTTCCCCCAGATAAAGTTATAATTAAATTTTAATTTTTTTTTCAATATTTTTCATATTAATTTTATCTCTTAATTTAACTCCTATCATAAATGATGCGTTTTAATCTTATTCGCGGTATTGTTAGAAATTGTCCGGCTCTTTTCATTAACAAATGCCAACGTTAATATTCAAGATTTAATAACAGTCAGAAATTCGATATGTTCGTTACTAATCACCAAGTCACATGCAACCAGAGACCTAAACAATTCCGATAAGTTTAACTAAATAGCTCCGATGAAAAATATGACACTGTGATTTTTATTGACACGAACATTAAAATTATGCAATAACATCCATTACGATAGAATTTTTCAATTTCACTCCCGCATTGATATATACATCACTAAACACACTTTTCAGTCCATCTTCAACCACAAATTATTACAATAACGCAAATAATTAACAACGGTTACTCTCAGGCATGGTGCTACACATTCATACAAACAAACAAAAGAATTAGCGTTAATACATACTTCCTCACATATTAACAGCGATCGACAGAAAAACGGCTACAATTCTGATTAAGTATTCGTAAACAATCATTTGGAACTGGTCCTATCAAAGACACTGGGAAACCTATTTATAGATCTTAGGTGCTGCTAAAGTTTGAAGTTACTATTATTAAAAAAGCAAACTGGAATGACTTTACTGAAAAATCAGATGGAAAATTAAAAATGCTACGTCAATGGACAGTGCACACTATTTTTGTAAAAACAGTGAAAGATATTTCAAGGAAATTCAAGACCCGGCCATGTTGTATAATGCACACGAAAAAAGTTCAATGATGACTCATTCTCGAAAGAAACTATAATAGCAGTGGATGCAGTTTAAATATTATATATGATTTACAACCGCAAATGAACGTGATCATAGCCTAGTTTATTCTGAACCAAATAACATATCTACTAATACTTAACGACAAGCTAGTAAAAGGATCTAAATTTAAGAAGCCGAAGTTAGAGCAGATACCATAAAGACAAACTATCAATCGAGACTATAACACAGTAGAATTTTATCAAGCAATTGGCAGAATGAAAAATGGTAAAGCATTAAATATTGATTTCATTAGAGCCAAGTAACTTCAACGATTTGGGCCAGTAATACAACATAATTATATATATATGTATGTGTGTTTGTGTGAGTACGTAAGACTAAATAGACGATATAAGACTGCTACACCTGTGTTTTGTTATAGAAAATAGTTTTACATCGATAAATAAAATAAAATCATATTATGTAATTAGCTTGCAATACGTTTAATAATGATTTACTCCTTCAGGTTTTCATACCGTGTTGGAGATCAGTGACAGCTATACAAGACTTTCTATATAGAATGGGTAGAAATGGAACTGACGACGATTTCGTATTTTTATGGGGACAATATCAAAATAAATTATTAAAAATGATCGACGATATAGATGTTTCAAAAAAAATTACCGCTATATTGTGGAGCAGTCAGCTTACTAATACGGAAACAGGATTAAGTAGTTTAAATAGTACAAGGTTAGATAAATTTACTGTTATGTAATTATAAAATAATAATAATAATAATAATTTGATTTTCGATTTTTATAAGGAATTTAGAATTTAAAATTTACCAGCTAATCGTAAAAATAGGAATTTTTATGGCGATAATATTTTTTTATGAAAATTGTCACGAGTTCAATAATCTTTCAGGGCACGAGAACTTGGCAAAGATATATATATATATATGTGTATGTACACATAGATAACTACTTTTACAATGAAAAGGATACTATACAACAAATATCACATATATATATATATATATATATATATATATCAGTTTTATAATAATACGATGAGATATGAAAATGTATAGTTATATCACGCGTGATGTTAATGTTTTTTGACTAGCCACTTTAGTGCGATCTTATCAAAAAATTAGGCTACTTTATTTTTTAGCTGCTTTTTACTTAACTTACATCTACACGTTAAATTTGGCATTCTTAATGTTGAAGTAAATAACTAAATATAACGTTATGTAATTATCAGCAACATTAATCGAACAGATTTACTTTTCTAATAATTTTGCAAATTTTAATTTAACAGTAATTTTAAAGTTAAATATAATCAAAAATTATTACACACCAAGTAAAATTTGAGATCGTATCGAAATTACTAGCAAGTTCATAAAATAAGGAAATAAACTGATAAAAAAAAAAAAGTGATAAAAATAATGACAACAACGGTTTACAATTTTCAATCATATGAGCAACATAAATTGTCATCGATCGCGTTTTAAAAGAAAGTTACAATAACATCTACTCACTCTAATTTATGAAATTTAATGTTGATATCGTAGAAAAAAATTAGTATATATATAATGTGTGTGTGTGTGTGTGTGTGGGTGCGTGTGGATAGATGTAGGTGGATGTGGATATATATATATACATATATTACCTTCTTTCTGTTTGGAATATTGAAAAATTCATCTCTAGTAATATTATTTTATTACCATGCTATTTACCATTCGGTTTTCTCATTTATATTTCAGATACGTAATACAGCCGTGGGTAGAAAGCAATAGTACTCTTATAGACGAACTAGCACGTAAAGGTTATAGACTTATAATTTCCACGAAAGACGCTTGGTATTTAGATCACGGTTTCTGGGGCAATACTAAATACTATCAATGGCCTACGGTATACGAAAACGTTTTACCGTCAAATACCGACGCTATTTTAGGCGGAGAAGTTGCTATGTGGGGAGAGTACGTCGATGAAAACGTTTTGGACGGCAGAATCTGGCCTAGAGCCTCGGCAGCAGCTGAACGTTTATGGACGAATCCGACTACAAAAGCTATGGAAGCTGAAGATCGTTTAATATTCCATCGACAAAGACTGGTGAAGATGGGCATTAAAGCTAGTCCGATTGTTAATCAGTTTTGCGAACAAAATCCTTACGAGTGTCGAAAAGGTAAATCTGCACCGAAAGGGAATGACTGAAAATCGTGATGGTACACAACTATTTTTGATGATCGTTCTTATTTCAGTACAGATTCCTATATATCTCGAAATACCAATATTTATCGTATTTGCGTTTATATTATATATATATATATATATATATATATAAAATATAAAAGCAGAAGCGAAGCATTTTTATCATTATACACGAATAATAGAAGTTTTATAGTTAGTTTATACTTTTATAAAAATATACTTTAAACATATTTTAATCATTTTATGTTTAATGCTGCAACTACTTTTTACGATAATTGGTTATTAAACTACCTCCAGGAATTTCAGCATTACCTATCGTTTTTTCAAAAAAAAAAAAAAAAATCGTTTCGTTGTCAGTTATTGTAATAGTAATTTGTTTTAAATAGTGTTAAAAAGTTAAAATACTTATTTGACATCAATAAAAACAATAATTAAATTAATTTATCTAAAACTATAACATGCAAATATAATAATTTAGAGACATTCATCGTACAATAGATACCCAAACGTGGAAGGTTACTGAAATAAACGAAAGAACGTTCGTAAAAATCGTTCACGAGAATATTCAAACTGTTCTTTATTACCAATATTGGCTCGCTGTGCAACGTTTTCCTTTTTATCATTCTCTCGGTTGTGTAATAATAATGAATAATAACAAAAAATCGTAATAATTATAATAATAATATAAAGATGGAAATTCCCAAGAATAACGAGCCTGATATTACACGGACATAATTGGAAAAAAACTTAGGCGTGAAAATGACAATTTCTTATTAGTTATTTTATTTATATTATTACGTTATAAAACTGACGAATTATCCGCAAATAAAAAAAAATGCTTTAAACAACTCAAATAATCTACTTCGCAAGGTCAAAGTGGTCCATTTTGCTACATGTACGTTAATAATTTCATTATGTGAAGAAATTTCATCTAGACCAAGCACTTTTTTTAGTATTAATGTAATCAATTTACTCGACCACTTGCACAACACTGGATTAATTTGCTACTTATATCAATAAACAATCATTGTGTGTACTCTAGACAAGTAGGCTTTAAACAAGTATAGTAAGAATCATGTTTAATTTGGTTGAAAGTAATGATAATAGGAATTGGTTTTTTATATAATATCACGCAGATGTGCGTGTCTTTGATATTTCCTTTCTGAATAGGTGTTTCCTTGGAAGCATGTTGCTCCATTAGCAACACCAAAAAAAAAAATAATAGACAAATTTTAACAGGTAAAAAAGGGGGTATGAAACTAAAAGGTGTTAAATAAAATCTTAAATGAGAACTAAAACTCAAGTAGCAAATAAAACATTAAAATATAGATGAATACTATTTTATATATATATACACCAGAAGTTACTCACGGCTTCGCTTGTGTAATTATTTTTTTTAAGCTTTGTTTGGCATTGATATCACAAATAGGACAGAAATATAAATTAAAGTTTTAATACTAAACAGCGATATATCTGCCAAATCTGCCAAATCGTTTAAAATTTAACAGGTCCTCCGGTTCGAATGTATCTTCATTATCATTACGAACACCCGCAAACAAACAACAATAACGGATATATATATATATATATATATATATATATATATATATATATATCCGTATATATATATATATACATATATACACGTGTACTTACACTAATATATATAGCTGTTAAAGAAAAGAGACATCAATAATTTAAAACTTTAAATTATTATAATTTCTGTCCTATTTGTGATGTGAAGCAAAGCTTAGAACGAATCCGACAGTACAGACAAACTGTGCAAATTTCATCATTATTGCTTAAACAGTTTTTGAGTTAAATCGGGAGAGACAGACAGACAAAAATTTAAAAAAAAAAAAAATCCGTTTATGTGCGATAAAAATAACCCAGTGCAATGATTATAATGAAAATATTCGCAAATCATAGACAGACAGCACCGTTTTATATATTAGTATAGATATAGACATTATATATATATAAATATATAAACAAAACAAACTAAAAATAATTTTAATCGCTATAAAATTTATTTTATAGTGATTAACTTTGTTTTTATTTTGTTTTTGTTAATTCATAAAATAACTACTCTCCAATACATCAACATGATATATATATATATATATATATATATATATATATATATATATATATATATAGTTATATAGTTATATACATATAGTTATATATAATCTTAATACTACTATTAATAAGTACAACTGTTAAAAGTGAACATGTATGAGGTTATACTCCAGCGAGTAGAACTCCTTAAATTACTAAGTTAGTAATACTAGACAAGATCATTTGGATGGTGACGTTTAAGTCATCTAATTTCGTTTCTGGTATTTAAAACTTGACGAGCTTCTTATTCACATGCTTAAACTGCTGCAGCAAACTCTCGCATAACATCATCGACACATTTCATATGTAAATCTGGAAGTGTTCATTTTGTGAGTATCGATACGCATCCATAATTGCGCGTAAAATGATGTTCTGCCGTTTCGGCAGAAGATTCCTGTTAGACTAGGCAGCGCATCCTCATAATGAAAGCTCGTACGACCATGGTTTTATAACTTGATTAAAGAGTAATAGTTTGCATTGTATATTCAATACAGAACGCCTACCGATGAGCCAGTACAAATCTTGTACTCTGCGCTTAGTTTGAAACACTTTCATCTTTATGTGGACTTTCCATGATATTCCGACGTTCAAGTGCATTCAGAGATATTTGACCGAATCAACTGCATGGAATAGGCTGATCCCTAAGATTACTCGATACCTACTGTCTGCATTCCTTAACATATAAAGAACGTGGACTGATTTTGCTTTATTTAGTTTAAATTCCAGTACCAGGTCCGTTTTCTAATCAGATTTAAATGCTGTTAAATTTTAGCATTTGCCTCGCTGAGATCAGTACTGACAAACTGATATTGCGGTGTCGTCTGCGAATGTTGTCGTTGTTACGTTATCAGACGTTGATAGATCGCGTGTGTATAGGAGAGATTCAACGACACTTCTATGTGGAGTTCCTGCCTATATTCTGTAAAAAGCTGACCACGCTTCATCATAGGCCACACGAAACTCCCTATCGGTTAAGTATGATTTAAATAAGTTTCCAGGCAGTTGTTTGCTTAACTTAAATATAAGTCCGTCGTACCACACCCTGTCGAAAGATTGTGCACACATCTGAAAACACCGCAGAACAGTACTTTTTTTTCTTCTAATGCTGAATAGATCATTTTAGTAACTTGTCTCACTTCATCTCGTTGAGTGGTGCCGATTAAATCCAAATTGATGAAGTGGCAAACCCTCTCCTATAATTAGCGGCATTTTAATATTAATTTTTCAAACAATTTTTGATATGACTGGCAAAAGCGAAATAGGCTTATATGAAGTGACCTCTCGAGCTGGTATGTCAGTTTTTTCAACATTATTATTTTTGCAACTTTAAAATAAGTTGGCGCGTACTCTAATCGTAAACATGTATGATATAGATATTTCAAAAGGACGATATCCTTACGCGATAGATTTTTCAAGATAGCTGGGGATATCTCATCTATACCCGGAGCTTTCTTTAGATTTAAATTTTTATCTATTTCCATTGCTACCTCAAAAACCACCTTATACGTTGTTCAGCTTGATAAAATGGAGTTGAATCTATATTAGACACAATGTCATGTTGTTAAAAAAAAGTCTGCGAGAAGTACTTAGCAACCAATTCGGCTTTTTCAAAAATTCGACGAGCCCAATTATTCAGTTCATCACGAATAGGTGAATATGTACAAACGGCCATTTAATTCGCTTAGTCGCCTTTCATAGTGAATAGTGTTTATCTGCGGATGAACTTAACTGTTGAAGGTATTCTGCAAATGTTTTACATTTAATGTTTTTAATCAAACGACGTAGTTGATTGCTAGCCTTATTAAAAATATTATCATGAGAACTGCGTGTAATGTGCCATATACGCCAAGCCTTTCGCCTCTCAGCTATCTTATCTAATTATTAACGGATATTTTATTTCTTGAACAGTAACTGTTTTTGCTATTGGAGTAGCTGAATCGCTTTTCTCAAACGACAAGTTTGAATTTCTATCTCACGCATAGACTTTAGACGTACTTTAAGATCAATTCGTTTGTATAATTCTTCCCGAAATTTATCCCAGTTTGTATACCGGCTTGTGGGTTTTTTTTCTTCTTCTGCATAATTGTTGTACTGATTGTGAGCATAACAGGCGTATAATCTGAAGACAAGAAAATGAGGTTTTCCGCCGCTAGATAGTTTGTGGACAGTCCTTTGACAGTAAAAAAATCTAAAAGATCTGGATTTTTACGCTGATCCGTGGTCTAGTATGTTGGTTTTGCCCTGACACAATACAGCGTTGTGTACTATATATCGCTTATAAAAGCTGGTTACCTTTAGTATGTGCAGGGCTGGGATTTTTACGATTAACTGGTGATGATCCCAGGCCTCGTGTTTAGCATAAGTCAGCAGCGATAATAAAACGTTTTCCAGAATAGTTGGCGTTTCAAATTATGCCTAAGTGAAAAATATACAGCAACCACTTTTAAGTTCGAATTATGTTGCGTAACTATTACAGAAGTTGTCTGTGCATATTCCTCACAATAAGCATCATCCAGCTGATGTCTTATATTATGTTTAATGACAACTGACGATCCAGAAAATCCTCCTCCGCTAGGACGCGGAGTATGATATATAACATAGCCACGTATAAATACCATAACATTGAAAATATCTGAAAACGTCGTTTCCAAATGAATATAAAATTGAAATGATGTGTCAATAACGCGATCTACAAAAAAAATCAAGTTTAGTTAAAATATAAGCTTAACACTTTCAATACCTTGCCCGAGTCAGAGACGGGGATGATTTTTTTCTTCATTATACCTTGTCCGAGTCCTGCTCGGTTTTATGGTTTTAATTTTATGGATCGTTTGTTGTTCATTTTACTCGTTCATAAACATTATGGAATATAATATACAGTAGTTATAACATAATTTATTTGATGTAGCGCTCTCTGTTGACAGTTTGTGAAGTCTAAGATGATGTATGCGAACATTTCTTCGACCATATCGAGTTTGTTTACTTTTATACTTTTTAGACTGATTAGAATCTTTTTTCTTGTGCCGAATTTTCTGTTACATAGTTTTTTGTATAAAAAAATGTCTCTTAATAATATATTAAATGATAGTGACATCTATGTGCAGAATACTTGGAAGGCACTTTCCTGCCAAGGTACCGCTAACTGAGAAGAAACACAATCCTACAAGAACGTGTAAAGTATGTGCTGATAAGAGTAAAGCACAAACTGGACAACGGATAAGAAAAGAGTCTAGCTGGTGGTGTCCAGACTGCGAAGTTGGCTTATGTTTGCCAGAATGTTTTCGGAATTATCATACCAAAGCAAATTATTGTTAGACCTAAATGTATGCACACATGCACTCTCACACACACACGCGCACATATATATTTGTATGTATGTATAACATTTATAATTATTATGAATAATTGTTTCTCATTAGAACTATAATAAAATTTGTTACATGATTGAAATAACTTACATATATAATGATTTGCAGTATGTTCTATAGAGAAGCCCGAGTTAGAGTCGGGCATGTCATAAATCATCCCCGAGTCTAGCTCGGGGTACTCGGGGTAGACTTTACAGGGGATTTAATTGGTTCGCCCGAGTACGACCCGGCCCGAGTTCACCGGTATAAAAATAAAATAAATCTATAATTTTCTGATAAATCAAAAACATCATTTTCTGGCATCTATATTAATTAGTGTTAACTTAAATAAAATAAGGATATTTATATATATTTTCGAAGATAAAATCCTACTCTTTCTGGTGGTAGCATTATAATTACATTAAAATAATAATTCATTGAATTACAAGTCCGCAAAAAAAGCTTGAAATGCCGGGTATTTTGAGGAATGATTTTGCAAAAATCCTGGATATCGAAAGTGTTAAAGAGATGAAATTATTGAACGAAATAACTATTATTCGTGTTGTTGTTTTCTACAGAAGCACGTCCCCAAAATAGACTTCAAACAAGCGATCTGGAAGGAAATTAGATATAGGTACATACAGATTAATCCAAATGTAAAATTGTCTATACACTTAAAATGTAACATACCTTTGTAAATTTGACATCAGCAAACAAAAGTAATGTTCGAATTGAATGCAATATAATAATTATAAACTTATAACTTTATTCCAATTAAATGAAAGGAAAAAACGACACAATAATCAAAGAGTATTTTTTCTACAGAAAGTTTTATTTGAAAAACGTAAAAACATTTTTGCAATTAGGAATAAGTTAAAAGCCCAAAAATAACGCAGTGTTCCTTTATCAAATTTGTTAAATGATGTTAAATGTTCAATTTCTGTATGCTCTGTAATTTATCAGTATTTTCAGTGACTTCGAAATATAAAAATGAGTTTAACGTTAACTGTACTTTTGGACAATGGTAGACGACAGCGTGTCACAACTCGCATTACTTCATTAGTTTCAGAAGTAAGTTATAAAGATCGTGTCTCAAGTGTCGGATCTAGAATAAGTTACTAAACATAAATCATTAATTATTTTAAAACATATTAAAATAATGTGATAAACAGAATCAAAATTTACTTACCACAATTTGAAATCTATAAATTTATTTTAAATGTGATCTATTTTATTTGTTAGATTTTAGATGAAGTGTGTCAAAAACAAACTCTTAATTCAGATATGTACGATCTCAAGTAAGTTTTTTACTTATATTATAGGATATTTAAGTTTATTTGTATTAATATAAATCTCGCGTATATTTCTGTTTAGTTTAAACCATTAAAAAAAAATGTGCCAAAAATAAATACGAAAATGGTATTTGAATATCAAACATTGGCAATAATTAAATTTAAAATTAGCCGCGGATGTTTTGCACAAAATTCAACGCATAAAAAGTTCGTCGAATAATAGCAATAGATATATTTTTGGAACCAAAGAATATATTGTATAAATTAAATTGAATTGTTACGTTTAATGAAGAAGCCTAAATTAAAGCATTAACAATTTAGAAAATCAATCGCAGTTGTTTTAGACGAAATTCAAAAAATAAACATTCGTCGCATACATAAAAGGTATAGCAACAAAAATATTTCTACATTAAAAAAAATTTATTGTAGAAATTCAATTTTTTGTTACTTATAATGAGTTTTGTCAGACCATGTTTAGTTGATATGATGTTTAAAAAGTAACACTCGAACTGATTATTGTAGCTTCTCGAATTTCTGTAACTTTGTTATGGAATACAATTTTCATTATAAGAAATGGTAACCAGTGTACATTACTACATTAAATATATATATTAATAGAGTTATCTGTTGACTCGGTAACTTAAATTTTAGATAGATATTTAATAAATATTTCATTTTTCTCGTTCGTTTGTCATCCGTTTGTTCTTTTCTATCTGTACGGGCTGGTATTGGAACATATTTAATTACTTATAATTTTCCATCGGGAATAGTCAACATTTACAAAAGGGAATTAAATTGATTTATATATTTTTAGAAACTTCATATGTGGAAACGCTCTCTTTAACTTTTTATTTTGTTCAAAGTGTATGATAAAACTTTTTTTGCATACGACTTTAGGCATGCTGATTTAATGCATGTTGTTATATGTTTAGTAACTATTTCGATGGTTTTTCTATTTTTATTAAGATGTTCTACTTTCAACTGCTTCTTGAAATACATGCCAATCAGTGTTTCAACTAGCCACATTAGCCTTATAGAAATCTACATCACTACACCGTTAATATTTCATATGTTTTGTTGAGTGATCAAGCATCATCAATGGATTATTCAACTAGTGTGTGATCAATGTTAACAACTGTAAAAATAAAAATTAACAAATACAAAACTTGTTTAGGACAATACGATAGGTCTCCATTGTACAAGTTGTGGTATACTTTTTCTGAAGATGCTATATAACGGTCATCATATGTTTAAATGTCATGATTATAAATTTTGTACCGTAGACATATATGAGAAATAATGCATTTTATAAAAAAAAGAAAAAGCGGACGTATATTTAAACATTGAACAATAAAAATGCGGGAATGTGAAGTAAATATGTCAAATTGAAAGTTATTGTGACAAGAAATATTCGGTATCGATTTGCTAGAAAATGAAACCGCCTACAAATATAAAAAACTGGCATTAAACTTTTTAAAAATTATCTTTATTCGAATGTGTACAATTTATTGTTAATGAGAAATGTAAATAAGTATATTTTAACATCAAATAGAAGGATCATTTAAAAAAATATTATATCGAAGAAACGTATGTAAAATATTACGTGTTCACATGCACAATAAATCAACAAAATCTGTAAGCATGCGCAAGATCCCTTCAAATGAATTGTTGCTGATCTGTCAAAGAATACTGGAAAACTGATCCCTTAAAAAGAATAGGACATTGGACTTAATCATATTAAATAAATTGGATGCACGTGTTATTACGTAACTTTATTCTGCTTACTAATTCACAAAAATCGAGAAAGATAATAATAGGAAAATTAATTAAAATAATTCCGTTCGTGAAAGCGTGTATTTCATCGCTGTAAATGTTTAAAATTACAAGCAACTAGTAAGTCATTACTGTACTAAAATGAGCAGTAATTTATGTATTGTAAATTTAATTTTATGGTCGTTTTAGGTACAAGAATGATATACTATCAATATCGTCGACGTTGGATTTTTGTAACATTCCGAATAACAGTCAATTAAGTTTAATAAAATTGTCGAAAGAACGTGAATTACTTCCAGTTCAAATTTTTCTTCAGATGGAGGACGGAGTGCGTTATTCGGGAACATTTGCTCCGATGGGTTTGTAACATCTTTCCGTGTATATAAATAAATTATTTACCGAAATATAAATTAAAAAATTAAATATTTGCAATAAGATTATTCAATTTTAACTGGGTATTCATAAATAAATAATGATCTTATGGAAGTGTGTAGACAGTGTTTTTAGTTTATTATAATTTTTTTAAAAGGTGAGATATCGGATTCAATTATAATCAAAACTTGTATATTTTGTTTTATCTGACACAAATATCTTTTACGTTTTAATTTCATGCGATACTTTATATTTTTACATTCAAATAGGCGTGAAAGCATATAAAAATTATATTACGAACGAAAGAAATTTAATATCGTTAACCAGACTCTATATCCCTTAATTTTTTCTCCTCTTAGTTTTTTTTTTTTTTTTTCATTTATCTTTATTGTATAGTTCCCTGTCATAAACAATAACGATCGTGAGAAATGAAGGAAAAAGAATAGTGAGATAAATGAAAATGTATAATAATCAGATAATTCCAACGCATTACCTTTAACAGCTCGTTGTAAACATATCTGCATTAATTAAACATTTATGATTATTTCATTGTCTTCGATAATAGATACACTGTGGAATATAATTACAACGTTATGTCCGAGTAACGTTGTAAAGAAGGAAAATCCGGTTGTCATTTATTTACGAAGAGAGATATTGGGTGAGCAGTTAAAAACAACCACACTCAGAAGTCTTGGTATTATCGGAAGTTCCGTATTATTCAGGTAATTAATATAATATGTTGTAGCTTATTAATAATGTTGATATGTCGGAGAGTAGTGATGTTATGAATTAATAAAACAAAACAAAAATAAAGTTAATCGCTGTAAAAAAAAAATTATTAATGCAAAGCTTGTCGACAATTGCATCATTATCAAGCATATTCGACAATTACGTCATTATCAAGAATATATATATATATATATATATATTTGATAATGACGTAGCTGCCGAAAAGCTTTGCGTTAATAAAAATTGTTTATAGTGATTAACTTTGTTTTTATTTTGTTTGATTAAAGCTCATTGTTTAAAAAAAATGTGTTATTGTATAGTGAGTAATTTTTTCGAACCGAAATGTTAATCTTTTTTAGATTTTTCCATAAAACGGCGGAACAACTAAGCACTCAATCGGTAGCCCCTTCTGTACAAAGAAAATTAAAAAAACCAAGATATGAAGAAACTAACGAAGATACGTCCTTCTTTAAAAAAATAGTTCACTCGATTGAAGAACAAAAAAATAAGCTGTTCACTAATAAAGAAAACGAAAACAACGCTACAGATAAAGATAATTCGCAAAAATGTGCGCCAGTTGTTCAGTCAGCAATGGAAGTGGACGTGAAATCTGAGGAAAAAGATCAAATGAAAACATCTGAAGATGAATTTAAAATGGAAGTTGATGAAGATACATCAGCCATGGATAATGTCGCCGATACAGTGAATGATACATCCATAAGTATTGCTGAAAGTAATCTTTCGAATGTAACCATTCCATCATCGGTTACCGAAAATTACATTGAGGGTATCGAATACGTAAGTATTTCAATCATATATTTTACAGTGTCATTCACTTTCCATCACTAAATATACTAAACGTAGTGTGACATTTAATTCTTAAATGTGAAGCTAAGAAGTATATACGTTTGATTTTGTTTCAAATAGTTTTTGGGGGTTGGTTTTTCACATTTTGATCAATTTAATCAAGCTTTAAATATCTAGACTTCTATACTAACATTCTGATAATAAACGTACATACATTCCGTGACTACTGTTATTTGTATAACGCTTAAGAGCAAAGAATTTTAATGTTATAATCGCACGCTGAAATATTAACAACTCCTAAACGCCATAATCTACATATCGTTTTTATGTAGTTCTTCTATATTTTTATCCGCATACCGTATTCTTATCCGTTATCTACTTTACTAACATATAAATTTTCCTCTTCATTATGTTTTTGATGCATTAATTTATTCCCATTGTTGTTATAACTGATACTTAATAACTGAAATATATTGTTCCCTGTTTAATTTTAATTGTTTCACGTTATTCTGTTCATTTAGTTAGTGCATCAATCGTCTCGTTTTCATAAAGTCCAACGTGTCCTGTAATCCACTTAAAAATTATTTTGCTTTATTTTTATTTCAACGTTACTAAGATATTTTGGATACATGGTTTGTACTTTACTTACTGCTGAAAGATAGTCTGTCGCTGTTAAAATGATTTTGTCTGTACTTATTTTTTTTAATGTTTAACGCCATGATTATTGCATACAGTTCTACAGTATATGAAGATCCGGCGTATTCAAACTACTTCGAGTTTACAAGTTAAAAAAAGGGACAAGACATTCGTAGAGGAACAATTAACAGGCTCTAGATGCAACAAACGGCAATATAATTCATCAGGTCCGATAATAATAGAAAAATCTGGAAGAATGGAGGAACAAAAATTAAGTGATAAAGACAGACAAACAAGAATAATAATAAGATAAAAAGAATAATGTAACATCAAGTAAAGAACATAAAAATTCTCATCGCTTTAATAACGATGTACACGATAAGACTGAAATGATTAGAGCACACCTCCGCTCAAAGTGTGGGTATGTTTAGACAATTAACGATGTTAATATGAATATAAGATAGTTATGTTATTTCTGTATATTACTATTTAGAATTGTGCCGTCCTTAATAACATGTACATCGTTATTTGTTACGTACAGAAGTATCACATAGATTTGCTGAAAAATGATATTTCCGTACAGTATCTGATGTATTAAAGTTCAGTTTTTTTTTTTAAATTTCAAATCCTTGCTAAATGCAGTACTCTCGATTTTCTTACAGAAATCATGGGATATATCATTCTAATTATCGGTATTACGAATATGAAAATGAATTAATTTTACAAAAATGTAATCTATGTTTCTTCATATCTATTTGTTGAACAAACTTTATCGACTTTCTAATTGATCTTGTACTTAGACGATAAATATATAATATAACTACCGAATACGTTTAATAACATTATATCATTCGAAGCATGACCGTAAATATCTAAAAACTTCGTATCGATAAACGTTTAGTAAATATATTGAAAATATAATTAAATTTCATGCCGTGATTACAGAAAAATATAATCTCATCGATATTTCAAAATTTTACTTTGATATACTCGTATGATCGAAGTTATTTAATATTATCTATTTTAATTTAGATAAAAAAATGCTTTTATTACTATCATAAAAAACACAACTGAACTATTTGTATGTCTACAATTTTTTTTTATACACACCAACGATTTCCCCCATAGTTAAAACGTATTACGTGAAAATTGGTTGTTTATAAGTAATAATTATTATTACCGTCAATTTTTTAATGTTTTCATTGCAGATTGGAGAACGATACGCCCTTTTATTTTTACTATCCAATATGGATATTACTCCGAAATTTAAAGATCCATCTGATGATTTTTACAAGTTAACTATCGACGATGCAAAATTATTGATTCGAGATGCTAAAGAATCCAGGTTGGTCCGATAAACTATGATAACTGTAAATTCGATTTTTTTTTTTTTTGTAATCTGCTAAAGTTAACATTAAAAATCATTTATGACACATATTTATTTATTTAATTTTAACACATTCTATGAAAATAAACATTTAATTATTACAATATTTGTAAAGGTATTTTCCTTTTAATATTAGGCTGTGTGTCATTAAAACATGCTGCTAGTGTATTTGGATATGATCTTAAGTGCTGTGCATACGTTTCACTGTATGTTCTTATTATTTATAGGTCTCTCTATATATGTTATCATTTATATTATACCGTAGTGCATTTGACTTCGACTGGAACCTTTCGATTTTAGATATACTTAAGTTAGATGACGCACCCTTCACTTGTATGCCATATAACCACACTGATTTGAAAATAGTTTTGTATAACGAATCGAAAGTACAGATTTTCTTCCAATGAACCAGTGATGTATATACGGAATTTTATATTCAGCTGGCCAGAGAAGGACGGTTTTGCTGTTTTTTTAATAACTCAAAAACTACTCAACCAACATTTTCGAATGAAATTTCGTTTAAAAAATACGAAAACGAGAGATTAGTAAAATAATCTGCAGTGAATATTTTACTAATAGTGTTCTATTTGTTGTGAATTGTAATCTTAAATTAATATTTTTTCATATTTTTAAATATTCACTTGATAATGGCCTAACAGCCGAAAAGCTTTGTGTTTTTTCATAAAGAATTTTTTTTTATGATTTTAACTTCTTTTTTGTTGTTTATTTTAATAAAAATCACTACGTAAAATATCCTTCAAATTATTGATTCTACCATATTTATTACGTCACGTGCTGCTATTATAGTCAGAGGCACTACTTGAAAATAGCTATATCATATTACGGGAAATAAATTATTATATTGAAAAAAAATGAAAGATTTGATTGATCATATTAGGATCGTTAGACATAATGGGGAAGATAAACAAGATGTATTCATATAATAAATGTAGAGGACAGGCATGTGTACAGAGACAACGGTTGTAGATTTTCGACCATAATATCAACATAACATAGAGCGTTCTTTCAATCTAAAATAAGTTTTATGAGTTAGAAATGTATACACAGATCCTAACCAGGATATATGCTGGTGGTCAACGTATCTAATCTTATTCTAGTACTTTATGAGAGGTCGACGTCCACACACCAATAGCTGGCTATTAGCGGAACTGTGAACATATGTATATTGTCTAGTTATTTCTAGTGATAATAAAGTGACTTGAGATCTGGCAAAAGATTACGTCGAAGTTTAATTTGCAGACGACAGCGTAGATTTCCTGTCTAATTGCGGGTTTTGTTTTCACTATATGTCGTGGTGTAGATACTTTATATCGCCATCAGTTTTGTTAAGTTAGTTTCAAACTAATTAACTCGGCGTACGAAACAGAAAAGTAATGTAGCAAAAAACATATCCGATGGCCTCATTTAGTATATTTTTCTTAGTTCGTTTTGTATATGGCATTTCGGATAATTTGTTGGTTGATGGTTCTCTTGAGGTACGTCGTTGATCAGTATGTTGAAGACGAGACAGATAAATCTATGCGGAGCTGATATTTTCTAGTCTGGTTGGTGCATTGTGAAGAATTTAAATAATTTTTTTATTCTGTGATATTTTTTCGCGATATACTACTTCGTGTAGTACACTATCGACTTATTATTTATTACGTTCGAAATAAACATTTCTTTAAATTAGTTATAATTTCTCCGTTACAGAATTCGAGTATATTATTTCTAATAATATAATTTTAAACATATTTTTCTCAATTTACAGGAAAGAAATCGAAGAATCAGAATTGAGTACGGCCGCTATAAGAGAAGACAAGAAATTGAAAAAGTTAGAAAGATTATTTAATCGATATCCGCATTGTGTTGTTCGTGTACAATTTCCTAATCGAGCGATTCTTCAGGGTATTTTTAAATCGGACGAAACTGTACGCGATGTTTCGGAATTTGTGAACAATTTTCTAAAACATCCTCAAATGGAATTTTTCTTATGTAAGTAAACGATTAAAGTCACGGAGATTTCAAAATGGGGGGGCATCTGTGATCGTTCTTAGTGCTTTAATTTGGAAATATCGCTGTCGCCCTGAACTTTTATGTGGGTTAACTAAAGTATATTGTATGTTTAATCCGTTTAGATTATTAATTTATTCATCATTCTTACATATGGTTTTTGAAACTGAACTGTATATTATTCCTATTCGTTTTTTCTATGCTTAAATAATCCTATTGTAAACCGTATCCCCCTCGAAATTGAATTAAATCAACGTGCGCAGAAAGGCGTTGGATAAATAAACCGATACTAATAAATAAAATTTATTTACCGATGCTTCGACTGTAGGATTATATGGATATAATTGATATAAAATATTCTATTTTCGTAATAATGAACAGAATCGAAATAATTCCAACGCAAAGAATATACAACAGATTGGCCATTTTTAATATATCCTGAGCGATAAATAATCGTTTATAAAATAAGACATCTTTTTCTATTTCAGATATTACACCTCCAAAGAAAATTTTAAATCCGAACGCTAAATTATACGAAATCGGTATACCGGGTGTGTTACTTTATTTCGGCACAAAGGATACTGGAAATAGCGGTAAAAATTCTTCGCTTAATTATCTGAAGAATGATGTTATAAAGAAAGCGACCTCGGCAGACGTGGTACAAAACGTTGCTAATTTCTTCAGGTAAAATATATTATTTTATATTGTTCCTACGTATGTGATATATGTATATACATTTTATATATATATATATATATATATATATATATATATATATATATATATAATCAGATAATAAAGTATAGATTTAACAGGACTATCATTGATTAAAGTTGCTGATTTCATATTTAACTTATTAAAAATATAAAAACTTTTTTAACGTTTACTTTTCCCTATTCGGTGATTTCTCAATATTTGTTATTTTAACGTATCAAAAATTTTCTAGTTTTTAAAAATACTAATCGATATTTTATGTTCTTTCTTTATTTCGATATACCAATTGGCTCAGTCGCGGTTATTGTACAATAACATTAGGTTACGTTAATATTGAAATGCATTTCCTCATAGCGAGGTTACAATAATAATTTACAAACACACAACATTGTTCGACACATTTAAACCATTTGCGTCGATAATTATAATTGCATTATCGATAACCGTGTCAATTATATTTCAAACGTTCGTCCTCGGTGTAGGCACATTCAAATAGACAATGACAAACTGTGTTGGAAACACCAAATTGACAGAATTCGCAGATGCTACATGATACAAGTTTAAAGTACCAAAACTACCATATCCCATTTTATGTTCTTACAATCGACAGTTCGAATAAGAAAAAACATTTAGTCTCCAAAAACGTTATATCAATTTAACGTTTAAAAATAAATTTTTGAAATTTTTTAATAGCTGTCAATAATAATATTAAAAATTTATAATTTTTAAAAATAAACAAAATTTAAGTAATAATTATTGTATTAATGATATATTTCAAAGTAGAATTCTTTATTAAATTATGGTTCATTAGCGTTCGCAACATACATTGGTAGATAATGCGTTGTCAACATATTATATATGTATATATATATACTTTGAATAAATAGTTTTACAATGGAGGTAGGTCGATGTTGACAGTCTATGGCGACCCTGTTATTTATTATTCTGTTACAAATACTAAATCACCATGTCAAGTTTGATTGCGTTATATACCACACAGCGAAGACCAAAATAGGTATTCTGCATAAACAATTTGAAGGAACGTGAAGATCATCGAATTTGACCTTGCTAGACATTTTCTTACTGAAGTCAACATTACTAATGCTATCGCTCAAATTCACTCAAATATATACGGCGCAGTAGTTGAAAATAGGACCACTCCGATCCGTAAAACTGCAAAATCATTTGAACGATGCTCTATATTCCATACATAGTGACACCGTGGGCTTTTCAAATAAAAAAAAAAATCGTTAATGCCTTATACACAGTTTGTTTTATTCCATTTCAATATCGACTCGGCCCGCCCTTATTAGAAAACTATATATATTATATATACGCTATTATCTAGGAAAGCATTATTAAATGGACATGCAAAGGAAATAGTTTTCATTATTAATATATAGTTTCAGTATGGTCTTGTACAAAAGAACATAGTTATTCAGAATAACTTCAAATCTGCGTCCTAGAATTCGGTTTTTTCTCTGATTTAAGTTTATCTCGCTTGTTTTCTTATCTACATGTGTTCTTCAAGTTTAAAAAATAGAGTACAGATTTACTCTAAACCAATTGTTGATATGTACCTGTGGACTCATATATATATATATATATATATTTTACAACACTGCGGGTAATTAATTGTGATGTGCTGCAGTATTTATTATTTTATATTTTAATATAAATAGAAAACGACGAGATGGTACCAATCAGAATGTTCCTATAATTATCGATAACGCCATCGATAACTCTACCAGTACGTCACGTCAGGCGTCGGACAACTCAAAATCAGGCGCTACTCGTCCTCCTTCTACCGCTACTCAAAATATAGTTCCAAAATGGTTTAAAAAAATATTTTAGATCCAATCAAATGAAGCAAATCTGTTGTCGCGTGTGATATATACGTTCGCTTTATCGATAGTCACTTGTATACGTACGTATCGGTATTTTTAGTTTTTTATTTAAAGTGAAATAAGAAAAATGAAACATCAAACTGATTGATACTTTCTTATGTAATTTATCGTACATTATCGGTTTTAAATTTTCCTTATTTACCGTTAAAATTTTATTTTCCTATTATTTGTTTCTATCTGAATAAATTTTTATTATTCGCCTTTTGTTGATTTATTATTAATTAAACATTTTATATATATATATATATATATATATATATATATATATATATATATATATAAATGAGACTTTAAATAAATTAACAGAATTGATGAGGATAGTCTGGGGAACATAAAAATTACCATATCAATTGGACGTCAGCTATAATCCGTCCCATATTTCAAAAAAGCGACAAAACAGAAATAAATAACTATAGAGGTATTTACATTCTGCCAGTACCATACAAGATCTTGTCAAAAGCTATTCAAGCAAGAATAGAGGAACAACTCGTACCACAATTAGGAGAGTACCAAACAGCATTCGGGAAAGGAAGCTGTGTTGAACAGATTATGAACTTAAAATTTATTTTATCGTGCGTAAAATTAAGACAAAAAATTTTTGTTGATTTTCAAAATGCATACGATTCGGTTGATAGGAAAACCTTACTGTCAATTTTGAAAAAAATGCATATAGACAATGAAATTAGAATGATTATCAAACGAACCACCGTGCCAAAGGTCAGATTCCAGGAGTAATATCTGAAGCATTCAATTGGTATTAGACAGTATTAGAAAAAATCATTCGAGAATGACGCTTAAGTCTGGGAAAAGAAAAAGTAGAAAGCGGAATCAGATTAGGGCGCGGAAAAAAGATAATTTAGCAATTGATTGTCTAGCTTTTGCATATAGTGATTCTTGCTAACACAATAGAGTAAGCGATAAAACAAGTTCAAATACTGGAGAAAGAGGCGGCAAAAGCTGGTCTCAAAATCTCGGCGGATAAAACAAAATTCTTTACTAATCAGCGCCTGGATTTCTATTAATTGGAAATAAAAAATATAGCAGAGTAGCTAAGTTTAAATATCTGGGTGAATGGATGGAACCCGATATGTAATAAAAACAGCAATACGTTCTAGAATTAACAAATTAGAAGCAGCTTTTCAATTGACAAAGAACGTTTATAACAAAAAATGTATACACGACATTACTGTGCAGTAATTCAACCCGAAATATACTATATGCAGCAGAAATATTGACACTAAATACAAAGTGCATGATCGAAGAATTACATAAAAAAAAGAGAGGAAGGTATTACGAAGAATCTTAGGACCAACTAAAATAAACGAGGAATATAAGGCAAGATCTATGAAGAAATATACAATTATACGGGAAGGCTACTAAAGAAGAAGAATTAGGTTTTATTGTTAAATAAAAATCGGTCGAACCCAACACGGTTAATCAGCCGAATATTAACGTACTTGCAGAATTTAAAGAACAAATGAAAATGGTTCGAGGAAGTAGAAAGCGATTTAAACGAAGTTGGCATTAAACCGAGTGACTCCGAAGACCGTCATGTATTGAGGAAAAGACTAGCGGAATATGGAAAATTTAAAGACAAGCCGAAATTGTGCACAGGCAAAAAGTGGACCGAAGAAATGAAAGAACAACATCGACAGCGATTAAACAATTGAAATACTGTTGTCCTGAGTTGGCCAATTCAAGAGAAAATATATATATATATATGTATAATACTTTCAAAATATCAGTTTTATTTTTTTTTAATGAAAGGAAAATAAAATGGCCCATTGTAGAAGCCAATGCGTTTATATATTATAATTCACTTTTCAAGTACAAATTTAAGAATGTTTCAACACGTAAAGTACGTACAACAATTTATATAAAAACATTTGGAAGGAATCGTTGAAAATTATGAATTTATATTTGACAAGCAATTTTACCCTTTGTATTTATCAATGATAAATAATGGTTAAAGTAAGAATGCCAAAACGTATGTTATAAATCTAATTAAAACGATTTTATATATAAAAGTGGTTCATAACGACTGTTTTCAAGCGAAAAAATTATAGAATGATACAAATTACCTAATAAAAGGTAGGTTTTAACGATTTTTTTTTTTTTTTAAATTTATATAAACTATAATGTAGCGTAAGGGTTTAATTACATTATAGAGTTAGTCGCAGAAATGGGTATTTCTGACATGTTTTTAAAATAGAGATCGATGTAAAGATGTGAACGATATTAAAAAATTGATTCTAAACTATCAAAATTTAATAATGAAAGCAAGGATCAAATTTTATAAAGCGCCAAGTGAGCGCTAGTTGTTTTGTGGGTTTTTTCCCTTTAACGGGGAAATACGATAAATTGCATTATTTTTACGGTCTAATAATAACAATTATTACATCGGAAGAAATAATTATTCGTAAATTTACGAGAAACCGGTTTTATAATATTATAAAATGTTCATAATTTTAGTTTGAAATTTTTGGAATTTCCCGACCACGACGCCGAATTCAAATTTGATAACGGATGATTGAAAGAAAAAAATGTTATAACTAACGAAGTAATTATAATATTAAAAACTAGAGCTTCAACTATTATTTGTGATAGTAAATTAAAAAATCCGACTATGGCAGACAAATCGTGAAATGAAACTAATTAAACGGAATGTGATAAAATTGAAAAAATGTCTTTTTTAACTTCGCAATTTTTTTGTAATAATAATTTTTTCTAATTATACATAATCGATATTTTATTTATTATGTACCCTTAATAATAGCTTAATAGCCTGAAAAGCTTTACGATGTTTTTATATATGAAAATTTAGTAATTTTAACGATTTATTTTTTTTTAAATCGGTGTTCAAATTATAGTTACTCTCGCGGAATCGATAATCTTACGCGTAGTAGATTTACAGACGAAACATTTAGAATGTATTTTCATTTCGCTAATAATATATAAATATACCTATACATTTTTCCCGTTTTAATTTTCGTACACAAATATTAAACTGGCGGTAACGCCATATTCGATCGTTCTAGTTGACTAGTTTTAACTTCCTATTGTAGCATAATTATAGTACAACAGTAAATATCCGCTAGTTACTACCGGACTGTTTTATTCGATGTCTGTTTACCCGCACATTATCCATCGTACGCGAATTTTTTTATGTAACTAAGGTAAATAAAACCTTTACCTTAGCAACACGACTTAGAACGCGATTGTATCTGGTTGATTTATGTCTCTCGGCAATATTAGTACAACGTTGTTATAATGAACTCGATATAGAAAATACAGAATAAGAAATGTGAAAAATCTCGTCACGTTAAGTATATATTTTTCCGATTGATGATTTCTTTGCACTTATTCTAAAAGTGATATGTATGTTTCTTTTCGGATTTTACAATTATGAATCGGTATATCACGTTCAATCAACTAGGTGATGGAACTTACGGGTCGGTTCTTTTAGCGCAAAAAGTCGATACGGGTGAAAAAGTAGCTATCAAAAGGTACGTGTTATTATTTCGGTATTATTTTATATGTATTATATATATCTAACGTAGCGATAATAATCGTTCAGTATCATTTCAAATATAATTTTTAAAAATTGTAAACTCCGCTAGCTGATTTTCTAATATCTCCTAATCGGAGTCCGATTAGAAAATTGAAAATTATTACTGTTCTATTTTAAAAACGACGTTTTATAAACGAAATAAATTTATATAACGTTTATAAAATTGTTCAAATCTATATCGGCTAAATTTGGAAACATGTGTAAAATTTTCGAGATGAAGAAGGGACAAGACAACATTGTATGGAGAATCGTTACACGACGAGCGCAGTAATTTAAGATATAGTTCAGAACGTAATATTATTAAAGTACATTCGATGAACATATGATCAAGATTGCAAATTGCACTTATAGTAGGGAGAAGGAAGTGAGGAGTTTCCTGTAAGTTGCATAACGAATAGACGGTTCGTTAACAAGTAATGCCCGAATTGCAATCTGCTGATAAGTATAATTCTTTTTTAAAAGAATAGAATCACAGGTATTTAGTAAGAAAGTTGGAATTGATAGTACTGAATAAGGGGTGACTGCTGTATATTCTCCGCATCTATTCTTAAAACATATTCTACAGCATATTTCATAATCTAAATTCAATTATCTAATATATATATATCACGATTCGCTTATTTCTATCCATTGCTGGATGTAATCGTTTTATATATATATATATAAAAAGAAAAAAAATGTATCATTATTGTGGAACAACTATATTAAAAATTGAATAAGAGAAAAAAAAACATGCATATAAATTGAAGAAAATAATTTTTTTTTAATTCCTATATCTAAAACTTAATTTTCGATTTAAAACCTGTTGATAAAATTCGAGAAAAATTAATCGCGAACAAATCTTTAAATTGTTATTACGATACTAGGTTTTCATTGTTTTAACGAATTTGAATGATTTATCGTGTATTAATCGTCCGTATTACGAAATTTTAGGATGAAGCGCAAATACTATTCTTGGGACGAAGCTATGAGCCTGCGAGAAGTAAAGGTTTGTTATAGATTTGTACTCGTCTAAATGTTTTTTTAATATGTTGTCGTGAACCACAAACACGGCTTAAAGAAATATCAGTTATTCGTGTATTCCTATAGATCATTATTGAAAATAAGCAAATGAATATTTCTGGTGTATATATATATATATATATATATATAATGAATTATAAACACTGAAAAAAAATTATCCATAAAAATTCGATGCGTGTAGTACAAATATTACTTTTTTGAAAAATTAATAAATCTAAAGTAAATTTTTAAAAAAAAAATCAAACCACTTATATAAAACTAATTCGATGTTATTTTTAGAAGCAGTTCGTGCGCGTTAAATTTAATCGCTCCTATACTCTATATACTTTTTTTTATTACACGCATTAATTTGTATACATCATTTATCCCCCTCATCCGCTAGGTTGGTATGCGACTACTTACATACATATAAATGGAACAAATGAAATAAAGCTGTTAATTATTTAGACTTTTTCGCCATATATGTCGTTAATTTATCGACGCTAAAGCACTTCGTCATAAATTGATTTAAAAAGAAAGAAAAAACAGAATCTGTCATCATTAATCATTACGTTTAATTTGTAACTGTTACAAATTTTCGATGATAGCTAACCGAAAATTCCGTATATAATTTTAAGGATTATTCTGAATTAGAGGAATTCGATATAATTTACTAAACATAACCCCCTGTACTTCGACTCAACGTTACGTTTCCTATATGGTACATAGACTTTTAATGCTAAGAATATTGCTTAGTTTCGTAATAAAAATTATAAATTCTAAAAGTATTTTTTTAAACTATGAACACATTAAAAACTGTCTACAGTCATCTAAAAAGCAGTATTGTACGTAAAAAAAAAAAATTGTTTTCGCACCTTGAGTCATTTTGTAATTATGACCGGATATGTTATAAACGAAAGTATCCAACGTTAGCTGTATATTACTTTCATTATTACGTGTACTACGAGTTAATAATACCGGCACTGGTAATGATCTACTACTGGAGGACTACTTTGCGTCTAAAATTAATGCCAGATTAAGATCATTGTTATTTGTATTTTACTGAAAAATTATCGATTAACTTCATAATTCGAAATTTACCAGTTCGTATCGTGTCTTGTAAATAAATAATTTTTTAAATTTGCAACATTTTTTTACACGTTTAATTCTTTCTATTATTAACAGTCGCTGAAAAAATTAAACCACGCCAATTTGATAAAACTGAAAGAAGTAATCAGGGAAAACGATACA
Source organism: Coronaproctus castanopsis (assembly GCA_032883995.1). Taxonomy (NCBI): domain Eukaryota; kingdom Metazoa; phylum Arthropoda; class Insecta; order Hemiptera; family Monophlebidae; genus Coronaproctus; species Coronaproctus castanopsis. Next base: position 261,663,828 of record CM065052.1, on the reverse strand, counting down.
CTATATTTCGTTTTCGAATATATGAAAGAAAACATGTACCAATTGATGAAGAACAGGGAAAAATTATTCCCGGAATCCGCCATTCGTAATATGATGTATCAGGTATTACAAGGTTTAGCTTTTATGCATCGTCACGGATTTTTCCATCGCGACATGAAACCGGAAAATCTATTATGTTCCGGTACCGAACTCGTAAAGATAGCCGATTTCGGTTTAGCGAGAGAAGTTAGATCTAGACCGCCGTATACGGATTACGTATCGACCAGATGGTACAGAGCACCGGAAGTGTTACTACATTCGACTAACTATACTAGTCAAATCGATTTATGGGCTGTCGGTTGCATCATGAGCGAATTGTACACGTTCATGCCTTTATTTCCGGGAAACAGCGAAATCGATCAAATTTTCAAGATATGCGCTATATTGGGTACGCCAGACAAGGTAAAGATTTTTTTTTACGCGAGTTCGCGTAATGATTTATTGTAAAACATAAATAAAATGAAAAACGAATAGATCCGTGACGGTCGTGTAGAATTTAAACAGAGTTAAAACATATAAAAATCCGAATTAATTGCATCGATCATATAATTTCCAGTTTCATTAATATTACGCGTGCCCTTATTAAAATAACCCCGTAAGTCGTTGACAACAATTTATTCAATGGTTACTTTACAATGGGAGAAAATATAATAACTTTTTCTAAACAATATTAATCACTGCTAACTCCGTAATAATTAAGAATTGCCTAATCATTAACATCTTTCTATGTCGCCAGTTGGTTTCGAATTCTCGATCGTCAAGATGACAGTCGAGCACTCTAGCAAGTATGCCACCTGTGTATGTTTAAATTTTCGCGAGGAAAATACGGTAGATTAAATGGATCATATGGTTTCGAATTTTTTTTTAAATATATTTCATAGCGGTTACACGCAATAATATTTTTTTTCCTTTGAACTGATAAGATATTTATCATCAACTGGACGATGTAAAGAGGACAGAGATCTATCCAGCTGCAGATTCGTGAAGTAATTTAGAAAGAATTTATATATTTTTTATGATCCTTTTGCGTTTTGAGTCTTTTACTATTGTTTTTTTTTTTTAAGAATTCTATTATGATTTTTTAGTTTATATATGACTATCGCTCGATGAATTTCTTCATTTATATATTTGATGTTGAAGTCACTGTGTAGAGTGTTGGTGGAGACATAACAGGGAGTTCCAGCCATCATTCGTAACATTTTGTTTTTATGTGTCCGGATTCTTTTAACACCGTTCGAAGCACATCCCCACAATTTAATATAGCGTTAAGCCATACTGGCTTCAAAATTATCTTATAGAGCAGCGATTTATTTTTCATGTTTAATTTTGATACTTACTTTACTTTTGCGTATGTCCCTGGGCACGGGATCTATATCCGCTTCGTCCTATAACTCCAGGTCCAATCGTTTGAGCCATTCCTTCGCATTGTACGTGAGAACCTTTATCTCGGCTCAGCTTCCTTGTAGAGCCCTCGTAAGGCACTCCGTTACAATATGATCGATTGTCTGGCATTCCGCACCACAGTCGCATTTCTGGATCTTGGAAAGGCCCCGCAGCTTTAGCATTTGGCCTGTTCTACCATGACCGGTCCTTATTCGGTTCAATCGAGTCCACGTTATTCGAGGTAGTTCAAAACCAGGTGGTCTGGAGTTTGGGTGGTCAACCAGCTTTTTACCATCTGGGTTTGTCCCACAACTGTTTCCATACATCTGTTGAGTTAAAATTGTTCTTAATGAGCTTCTGTCCTGTAGCATGTGGCTGTTTTATTGATTTCAATCTTTGTGGTGCACTGAGTCTTGATAAAGTTTTTCGATCGTATTTACCCCATTCCTTCATTGCAGCTTGTTGTCTTCTGATATGTATAGGACAGGGAACCAGGCAGTTGGCGTTGATTTAATTGTTCCTGAGATTATGCGCATGGCTGTACTTAACTCAGTGTCCACCCTCGTTGTATGGTCGCTGTTAATCCATGTTGGAGCTGCATATTCTGCTACTGAAAAGGATAGCGCCAGTGCTTAGTATGGAGAACATCTGCATTTGCACCCCAAGTTGTGCCCGCGAATTTGTGGAGAATGCCGTTTCTGGTTCTGATTTTTGCTGCAGTGTTTTGTAGGTGTTTCTTGAATGATAAAGTTCTATCAAGGGTCACACCAAGGTATTTTGGTGTATCTACGTTCAGAAGTTTCTTATCATCAACCTTTATATTAAGTTTTATTTTGGATAATTGGTTATTAAGATGGAAAAGGGACACTACTGTTTTTTCCTTATTGAGGACGAGTCGCCAATTATTGAAGTATATCATTATTTCCTTCAAATCTTTCCTTAACCTGGTTTCGGTTGTTTTTATTCTGTTATGTTGGATTGCAAACGCTATATCATCTGCGTATATGAATTTCCTTGCGATTGTTCTTGGCAAGTCTGAAATGTATAAATTAAACAGAATGGGGGGACAACACTTATCCTTGAGGCAGGCCTTATTTAGTACTCTTTTCCTGCTTTTCCTCCAACAACGACTGTGAAGGTTCTACTACTTATCATATTGTTCAGCAGTTTGTAAAGTTTTTGTCTTGGAACTGCTTTCAGGAACTTTGTGTAATTACGAGGACAGGTTGGATCTTTCCCTGGTTTTGCAATTGCTATTATCCTCTGCGGATTGTTTTAAGCTGATCTTGTATCTTGCTCCTTTACTAAATTGTTTATTCATGTGGTTTCTATTCGAGGATTTGATGATTTCCCCCGCTATCTTGTTTGGATCCACTGAGTCGTCCTTTCTAGCTGCTGTTACATCGCCTGATAACTTTTTCAGCAAGGACCATGCTTTTCTGCTGGATTTTTGGAAGTTAATGGTCTACATTAGGGTGTTCCATCTTTCCTGCCTATTTTTATCTAATGAGATTTGTAGCTGTATCTTCGTCTTGTTTGATCTTAAATTCTTCATATGTTCTCGGCATTTTTCATTCCAGCCTGGTACATATTGCTTTCGGAAGCCTCTCGGGATGTTACGTTTAGCGAGTTGCTATTACCAATCCGTTGTAGTTGGATCGATCCATCGTATTGCGTCATCAAAGTTTTTTGTAAAACTGTCCCAGTTTGCCTTTTTAAAATTCCACCGAGGCTTTGGTACTGTGCTGACATAGGGTATTTTAATTTCTATTTCAATTAATACTGGTCGATGTTGTCTCCTTGGAAATGTTCCTAGGATTTGTTTTCGAGCTTCTATAGGTAGTCCCTGGGCATTCTTTGTCACCATAAGTCTGGGTTAGTATCTCGTTGCCAACGTGTGGAGTGAAACGTTCCTGGTTGTTTAGGGTCGTGTATTAAATATAAGTCCTCAGCTTCGATCCAAGTCATGAGACTTATTCCGCTGGTGCTGTTCTCTCGGTAACCCCATGTGGTATGCTGACAATTAATGTTTCCAGCAGTCACTGCCGGTTTGTGTCCGACTGAAATAATATTTTCCCAGTTAGTTTCAGGAGGTTTATATATGTTGATGATTGATACTCCTGCCACCTCAATTATGGTGTATTCTGTTCCATTTTCGGTCCTTCCTGCATCGATAAATGTCCACTCGACGTCCTTTCTTACAAATGTGACAGTTCCATATTTTTCATTGCACACCACAGCTGCAGGGTTGTATACGCTTATTCTAGCACATTGATATAGCTGCTTTGAGTTACCTGTGTGTAATTCTTGCAGGAGTAATATGTTAGCATCCGTCTCTTGAGCTAGCTTATGTAGGATGTCGCTCTTCGATCTACTTATTCCTTCTACATTTAGCTGTAGAATTTTGATTGGGTCCTTCGTCAGATGGCCCTGAGAAGGGCTGTTTAGTAGAGGTCTAGTGATCATAGATATAATTGCCCAAATAAGGCGAGAGGCACAATGTAGTACAGTTCGCTGACGGGTTCCCGTATTCTTGGCCGTTTTATTGATAAAACGTTTCCAGGCGCACGACGTGGACGTGATACTTGATTAAATCCGAGTAACCAGTGAAGATTTCTCGTTTTTATGTCTCGTTCCATTTTCTCTAGCCATATTAACGATTGATCGAGCTGTATATCGAGGTATTTAGCACCTGGAGTTTGTTCTATTGCTATGTTATTTACTTTTAAATGCAATAATAATAATAATAAGCGAAATTTTTATTGATGACTAATTAGAACGACTGGTCAGAGGGTTATCACTTGGCTTCAGCGATAAATTTCACATTTCCAAGTTTTCGAAAAACACCTTTGCACACAATTATTCAAAATGGAAGTTCGGAGGGAATAACCTTGGTAGAGGCTTTGCTCAATTGGAATCCATCTAAAAGACCAACCGCGCAACAAGCATTGAGGTACGTTTTAAAATATCGTAAATTATGCGACGTAACAGATTAGAACATTTATTTCATATTATTATGTGGTTAATTTAAAAATATATAAACCTTTGTCGAATAAATCGATAAACACGTTTAAAACGGTTAAAACTAAATTAGTAATTTTTTAATATAAAGCGAATAGAAAAAAATTAAATGTGTTTCGTAATAGAGAATTAAGTATATTTAATCAATAACAACGATACCAAACGTGTTAAATGTAACAAAATCAACGAACTTGACATCTAGAGTTTTTTACATTCTGGAAATACTACCCAAAAATCACTACATGTACAGAACGAAAAAAATTGTTGTAACACTGCTTAATCTTTTACACTCACGTAACTCTTTAGACTTTTTACTCTTTCGATCTCGAGATGTCACTAAAAATAAATTTAAAGCGGAAAAATTACACAGAGCATATGTTTATGTGAAAATTAACTTTGATATTAATTTTATTCAACGTACAAACATATATTGCGAATTTATAGACGTTATTGGTGTTGAATAAATTTGATGAATTTTTAAAAATATTTTCGCGTTCGGTATTCATAATTAGATGCAATAATTTCGGAATAACCGCGTACAAAAAAGAAAAAAAACGATTTATTAATAAATTTCTAACGACTCATATCTTGTGCTGCTGGAATCCAATTAATTCTTGTCAATACAACATCATTTCGCCACCTATCCATAGGCCACCCTCGTAGATGCCGGCTGCTAATTAGTCACCACTGTAATATTCGCTTCGTCCATCTTTCATCCTCTTGTTTTACCAAATTTCCGATCCATTTGCATTTAAGCCTGGCGATCCGCTCCGCTCCGACTATCAATTTTGTGTGTTCCTAATCTATTTAACCGTCTTGCAATCTTTTTAGCCTGATTCCAAGTATAATCTCTCGTGAGCCGTTTGGATTTTCCTAATTCTTTTATTTGTCCCTTTAATCAGCGTTTATTTTTGTCTTATAACTGAGGGCTTATATTTCGAATTGGAAATTTCAAGGTAAACAATAATTGACTCTCAGAAAATACGAAAAAGTCACGTCAACGAACGCTGTCTTTATTTGTAGTTTTTCCTATTATTTAAGTAAGCCAATCTGAATTACCTAACATTATACTCGCAAACACACACACACACACATGTATATATACATACATATATATATAATTACTGTATGAAGTACTCTTTTTAATACCGGATTATTTTTGTTAATATTATACGCAAGTATTGATTTTCATGTATCTACGTATGCTACAATCATGAAAGAAATAACTGGTAGTGGACTGAATTAATATTTAAGAAAAATATTTATTTATAATAAGCGATAGCAAGCTCCCAATGAATAATAATTAATGTATATACATTAGCGATTGCACGCTATAGCTGCTTTTTAAATTTTTATTACTATTATTTTTTTAAATTTAAACAGAATCAATCGTTGCAATGCATAGAACGATAAATAGAGCAATGGATAATTTATATATATATCATTTCATTCATTCAATAGCCCACTCGGTATCGAGTATGGGGCACCGTTATCTATGCTTTCTAAGATGACCGATAAGTCCAATTTTGGCGGTACACCGCTTTCCACAATCGTTGCATACGTAAACTCTTCCGACGAGCTGTACTTTTCCGCGGCATCATGTACGCATACAGAAACATCGAAGTTGTTGTTCAGCAACTCCGCTGCTGCCCATTCAGCTATTAAATGCGGTTCAGCAGGAAAGGTAGACCAAGACAACTGGTACGTAATAGCTGATGCATTACTGCGGGCATAAAGGAAAAGAAATAAGAGAAGAAACTAATGAGGAATAAAGGATAGATCAGGAGGGAGAAATTACCACTTTATTCGAGCCCTGCCTTTGGATAAAGATCCTGGCCGCAAGACAGCGGTTTGCTATTGAGGAGGTAGCGGTGTAAGGTTTTGACAGCGACCAAACCTCGCTCAGGGTGAGACAATCGGGAATTACCTACGTTTTTGGTCCGCGACTGCTTATTTGACTAACGTCTTATTCGCAGCTAACCTACATATCTGTAGGTCGTTCCACTATCCGCCACCTGTGAACGCGCCCCGTTCCGGTTAAAGCTCCGGCCCGGAAAGTACAAAGTACCTCCCGGCGGAGATATATATATATATTTATTTTGTATACGCTCGTTACATGTATGATCATCGGCTGTGTGTAGTTTGTTTAAATGACACATGGGACCACGTAGTAAACATTTGAGGAGGGTTGATATTTGATACATTTGTATAACTTTATATTATACTTTAAAAAGAATTTATTGATTTGTCACTCAACAAACAGAAAAATATATAGAAGGAATTATGAGAGAAATGTACTATATAATTGGAAAAAATTAAACTATTTGTTTAAACATAGTGAGTTATTTTAAATTGATTAAAAAATTTTAAATTAACTTGTTTTAAATGTTCTTTACTGATAAATCATTACGTTCCCTTTTGTAAACCCTTTCAGTCACACATGAAATTTTGGTAGAAAATGATAAATTTTACACAAGCTGTCAAGCTGTTCATTATAAAACGTTGCTTTTTAAATCGCTACATGATTTTCAATGTTTTTACATAAATATAATTAGAATTGAGACCTTTCATGGTCAACCAGAAAATATATAATTTTGTTAATATTAAAATTTCACGTACCATATAGTGGACATGGTGATTGAAAGGTTCAAAATTAGCGATCATATATAAATAAACTAAAACTAAAAGTTATCCACGGTTTCACCTATATAATTATTTTTTAAATACAATATCGCTGTCTCTTTTAACCATACATGCATACATATATATATATATATATATTCATCCGTTATTTCGTCAACGCCTCTAACGCAACAAAACGTGGTTAGAAAAGCATGTTGTAGTGGAAGTACATCCAAAAGCCTGTTAAATTTGAAACGATTTGATAGAGATATTACTGTCTCCTACTTTTTAATTCTTTGAATTATTGTAATTTCTGTCTTATTTGTGATATAAATGTGAAAGAACGCTTAGAATGAATCCGATAATATAGACTATAAGCTGTGCGAATTTCATCATTATCGCTTTAATGGTTTTAAGTTAAATCGAGACAGACAGACAGACAGACTAGAATTTTTAAAAATATATTTTCTGTTTATGTCTGATAAAAATAGCTCAATGCAGTGATTATAACTAAAATATTCGTAAATCACAGATAGAGACTAGTTTTAAATATTAGTATAGATTAAAAATATTCGTGCTTTACTCCGGATGATACTTAAATAAATTTTATCAAAAGTTTTATCGAGCATGTATGCATGTGTATGTGTGTAATTTTTAAAATATATTACTTTTTAAATTTACATTACACTAAAACTTACATTTATTGAACTATCATCAGAACGCCTTACTTTCAAGTCGGACAAAAAATTGTTCAAAACAACGAATACAGAAACGCATCGCAAATGGGGGGTGTTCGAAGGACGATTCAAAATGCAATAACGACACAACACGCTGATAAAGACAACACGATGCCGTTAAAGGTTATGAATAATAATCAAAATAAAGAATTCGTTAATAATTATTCCAGGTAAAAATATTTATTTTCTTTATAGGTCCTCCAACAATTCGTTATACGATGGTGTTAAATATATTTGACAGTTCAATACAAATAATTTATATTAAAAAAAGAGCAGAACCCGTTTTTTAATGATCAGACTGTTTTAAGTCTTAATATTAATTTGTACGTACATAACTTTAATATAAGGCGTACACGCGTTTTACGATGATTTATTTCCAGGTGAATTTTGAAAATTTTTATTTTTACTCGCTTTGAAAACTATAAATCGAACTAATCAAATTTATTATATTTATCTATATAAAAGTATACCCCAGTTTAATAACGTAATCTCCCAATATAATTTATACGCGTAATTGCGACAACTTTACATCACTGAGTGATTATATTACAATCTTTTCTGTACATATGGGCATTCAGTAATACTCTAAATTAATTATATTATTACTTATATTCCAGAATTTTCCATTAGAATTATGCTGCATTCTTCCGCATTTTATATTATTATTTGATTAATTTGATAATATAATTTAAATAATTACGTATGTATGATTTTTTAATTTAAAATTTAAAAAAATCATACATCCGTTTTTGCTGTCAAAACTCAGACTTATGGTCAATACTATGCACACTGCTACTCGACCGCTACATATTCTCTCAGTTTACGCGCCACAGAGCTGATGTACCGAAGGGCAGAAGGACTGCTTCTGGCAAGAACTTCAGAACATGATTGTAAGCTATCCTTCTATTGAAAATCTAATTCTATGCGGTGTCTTAAATGAACATATCGGTAGACTTAGCAAAGGATATAAATGTCATTGCAACAATGGTTACGGCACACAAAATGATGAACAAATCTTTAACTTGGCAGTAATAGCTTCTTTAAAAAGAGAGATAACCATCTGATAACAAATAGCATTGGCGGCAGTACCAATCAAATTAATTTCGGCTTATATGAGATCAAAAGAGTACCGGATGCAAAAGTCGTCCCATCAGACTATAAACATTAACTGACTTCAGAACTGATAGTCAGTCACAAACAAACAGATATAATCCGGTCAGATAAAATAAAATTGTGCTAATTAAGCAACCATAAGTAATCAATGGCCAACAACATAACATTTCCTATGCTAACACCAGATAGAATTGGAACGAATTAAGCAAGAACGTCACAACGACTACCAGAGAGGTTTTAAGAACATATAAACAAGGATGCAAACGCCATCAAACACCCGGGAAAATGCCATTGATGAAGAAAAAGAGGAGTATGATTTTCTAATTTAACTTTTTTCCTTTTGGCAAAATTAGACTAGTATCCTAGATCATTGATTTATACTCAGCCAGGTTTAAAATATATGTTGTTCCTCATAATATTTAACAAACCACTATAGGGTAAATTTCGTCCCTTCATTATATATATATATATAATAAATGAATTAACTTCCACTCGATTTTAACTAAAAAGTAAATTGTTTATTAATAATACAATATAATACAGTTAAAGTAAAGATAACATCATTTTAACAATTCATAAACTTACCTAAAAAGTAAAATCTATTTTGAAAGTGTTCAGTTTTGTAATTTAATCAAAAAATATAAAGTAATAAAATAAAAAAATAGATTTATTTACTAATGGTTTTTCTTTTTTTGCTTTTTACAATTTACTGTTTCGTAATGTTAAATAAAATGGAAGCAGTGCAGCCATTTTATATATATATATAATATATTTGAATGTAAAATTATAAAGTATACGTTTTAATAAGGTTGATACTCGTTGGCGACTTACTTTCGGACGTTACATTTAGCGTGTAAATTTTTATTAATCCATTAAAATCATTCAAAGTGCTAACTAATATAGAAATTTGTTTTACTTTATTGGAGGATTAAATCGAACGCATTAGAAGAAGAAAATTTTAACAAAAGCGACGATCTTAAATATTATTCGGATTTGGCTAAAGAGAACAAACCGCACGAAGCTGAGAAAACCAACCGTCCGATTAATAAGAAAGTCAACGCTAAACAGCATTATCTAGCGATCGCCAGATACGTCGCTGGTCGCTCCACTAATTTAGTCAAAAAGTAATTTCAATTATTCAAATTTATACCAACGGTATACACATATATATCAAATCAAATTATTTTTATTTATCAAATGTGTCCATAATACAATAAATAACGCGGGATACAGCAAAAAATTAACGCTAATTATATTAGTTTAGGAATAACACAAAGAAATGAAACGGCCCCAAGGATTTTATACTTAAGAAAAATACAACATATTTATTTATAGTTGAAATAGTAATAATTCAGCAAGCAGGGCCACATATATCACACACACACAAACCCACTCATCAAAGCACACTAAGCACATACTGTTACACGCATACACAGACATTAAACCTATATATAGACACGCGACCAATGGAATGTATACATCTTTTTCCCAAGCACTCATTCAACGAAATAGATTTTCCAAGCAGTTGTGTTATATACTATAGTTGAAAATACCCATGCATATAAGCACATTTCACGTATACACAGACATTAAACTTGTATATATATATATATATATATATATATAGACACGTAGGAAATGGAATGTATACATCCCTTTTCCCGAGCACTCATTCACCAAACAGATTTTTTAATAATCAAGAGTTACAAAGAAGATATACAGTACTGATGCGACTGATCAACGATCCAAATTAAATATCAAGAACAAAGTCCTTCTATATAGTACTCTATTAAAACCAATTTGATCGTATGGATCAGAATTATGGGGTTCGTGCAATCCATCAAATATGAAGCACGCAGTCAAAAATCTTAAGGAAGATAATCAATGATTCATGGTTCTTATCAAAGAAAATCATCCATCGGGATTTGAACGTATCAATAATAGCAGAGGTTGTAAAGACTAGATACAGGAAACTCCACAACAAGCTAACCTGCAATAATAATGTCTTTATATCGGCCTTGACAGAAAGTCTATTACCAGGCAACAGAAGATTAAAGCACCGCTGGCCTCGAGATATGTTGAACACTCAAAATGTACATTGTTATCGGGAGTGCGCTCGTTGGAACGCTTCTCCTTACATCCTCTATAAGCTATGCTCATTCAGCAAATGCACTAATTGTTTTTTCTAAACAGTTGCGGGTATACAAAAAATTAAAAAAAAAACATTTGTGTTATAATACATCTACATGATATTGTGTAATTTCCTACGACAATGTCCGTTTGTCTATGTTTACTTTTTATGTACTATGTTAAATTTAATTTTTCATTCGCAACTATCTTTTTTAGCGAGTACATTCTGATTAAAAATTCGGCTTCCTTAAAACAAAAAGAGGCCCCAAATCGTCGGTTCTACGAAGGAACATTAGTCACTGCACCGAATATGTTGTCGTCTATTTCAGCGTCCAATAAAACGTCCTACTTAAATGCCAGGACAGATTGGGCTGCTAAGTACGTTAGCATATATATATATATATAAAATTAAAATAAAAACACAATTTAATCACTATAATAGATATATGTATGTGTTTGTGCGTGTGTAAAGCCTATAGTACATAAATAATTATAATATATATATATATATGATTTGCTGAAGTAAGAGGACTCGGAGAAGAAATTATAGAAAGGAAAAATTGACCACTATAAATGTAAACGAAAGGACAAATTCATAATACAAAAGATTCAAAAAAACAATGTAATAAGAGTGACACGAGTTTCAGAGAGAATTGCAGTTTTAAGGTTGGAATTACTTAACAAACAACAAGTGATATTGATTCAGGTATATGCACCAACATCAGACAACGCGAATAATTTTATGAAGTAGATGAAGCTAAAATACAAAGTATAAAAAGTAACAAGTACAATAAACTCTTAACTTTATGAGATTTCAAGAAATATTAGGTCCATACGGGTATGGAATACATAATAAAAATAATTAATAGAATTTTGCCCAAATAGAGAAATAAAAATAACACTGCAGACAGAAATAGAAAAATATGTGGATAGCGCAATGTGACTTGAATATATTACAGAGTTATACAATGACAGATGAAACGTCAAAGATAGAAATGTTTAAATTAGATAATGTAATCAGGAAAATGAAGCTACAGACCAAGACTAGAAGCCGGTAGAGATTTGAAAAATATCTCACTAAAATGTAAATAATAACGTTACTAAATCGAATGTATGTTCGTCATCGAAATTTTAAAACCTCAACACTTGTTCCAGTTCTCAAGAAAGGATACATCACAAACATGCAATAAATATCGCGCAATTGTGTTAACGGTCACATCCTGGAAATACTGATCTCGATCATAAACACTAGGATGGAAAGCAAAACGTGTAGCTTAGACAAATACAATATGGATTCATCGCGAAAAAGACACTAAAAATGCAGTAGCCCTTTTGTAAATTATAATATTAACACAAACCGAGAATCAATCGCTTGCTTCGTAGATGACGAAAAAACGTTTCAGCGAGTAAAACATGTGGAACTGATAAATGAAAACATAAGAGTAAAAGATGCCAAATAAAAAAAGATGTAATACAAAGTTGTCCATCGTTATTAAAAGTATTCTCAGAATAAAACAAAATAAAAAACAGTTAATCATATTTCATTTATTCGTGATAATGACGTAACTGTCGAAAAGCTTCGGTGCAAATAAATAAAACAATTTTATGGGTGATATTAATTCATAAAATCTTTCATATCAACATATAATTCTCAGAGTAGACTAGATTAAAAATAAATGGATGCATAAGCTACGCATATAACAGATGCTACCGGTTGGATCAACTAGAGAAATGCAGATAATGGTAAGCAGGCTAAATAAATCAAGGGATAAATACCACATGAAAATAAATGTCACGAAACGCGTAAAATTCGCAACAAAAAATATAACAATATGAATCTCAAAGTAAAACTCTATTCAGGCGTATTGTAAACAAGTGATATAAAGGAAATTGTACGGTAATGGCTGAAAGAACGTTCGAAAACCTGAAGGCCGTAATGATAGTAAATATAAAGATGAAAATCAGTGCTACGTCATGTGCATCCTAAAATATGCAACTGAAACATGGACACTAAATGTAGAGAAAGCGTTGTTAAATACACTTGAAATGTGGACACTGAAAAGAATATGGCGGATACCGCGGTCGACAAAGTTAATGAACAGAGAAGCATTACAACAGAACGATGTGAGAAAAAACGAACGTCGAAAACATTAATAAAAGGAAGAACAATTTTTAGCGTACAAAATGAGAGAAGGAATATTTATGCTTACAATCAAAAAAGAATATAGTTGAAGAAAAGGACTAGGAATGATGGCAACCAGTTTTAACGACAGAAAACTGAAATATTTAAAGCCGATAGAAAAAGAGAAGAAAAATAAAATTCCCACGTATATAAGATCTTTTGACGAGACAACGAAACAATGTACGTTTTTATACGGTTAATAATAGTCGTTATTGTTTAATTTCAGGTATCTGAAGTAGTAACCTGTATGAATCAACGTTAGAAGACAATTGAAAAATGTAATATCAAAATTGTAAAAGACTTTGTCGTTACTTATTCTAATAAAATAATTTCCTCGCTAAAGACGTGTATGTTTTTAATTAATTCAAATTTTGAAACGTGGGTACGAATGCGAGAAGTGGATTTTTAATGATGGAACGTGAATTCTTGTAATTATATAAAACATCGTATACTAATATTTATCGCAATAAATTTCTACATCAAAAACAAAATTCTGGTTATTAAAATTCTTTCAATTCGATAGTTTTCTAATTTCTTAAATCATCAAAAATTTCAATTTTTCTTTACTAAGATAATAAAAAGCTAAATATTCTAATTTCCTCTTACTAATTTAACGAAAGTTTTATAAACATCAATTTGATATATAGAGTTAACGTAACGATATAATTTATATTTCATAAACAATTCAATTTAACGAAACGGTAGCAATAATCCTTTGAATAACTTGTTGGATTTTTATTTCACCAAAGGAATAAATAATTTGTACAAAAACTGCTCTACCATTACAGATTTGTCATCATCCGACCATGTACCAGTAATACAAAAATTCTAGACACAATTCCGCTATGCAGTAAACGAGAAAATAATAGATTGACCAACAAATCTACAAATTGGAATAAGTTTGAAAGCATGATAGATGATGAAGTAAACTTAAATATAAAATTAAAATCACAAATCGATATTGATACAGCTGTTGATTATATAACCGGTATCATACAGAGTTGTTGTAAAAAATCAACGCGGCCTGCGATGCCGACTGTCGATAATTTCAATGTATTACCTATTGAGATACGCGAATTAATTTGCAACAGAAGAAAAGCGCGCAAATGGCAGCGTCACAGATATCCGTCTAATTACCAAACATATAGCTTTGTAAACAACTAAAAGATGTAATTGTACATTACAATAATAATTGTTACAATCATTACCTGTCAACATTTAAAAAATGCTGACGGTTCAATCTGGAAAGCAACGAAAATATTAACAAAAAAACGTGCTTCGTCCCATCATATTAGGAGATATGCATCCTGGGCAAAAAATGATGAAGGAAAGGCTAACACTTTCGCTGATTATCTTGAAAACATCTTTCAACCCAGCATCATAGAGAATCGACAACATACAGAGAAAATTATACAACGTAATAGCTGTGTCATTCAGTATTGTCGAAATTACACGTACATCACACCGAACAAACTTCGTGCATGTATTAAAGGCCTTCAAAACAACAAGGCCCTAGGAGAAGATGACATTACAAATAATATTTTGAAACATCTATCAAAAAAGGCACTCTTACTACTTTTGTATATATATATAATTCTATGCTCCGGCTATCATACTTTCCCAGCAGATGGAAAAAATCGATAATTGTACTTATCCATAAACACGGAAAGCCAGTTACAGATGTTTCGTCCGATAGACCAATAAGTTTATTGAATACATTCGGAAAAGTATTTGAAAAGCTGCTCCAACCGCTTTTTCATAGCACGACGAATACACATGTCCCATATCATCAGTTTGGATTTAGACCAAAACATTCGGCTATTCATCAATGCCATAGAATCGTTTATGCAATCGAATCTGTCTTACAGCGCGGAATGTATTGTTCAGCAGTGTTTCTCGATATAGCCAAAGCGTTTGACCGCGTTTGGCATGACGGTCTGCTGTACAAAATGCAGAAAATTTCCCCGGTCGAAATATATCTACTTTTAAAATCTTATTTAAGCGAGAGATCATTTCGAATAAAAATAAATGACGTCATGTCCAGTCAACGAAAGATCTTAGCGTCGTTACCTCAAGCTAGTGTACTCGGTTCGCTTCTTTATAATATATATATACGGCTGATATGCCGACTACAATGTTTACTTTTCAAGCTACATTTGCAGACGACATTGCGATACTAGCTAGTCAGGAAAATCCTCATGAAGCCTCAAGATATATACAACATCATTTATCATTGCTTCATAAATGGGCTGTTAAATGGAGGATAACAATTAATGATCAGAAATCATCGCATGTCACATTCACAACTAAACGTGGAACATGTCCACCAGTAAATTATGGCAATCGTACAATACCGCAAGTACAAACGGTAAAATATC
The DNA here is from genome assembly GCA_032883995.1 of Coronaproctus castanopsis. Taxonomy (NCBI): domain Eukaryota; kingdom Metazoa; phylum Arthropoda; class Insecta; order Hemiptera; family Monophlebidae; genus Coronaproctus; species Coronaproctus castanopsis. The sequence continues at coordinate 261,648,223 of CM065052.1, read as the reverse complement.
TCGGATTAACAATTGACAGGCGCTTAACATGGAATCTACGTGTCATTAATACCAGAAAAAAGTTAAAGCTATTGCTGAAGACCTTATACCCACTGATGGGAAGGAAATCTAGACTCAGTTTTAAAAACAAAGTTATGCTATATAAAACTATAGTAATATTATATGGAAATATGGTCTAGAAATATATGGATCAGCCGCTAAAACGCACCTCAATAAAATACAGTCGCTTCAGTCGAAAATACTGAGAATTATGACTAATGCGCCATACTATATTCGTAATAGTATAATTCAGGATGATCTGAATGTGCCCTTGGTGACGGCGGTATATAAACAACAGTATCGTAGAATGCACAGCGCACTTAGAGATAACCCAAATCCATTAATAACGCGTATGCATACTACTAGACTTCCTGACAACCCGATCAGACGACTAAAGAAACACCAATGCCGAGACTACTGAATAATAATAATAATAAACCAGGGCTTAGATAACAACATTTTTAAATAATGATATATATATATAAACGATTACATCTATCGGGATGTGTTGTTATTTAACTAGATACTTAAAACCATCCGATGACCAAAGAGTCGGTATAAAAAAAAAAAAACACTTACAGACTTACGCAACACTTAAACCATTTTTCCGAATATATAACTAAATGTATCGAGGGAACTGTTATAAGAATGACTTAGATTCAAGAAGAAATACGCAAAAAAAAAGTTTGAAAAGTTATATTAAAAAATGTAAAATGAAACTTCCAGCACATAATATATTAAGCCGTAATAATTTTATAAAGAATATAATGGAAAGAAAAATAACAGGTAAAAGAACAAGAGGCAGATTAAGGACGTTTATAATGGAAGCTATTTATAACAAAATAAATATAAATAAAAACGTAGAACTACGGACAATGGCTATGGAAAATGTTGACTGGAACGAGAAGTCATTGCCTTTAGTTAGAAAAAAGATAAGACTCTCTAATTTAATAACACGAGGAGTGTAATACTTTAAAATAAACTGTAACTCGTGAGTTAAAATCTGAAATTTCATCTATCAAAGCTGACTGCGTTAACTATAAATACATATTTGGCCGAGAATGATACAAAAAAAGTCCTACTTCCCGCAGTCATACTCGATTTAAATAAGTATTTATATTTATGAAACATTATTGATTAATGGCGATTACCTGATTTTTCTCTAAACTTAAGACTAATACAAAAAAAGTACTATTTTCCACAGCCATACTCGATTTAAATATTATATTTATGAAACATTATTGATTAACGCGATTACCTGATTTTTCTCTAAATTTAAGTTAAACGTGTTTAAGAAAAAAAATAAGGCGATAGAACACTGAATAATCAAATATAATTGCTTATAAAATAATGTGAGTTATAATACGAATATGTAGTAAAATGTATATAAAAAAAAATGCATAAAAAGATTCACCACAGTTAACAAGTATTATAAAAATGAACAATGCGATGGTTCATATTATCCACTTATCCACTTTTAGTATATATATATATATTTTCTTTCTCTTCATCTTAGCTACTCTGTTATTCACGTATTCGCCTATTCTTACTACGCTGTGTCTACCGATTGGGTGCTAATTCAAATTTATTTTAACGATTTCGGCTAACTATCCGCATAATTGTTGATAGTACCTTCTTTCGATAATCTGTTTTAGATCAGCAACTTTCACTGTACCGTTCGGCGGGCATATATATTGCCTTGATATATATCGCAGTTAGTATTGAACGTTCTCGGTTTACCTCGTGTAAAATAGATTCATCCGGTTTTTTCCACCATCCAAGATATTCGCAGTTTACACAGTCAATAATTATGTTTAAGAACCGTATAAAAATAAACAGCAAACAACCTCTACTACATTCGTACCGCTTCTTCGATAGTCGGTTCATTGTAGAACAACGCGACTGAATACGTCTAGAAATTTCTAGTAAACTTTTATCTATCGCTAGGCAGTTTTTAAATTAAATTTTAGGGAACGATCTACCAATTCGAAATAACTGATCTAAAGTACAATTTGTATCCGGTACACACATTGTTCAGTTTAGTCAGTAGCATTACCGATACGTTAACATTATTGAATAATAAGTCGACGGCGTCGTATACTGAAAACGAACAAGTGGATAAAATTATCGTTGTTAACTTAACGAACGAGGTGATTGTCGAAAAGTGAAACTTAAAATTTTATTCAAACAACATCCTGTTACCTAGCGACACGTCGAAAACGATTAAATACGTCGCCCAGTTTATTAGCATTCCGTGTACGAAATTTATATTTTACGAAAACGTACAAGAACACAATTACAATATAATGGTTAAAAACACGTTCGTGAAAACGTTATGTAAACAATTTAAAAAAAAAAAAAGTGAAATGCAAAATCGAAAATATAACCGCGAATAGGCGAATGTTAACCTTCCGAAAGGTTATTAATGAAGACGGGTGGTTTAGCCGGTGTAACTGATGGACGGATGTACCATGCAATGCGCTCCATAACACATGGAGCCGACAATCGAGAATCAATATCTTCGTCCCAACACTCTTCAATTGTGTCGCATAATGAAGATAGACCCTGTTTACGTATTTTTAATAAAATAACGCACTACAATTAAAATATTTTAAAACAATTACACATTCAGTATTCGAAATTCAAATATTAAATGTACCCTTTAGATATATATACATATATATTATATATATATTCTTCTTTGTCCTAGTCAATATGACTGTTGCGTGGCATATACGTCTAAATCGTGTTCGGTCCTGTGCCACCACTATGGGCTCTTTTTATTGTGCCAAGTCGATCTTTTGTGGTTATCCGTTGTAATGGTAGTCGTCCCTTTCCTCTCTTGTTTGGAATTTTAACTAACGATACTATCTTTTCTATGCTGTTATCTCCAATTCTTGCGATGTGTTCGAACAACTGAAGTACTCGTTTCTCACAAATCGCACTGAGCCTATTTGGTTCCCTTATTTCGTCTATTATGGCAGCATTAGTTACGCGTGCCGTCCATGGTATTTTCAGGACTCTCCTCCACGTCCACAATTCGAAAGCATTGATTCGCCATTTATCCGTTTCTTTCATTGTCTATGTGTCTGCCACATATAATACAAATGGAAAAACCAACGTCTTCAGTAATTTTTTTCTTGTATCTAAAGGTACTTCAATCACACAACGGCGTTTCTTCCAACAGCTATTCGTTGCTTTATTTCTTTCGATGAGTCTCCTTTAGACTCGATTATTGAACCCACATATGTATAATGATCTACCACTTCAAAACTTTTTGAGAAAGTCGTTATTGTTTTCTTGATCCGTTCACTATCATTTTTTTTTCTTATTTATGTGTAACCCATTGACCATTTCAGTCGCTGATGTTGCTAGCAGAGTAGTGTCTTCAGCATATAACAGAGGTTATATTTTACGTTCGCCTATAGTAACACCACCATTCCAGTTTTCTAATGCGATTCTCATTATACACTCCGTATAGATGTTAAATAATTGCGGTGATATGCAAAGGATGCTGTTTTATATATATATATATATATATAAAGTGAATGAGCAAATGCTAATGCATACGCGCGGTATAAAAATTAATGCAATTAATTAGGTACACGATATGTGGAAATTTGTATACATATAACGTATACACTGTCGACTTCTTTTTTATCCGTCATATCGATTTCAAAAGCAATTCCTACCACCGGCTGACTAAAAAAGTTCTAATAATGAACATCGGAACCATTTCTTGGCATACTGTTCGAGGTTAACCTTAATTGACATTTTTTGTACAGTATATTCACGATGTGTTCCAGGTATTGCAATTGTTTTCTTTTGACAGTTTTCATAATTTTACGTTTTTTTTTTTTCAATCTGTTAAGCACTTCGATGTTTTTGACATTTTTTTCGCCCATGATATTTTAAGCATCTGGCGGTAACAATACATCTCAAACGCGTTGATCTGTTTTTCCAATGTTGAATTTAATGTTCAACATTCACATCCCTATAGCAGAATAGAGAAGATGTCACATCGCAGAAATCTAATTCTTGGTTCAAATTTTAACTCTTGGCGCATAAAAAGGTTCTTCATTTTTATTGATATATTTCTAACTTGTTCAAGTCTACTACGTACAGATTTAGTACAATTCTCTTCAAGTATGCTTCCTAAATACTTGATACGCGAGACTTATTCAATGTTTTCATATCTTATTTTGAATGTACATGTAATTTGGTTTTTTGAAAATACAATTACTTTTGTTTCGAATGTATTCAGTTTCAATCCATATTCAGAACTTCTTTTTTCCAGAATCTTGTCTCAGATTCATTGAAGCTCCTCCTTGCTATCTGTTATAATTATACAATCATCCGCATGTCAGCGAGGTTATTCAATGAAATACTATTTATTTTCAGTTTCTTGTAATGCCTGTTTGAATATATCTTCCGCATATATATTAGACAGTAGGGGGGATAGGACAGCCATGACACACCCCTCTCTTGACACACTGTCGACTACTAAATTTAGATAGACCTCATCTTTACACTTACACACCCATATATATATATATATATATATATATATATATATAACGATACATACAACATGCGACTTCCAGGTGTCTTTAAGTATAGGTCTTCTTTTATTATGAACAACAAGGTCCTGTAAATCGCTGAGAGAAGGATGTTGTCCTAATTCCTTTTCGAAGGGCAACTGATATTCCGATAAACAATCCTATCGAAAAACAAAATACAATTTAATGATAATAAATAATTTATGAAAATGTAAATAACAGTTAATACAGCTACCAACATTAATTAATTAATTAATTAATTAAGAAATAATAATAATGACTGCATATATAATAAATAGCATTAATTTTGAGGAAAACGTTGGAATGCATTATTGTTAATTAATTAAAATTAACTCTGAAAGACGTAATTAGTTAAAACGTAAATTATAATAAATTAATACGAAGAACGCGGGAGGCAATATTCTGTATCCAGATTCTGATACAAAAAGGCTATGACCAAAATCGAGGCATATGCCCCTGTTTCATAAATTTTAAAAAGACATTCGACAAGATCAAGCACAATAAGATGCTAGAAATATTAGGAAACACGTCCACAGATGAATGAGAACCCGAGATACATCAGAAACCTAGACTATCATCGGAAGTCAAATTTCGGATGAAAACAGAAGAAACAAAAGATATAAATATCAAATGTGGTGTACGACAAAGCTGTATCTTATCACTTATGTTTTTTAATAAATATTCCAGAACAGATAGTATAAATAACATCAGGTTGGCTGACGATACCGTTCTTGTAGTCAACTTTGACGAAACTAATTGCAGAGATGTACAAACAATATGCAAATGGAAATTTAAATAAATGTAGAAAAACAAAAATATATGGAAATAACTAGATCCAATGATGGCAATACAGACAAAATAATGATGGATCGAAAAACAGAGAAAGTTCAAGAAAAGAGAAAGACCGGCAAACCGAATACTAGGACAAATATTAAAATTAACCGGTAAATTCCGAAATTGAAGACAAAGGATCGACTCAAGTAACGTAAAATTGTTTTGCAAAAGGTCTCGACACGAAATCGAACCACTGTATAGAACATATGAAATTTCATCCCACAGTTAAATAATTAGTAACTACTATATCCTAACGTAAATAAGGTGATATTCCTCGTTTTAACTCGATAAATACATAATAGAATTTTCCCATCTTAATTCATAGACATTAATGAGAATGTTTTTAAACTGATATATTAAGACTTATATGGGGTTTTGTTAAATTTTATGAAGTAATCGAAACATATTTAGCCTATGACCAAATATTTCATTGGAATAATAACCTATATTCCATCATATTAAAAAAAAAACCAACATAATAACATATATCTATCGAAGACATTACGCATGAAAAAGTTATTAGTGATGAGCCTGTTTGAAGATTTGACATTTAATCCTTAGAAACAGGTAATAACTCAGGAATTAAAAAGTACCGACCATGCACAACGAAAACTTTTTGCTGAAACGGCTGAAAAAATTGAAGACGAAGAGATCCAAATTTTTGATGAGCGATGAAGCTCATTTTCAGCTATCCGGATTCGTAAACAAAGAACTGCCGCTAACTTGGCCTAATCTAATCCGAATTCAATCGAACAGAAACCGACTCACAGCAAGCGAGTGACCGTCTGGGTTGGAGTGGCTTAGTGGGGAATTATTTTTTCACTGGTATTATCAACAGAACGCATTATATCGAGATGATACTCATTTTTGCCGTCGTTTGGCTGTATATGGTTTCTAAATGTCACTGTTCGGCAGAAACGCTTCAGTACTAAAAGAAGCGTTTGGTAACCACATATTGTCGCGTCGCACGAATTTCGCATGGTCGTCACGCTCACCATATTTTACCTGGTGAAGAAATTTCAAAATTCAGCGACCTCTGTTCGAAAAAGTGTTCGAAAATTTTATTTAAAAAAAACCTAATGAATGTATTATTGCAAATGCGGTCATCTGAACAATATTGTGTTCCACAAATGATCGTACACTAATTTCTCGTTTTCCTGTTTTTAAATAAGATTTAATTTAAAAATTTTGGTCGAGCAGTTTTTGAGTTATTCAAAAAACAAAACCACCCATCTTCTCTGGTTCATCCTATAGTTCTGGGTTACAGTGAGATTATGACACCTTTGGTCGATAAACATTTTTAAGAGCTCGGTACATAAATCAATTTAACGTCGATCAGAATACTGAATATTTACCCCGTGCGCGGAACACCTCGATAATAATTCCCAAAGCACTAAACCGCACGAATACATGTCAATTCGTAAAAAAGAATTCTTGGTAATATTTACGGCACCAGCTAAAACTTCTGGAGCCATATATCTCGCTGTTCCAACCTGTAAATAAGAAATTCAATTATAAAATAAACTAATTACACGTAGAAAATGAATAAACTTTTTATAATATGTTAAAAAATAAAACACGAAAGTTTTTATTATCTTAATATTTATTTTTTTTTTAATGTAAATTAGCCACATATTAAAAATACTTATAATAACATAAATATTCAAATTATTTAAACAAAAATTAAACTGAATTTAATAAGTAGGATAAAATAAATTAATTATTTAATTTAATAATCAACATTCAATTGTAAAGGAACTTTATAAATTTTTCCTTTTATTATTATACCCAAGCTCTAACTAACAATATTAATAATGACGTTTCGTATATATATATATATATATATATATATATATATATATATATATATATATATATATATATATATATATATATATTATATTATATATATATAAACATTTTTGTTCCATAATTATTCCAATTCAAAAACAACCAGCTGCAATAAGATGCAGTGAATATGGAACTATAAGCCTTATCATATTACTTCAAATAATTAAAAAGCGAATGGAAAGATATATAGAACAAGTCTTGGAAAAACAGTTTGGTTTTCAGAAAAACAGATCTATTACAGACACAATAGGAACGCTGTGGAATATTAGAGAACGCATGATGAACATGAATCGAAATCTGTATATGTTTCATCGATTATGTCAAAGCATTCGATAGTCTCTTGATACAAGTTTTTTCCTTATTACAACAAACTGGGTGTCCTCAGCAAATATTAAGATTAATACACAACTTATATAGAAATCAATCAGCAATTATTAGATTGGACGCAGACGTGTTAAAGCCAGCAAATATAAGCAAAGGAGTACAAAAAGGCTGCTATATATGTGTAACGTACATGCGGAAGTCGTACTTAAGGAGGCATTGGAAATTACTAATTATGGTATATCCATTAGAGGGGAGAGACTTCAAACTATTAAGTTCGCAGACGACCAAGCCATGATTGCAGGATCTCCAAAGGTACTCCAGAAAAATGGTCCAGTCTATAAATTATATGGGAAAAGAATATAGGTTAGAAATTAATGGAAAACAAAAATAATGATGATTAGTAAAAAGACACATAATTCCAAATTAAAAATTAATGGAGAACAAATCAAACTCGCATTTTCAAATATCTTGAACAATTAATAAGTGAGGACCTTTATTGTGACGCAGAAATAAATATAAGAATTAGGCCAGTCAAGTTAGCACAGAAGGGGAAACAAAATATATTGCGACAAAAAACGATGCCAATGAACCTTCTTATAAAAATTTATATTTGGCCGGTAGCACTAATTCTCGAAATGTGGACCTTGAGTCAGAAGAATATTCTAAAGCTGGAAGTTTTAGAGATGTGGTGCTGGAAGAAAATGGAACTTATTAAATGGACTGATAAAAATACAAAACGAAGAAGTGTAGAGTTGAAGAAAGGAAGACATTGCTCTACCAGATGACGGTTAATCTGGATGGGTCATATTTTTCGACATAACGAATTATTACGGGATGTAATGGAAGGAACAATCCAAGGAAAAAAGGACGAAGCCAACCGAGGAATACATTCATGGCTATGTTACTGAAGGATACGCAAATGGACAAATATTCAGAGATGACAAGGGCAGCGAACAACTGGTGCAACTGGAAAGCACTTATCATGAAATAAAACCAGTCTTAGGACTATATTATAAATGATGATGATGACGATATATATATATATATATATATATATATATATATACACCAAATATGATAACATTGTGCATTGAATAATTAAAGTTCCTTTTAGTCTGGTTATATACACAGTGAAACAAGTTCATGTTTATCATTAATTGTTTATTTAACCCATTAACAAAAAAGAAAGAAAAAACATTAACGCCAAAATTAATTTTTTATTAAATACTAAGGTGATTGTTACTGTTTTTCAACATTTTTGGTCGTAGAAACCAATAAACTACATTTCTGTCTCTGATGTATAATTAGTAAGAAACTGTTGTCTTTTGAGGGTGCTGGGACATGGTATAAAAATTAAAATAATATAATTTACAATGTGCCTATAAGAAAAATTTAAAATATCTTCATATCAAACTATACTTATATGAAAAATGAAATTATCAGATACTTGGTTCTATTATAATAATCACTGAATCAAGGTACACAAAGCGTCAAACATTATTGGCAAAATGTCATCAGTTTTCCCTGTTGTTGACATCTGTTTTGTTTATCTCGTTTCCAAATAATATGATTTGGCCGTCATGACTCACATTGTTTTGGATTAGACTTCCTGAAGTACTCGGGTGAACTGAACGGACATTCTCGACTGACTCTTACTTCGGGTCACGAAACTAGCAAATGGAATTTTTTTGTCCTTCGTAAATCATATTATGCAGCACACAATCTTTTACAACTGTCATGCACTTAATCTGGTGAACATACTTTAATATAATTTTTCCCTCTTACAGAAATATGTTGTTTCTTCAGTAGACAATCGTAGTGGTCTACCTAGCTATGAGTTTGTTATAATAGTAAACAAAATATGACTGTGCTATTCTGACTTTCTTCTTCGTCTGTGTACTCCATCGTTGGGAATGAGCCATTGCAGCTACTGTATCATGGTGGCACAGGAAAAACATTTACATAGTTCCATTTATACAAATAAAAATTTGGTTAACTTCCAACCGTAAAAGTCCTGGGTTTGTTTTTCTAAGACCTTGAACGGTTTTACAGAGCGGTGCTAGTTTCTCTAATTATAAGACGCATTTTAGTATTCTCAAAAAAGAAAATCGAGTAAATTAAAAATCATACTTCTAATATATCAAATAAAAAATAAAACGTAAAAAATTAATTTGTATTAAAAGATAAGTTAAACTGAAAATTATCGACTAAAGATTTTATTAATGTAACTTAAATAGGTTTACTCACGTGAGAAAACTGCCTTTAAAAGAACAGAAACAAAAACATTGAAGAATTCTAGCCAAACGAGTAACATCATCTATTCGTTTTATATAGTTAAAAAATATAATAAATTAATAATAAATTGAAACTTAAATATTCTTACATAAAAGATACTTTTAAAAAGTCAATAAAATGACAACCGTGAAATCACTAATCAATAGCTTTTTTCAAATATCAATTGAGTAACTTCACTTTTACGCATGTTTAGTATTGTATGTGCTCATATGCTTACTTGAGCGTGGCCTCTATCATCTGCATGTCCCTGTCTAAAAATAACTGCCAATCCAAAATCTGCGATGCAAGCAGTTAGGTCATTCTTAAGAAGAACGTTGCTACTTTTGAAATCACGATGAGCTATTGCAGGTTTATATATCCCGTCTTTTCTAGATCGTATTTCTTCGTGTAAGTGAGTCAAACCTCTGTAAAAAATAAATTATTATTCACAATTTACATCGAAGAAGGATTATAAACTCTTCACCATAATTAAATTTTCGTACAATATACAAGTTAATAGCGTTTAATAGTAAAAATTAAAAAAGTCAATGAAACCCTAAAAAAATATTACAGAACCAACAGACATTTTAAATATTTTAAAATCAATTAACGGCAAGTAATCCATTAATACTTGATACTTTTAAACACAGCGAGATATACTAATCATACGTGTTGAATTATAATAAGTATATTAAAAATGCTTTAAAAACGTGCGATAAGACACAAGACATTAATATTCATGCATTTTTATCAATTGTTTAAATGAAACATTTTTATGGTCGTAATACCAAAATCAATTTATACGCGAAAAAATCGGCAACATCGTAATTCAATAAATAATATATAGCTCAATTTAAATTTTTCTACACGCAGAGTTAATGAAAATATTCTTTCGAAGGTGAAATGCATTTCAATTAAAATTGTTTCCTATTTCGATTCTCATGTGACTTAAAAAAAATTTCCATTAAATAAGTTTACATAATATGATTTATATTAATTTTGACCAAGTTATTAGTTTTAACATTGAAATATACAGAAATTCGTATTTCATGCAAATATTTAAAAAATATGTCTTTTAATTCCAATCGAGTATAAGCAAAATTAGTCTAATAAAATATATATATATATTACTTCATCATAGAGTAACCAATATGGCACAGTTGCTCCCAAGTGATAATATTTGTTTTTAAATAATCGTATAACGAACCGTTTTCATGGTAAGACGTGACCAACCAATATTCAAGTTCGTCTTCTCGTTTTTCCACACCGATGAAATTTAAAATATTTTCATGATTTATTAATGACAACTTGTATATTTCTAACTCCGTCGACCAAGATTGTTTGTGCTATAATGTAAGAAAAAAATTATCACTGAACGAGCCGTACATATAGAGCAATTATCATTATTACGCTAAAATTAATTATATAATTTATATTCAAAAACTTATATAATTTTCACGTTGACATAATTATTTCACAAATACATATAATTAAGGTTGCGATATTACTCACACGAAATAAATAATATGGTCTAAGAAGTAAAAATAGCTCAGTAAAGATAATAAAATATACGAAACTGTGTTTACAATTTCGGTCATTTTCTTATTGTAATAGATAAAATCAATAAAGAAATTACTGAAATGACAAAATTACAACTTATGTATTTCAGCACGAATGAATTCTGTTTCAAAATTCATTTTTTTATTTACATTATTTAATCTACATCAATTCAACTCATATCATTTCTAAACTGTAAGAAACTAGCTCTTTGAAAGTTTTTTGTCACGTATCTCCCTTTACTTAAATATATATATGTTGTGTGTGTGTGTGTGTGTATTTTATGCAAATTCAATCTTACTTCATTTCCATTGCTACGTCTCAAAGGAGATCTGTAAATTAGCCAAACTAAAACAGAAAAATTGTTCCTGACCTCCCCAACGTTTTTTACAACTCTAAAGTAAACGTGTAGGAGCTTCATCATCTTGTATGAGGACTGATATGTATTCAATACAATCACGTCCACTCTCATTAAATATTCTGCCATCCAATTAAAACTCGTTTTTATCCTTAATATGGTTTGAATATAACCATTTCCTAAACTGACGCTGGAAAACACTTACAAGTATTGTAATTTTAAAATTGTGCACAATTTTTATTACATATAGAGAACGACAGTAGATATTGCAAAACTGATTCGAGGATTGAGTGTATTTGAGTTGTACGGAAAAATATAATGATTGTTGTCCGAATTATTTTCATGCGTAGCAACATTTTATGGTTATTAAATTTGTTCGTATAAAAATATAAATTTCATTAAATTTTAGCAGAGCAATATATATTATAAATACTGACAATTGACACGTGTAGTCAAACGGTATAGAAATTATGAAAACTTAGGAACTTCGTTTCAATCTAAGTAATTATTTTCTCCTAATAAAATCATGAAATTAGTCATAAATGTAATAAATCGATATTATTAACTTTGACTTAGTATAGAAAAGACAAATTTGTATTTCTGTCTACAATATGGGAAAAAGAAATTGATTAATTTTAAAGATGCAGTATTGATCAAAGTTTTTTATTTTATAGTCGATCTTCATAGATTAATCCAGTACGTTCAACGATAAAGTTAAAATATTGAAAACAGAAAAAATTTAAATTTCTATTTAACGCGATTAACAAATTATATTAAAAAGTTATTTGCAAAATTATGCTTTTCCCGCCATCTCGCAGAACTATAAAATAGTACTGGAAACTATATTTACAACACTATAATTTAAAATTCTTGTGTATTTTCGAATATGCTTAGTTCAAATTAAGTGTAAGAAAAAACAATTAATGTCAAAAAAAAACGTATGTACTGCGATTGTTACTGTCTAGTTTACCGTGTACAGAGTTTATAATTTTCAAATATTTAATTAAGGAACAGCAGGCAATTTACAATATGAAGAAATCGTATCAGGATTTTACAGCAAGTAATAAATATTAAAGATTTACAACCAAGAAATTTTTAAAAGATCTAATACTGATATCCTGCACGATTTACTCTATCACAGAAACTAAATAAATTGCAATATAAGCACGAAAAGAGTTAAGTTTTTCACATATGAACAATCACTGTAATTAATAATTTAAAAAATTCTACACTCTCACATAAATGATTCCATATATAAATGAAAAAATAACCAAATATTAATGGAAGGTAAAAAATTACCAACAGAAAAATTTACTTGCGATATTTTTGAAGAAGAAATTGATAGAAAAAACAACTTTTAACGATGAGACTAAAAAAGTGAAAAATTTATGAATCAAAGTAATGACAAAAGTTGCGTGCCCATTAAGTAAAATAAAAAGGACTTAGGCGACTTTATTTTCGCAGGTTTACATTTTTAATTTTTTGTTAATATCTTTTAGTGTAATTTTTATATATTACAATATATAATCGTCATCATTTGTTTAGTAAACGCGTTATTAAACATTTAATAGCTCACAAATGATGCATAAACCTTAGACTTTGTTCAAATAAATGTATATTTTTTTTAAATTAAATTAATACATACCTGAAATGAAAATATCTTCACTGCAACTAATTCTCCTTTATATTCCGCCTTCCACACGCAACCAAATCGACCTTTAGCTTTTAGTTCTTTTAAATTAATAGGACCTAACGATTCATCTTCTGCAGATGGCACATAATCAACCTCAACATCTGACGTAGCCAACTAATCAATCAGGAGAATAACATTTAACATTTTAAAATCTGTTTTAACTTAAGTACATAATAGTAAATAAAAAAAAACGTATTCATAAATTATACGTTTATAACATTTTTCCTTAAATACAAACGATTCGTCATGATCTTTTAAAGACAATTAATAAAAAATGTACATTACCTGGTAAAACATGTATTTGTTTCACAATTATAGTTTATGAACATAAAAAATAAAAAGTAAAAATAATCGTTCTGTATCAGAATATATAATTCAAATTATGAAAATTATTTTTATTAATATTTAACAATAAACGAAATAAATATATTGTACCTGTTTTGAATATAAATGCTTCTGCCTTTTGTAAACAAGAGATATGGTTATAATGCAGATTATCATAACCGGAAGAAGAACCATAAGTGCAATAACATCAACATTTTTTGGTATTATTTCATCTGTAAATGGGATAATTTTAATGTTTTACAATACATACTTATCTACATATATAAAGACATATATCACTCACTGTTATCAGGCTCAGACGGTGGTTCAGGAGTTGGATTCCAGTAGAAATCTTTATTGCACATGTTACCATTGCAACAACAGAAAAATTTATCAGCCTTAAATTTTCCAGAATGAACACATAATTCTCCACCACCACAACTTTTGTCTCCGGGAAAACAGCCCTAATTATTAGAAAAATTAATTTGGAATGTAAAATATTTAGATTACAAATTAACTCAATATTTATTTTAATCCATTCAGCCTGAATATTTCAGTTTACTCTGAGCAAGGCATAAAGTCATAAATTAGGTAATATTGATACTAACCTTAAATTTCACGGTTACTGAACCTTGGGTATTATTTCCCCATACAACAAAACAGCTTTTAGTCCCGTTATATTCATCGCAACTATCTACCTGTTCCGTATCGCACTTAGCCGATGGTCTCTTACAAATTGTTTCATTGTAATAATCACATATAATTGTTTCATGTAAGCTATGCGTACTAAGTATGCTCCCTGTAACATAGCCTTTTTTTAGTTAAAAACTTAAAAAGAATAATTAGTAACCGGTTATTTAAAACGATGAATATTCTTTGACCAGTTAAAATTAATGTAATAATATAATTTTTGTTGATGTATTGGAGAGTAGTGATTTTATAAATTAACAAAAAAAAATTAAAAAACAATGTTAATCACTATAAAATTTATTTTATTTTAGCAAAGATTTTCGACTTTCACGTTATTTTCAAGCCATACAAAAATTTTACAAAAAATATATACATTTCTGTTCGGATTCACGTATAATTGTTCTAATTTCTTGCTTAATTTTTTTTTATAGTTGTCAACATAAACATATTTTTATTATGAGTTAGGTTCATTCTTTTTTACTTTTGACGAAAGTTTGGAAAATAACAACAGATTACTTGAACATTTATAATAATTATTAAAGCACATTGTATAAAAATAAAAAATAGAAAAAGTAGCAAAAATTTAACTTACCGTAAATTATTAAGAATATTACGTACATTATGTATTAAATATTACATACTACATCTTAAATACGCTATTTTAATTCAATGAAAAATGTTTACACGAAGTTTTTGGGGTTTTTGTATTAAGTTGTTTGTAAAATAACTGACATTAATATTTTGTAATACGGGGGGTTTTATAACAATATTTTTTTTAGGTAATCTGCTAAAATTAGCGTTAAACATCGTTATGACAGTATATATCTATTCATTTAGTAGTAAAGTGTTCTGTGTTCTGTGTTCTCCAATGAGACTCAACCTTAATTGCTACATTATGTGTAATGATATTTTCCTTTTCAATCTACGTGTATTGTCTGATGAAAGTTATCATTAATTAAACCTGTTGCTAGCGGATTCGGGTGCGATATGCATATGTTTCACTGTATATCTTTATTACATCTTTCACAGTTTATATTTTTAGGTTTCTATATATGTCATCATTTCTAATATACCAAGGTGCATTTATCATGATACATATAGATTTTGTTTGGAACCTTTCAATTTTATAAATATTTGAATTGGATGCCATACCCCATAATTTAAACCATACGACCATACTGGCTTAAAGATAATTTTGTACAACAGTAATTTATTTTGTATAGATAATGGTGATTTTCTTCTAATAAGCCATTGGTATTTATGAAATTGAATGTTCAATTGTTTTCGATTTATATTAATGTCTTTGCCAAATTAGCCATTTACCTAGGTACATTCCTAAGTATTTTACACAATCAGTGGCTCGAAGTTCTTTACCCTTGACAGTAATTGGTTCTGCATTATGCTTGCATTTTGTGAACAGTATTGATTTTGTTTCATTAACACTTATCTGTCATTTCTTAGTCTATTTCTCAATCATATTTACATTCTCCTGTAGTAGTCGAGTTGCTCCTAAAGGATTCTTACTTATAGAAGTTATAGATAGTATAGCCGTATCAGCAAATGTAGTAGTGACAGTACTTTGATAGGTCGGCAAGTCAGTTGAATTTATTCCCAGTCTTAGCTTCAAAAACAGATAAAATAAGTACAAAATTATTCACAATATAATCCTAAAAAATGAAAAAATTATCCAAATTTATAAAAAAAATTTAACCAAACTGCCAGTATATTGGAAATAATACTAGAAGAAAGAAAAATAAACATAATAAATTGTGAAATTTAACAGCATAGTTCTTATTTTTTTCTAAGTACAGGTGAATGTTACACTTCAAGTACATTCACCTGCTCTTTCCATTACAATTTGGAAGTTTGCACCACACCCTGATGTCTGAATGTTTTGTAAAGTGACTAGAGGACCGCTGTTCTTTTCTCAATTTGTTGTTTAATGGTACTTATAGTATCATCTATGGAACTGTTAGATGGGCATCCTCACTTTTTTACAACCATCACCATTTAATGAGGCTTTCTAATACATCCATGTGAAAGGGAATTAAATCTAGTATATGTGTTTTTAGTACATTGAGTTATTTGCAATTTCATTGGTTCTCTAATGAAGAATTAGTCACTGTGAATATCATTTTTAGTGTACATTTTTTGTCTTTGCATTTGTCCAGTATAGTGATAGCAGTTTAATTTGTCTACTCCCGTCATGCATTTTTTATACGCCATAATTATAATTATGAATTGGGATCTGAATATATGTTTTTGATTTACAATCCCATCATTTAACAGTCTAATTACATGTGCCTCCAAATAATTTGAAGCAAGAGTGACTGGCCTGTTACTGTTATCTTTTCAAAATTTAAAATAACCAAATTGAAAAACGCGTAAAAACACAATTTGTAAACACTGAAAAACATGAAAATGAATTTATTTGTTGGTATTCAGAATTAAGTAAACAAGCTGTATTTGGTATCAAACAACAGTTTTCTGTGTGCATAACACGTTAATTTGTTGTAAGTAACTAAATAACCTGTATAATATAAAATGATGTTTCCTTTTGGACACACAGTGACCGAAATGATTAATTCTCGTTTGAGTAATAGATTCCGGAATAGTTACCATTGTTTCAGTATAGCTCTGTATTATTTATTTCGAATAACACATTATGGGAACAGTTTTCTGCTTTCATAAAATTAGCCAAAATTGATCCTATATTACTGTTGTTTTGTTCTGATTTATTCATGTTATTACAAAGTGTTACTATTAGGTAGATGCACCTGATACATATGATGTTTTTTTATTTCAAAGATAGAAATGCTTCTTTTATTATATTATAGATTATGCTATTGTTTTGCAGATTTTTTAATTTTTCACTTGTATCATCGTTTTCATTTTAGAGGCTGGTAATATTAAGTTCATATAGACATTACAACAGGAAACAACATTTATCAAATAAACAATTATTATTGCAAATGATATACTTAGACATTTTGATTCAAAGTTACGAAGTATTACTGCAATTTTATCGTATAAAAAAGATAATGGAGGAAAATGACCACTTCTTTTTAAATCGTATTCTCTCAATAACTCAAAAAAACTTAAGTCAATTGAATAGAGAAGCCTTAGCAATATATTGAGGATTTACAAAGTTGTACTTATACGATAGGAAATTTATATTGATAACAAATAATAATCCTTTATATCACATATTTTACCCTAATAAAAATCTTCCATCTATGATATCTGCAAAATTTCTCAAATATGCTTCCTATACGTCAAAATTCCAATATATAATTAGGCATAAGGCTACCGCAGAAATATTAAATTTTAATTACTTCAAACCATTCTCCAGACAAAAGTTGTGAACTAGAGGGAAAAGAAATTAACCAGATTCAACAGCTGTTCAAACATCAAGTCAGTTGCTAAAAATATGAAATTAGAAATATAAAAGGACAATCACCTGTTACAACTTAGAGCTGCACTCTTATCCAATGAAACTTCAGAAGGATAATTTCAACTATTAAATGGAGCAATTTTAAAAGACAACAGTACAGTTATACCTGAATAATTACAACTATCAATTCTTCAAAAACTTAATGAAACCCATATTGAAGTTACTAGAATGAAACAGCTGGTCAGATGCTTTGTTTATTAGAAAGGAGTGGACAAAACAATAAAACAATTTGTCAAGAAATGCTCAGTGTGTTCAAATGCAAAAAAATATATTACCTGAAAACTACTAATATAAAATTATAACATATGGATTTTGCTAGTCCTATAAATTATAATTACATTTTGATAATTGTTGATGGGAAACCTAAATTTCCATTTGCAGAGATATTTAGGAATATAGATGGGTTCATTAACAATATTGGTTTATTACTGTGCTTCTCAAGCTACATTCTTTTCTTATTTGATCTCTATCGTGCTTTTGTGCATGTACAGTGGCTACAACTCACTATTGGTGCTTACCTATTTAAATATGTTAGATTTCGGATACAAGTACAGACTTATTCATACCCAAATGTACCCACAATGAACCCATTGGTTAAAATACCACCATACTTAACGTTACCTATAAAAATCAAAAATTAAATAAGAAAATTACACATGAAATCTTCTTACAAAACTTGTTTGTACACTATTTATTAGAAACAAAAATGAAAATATCAGTCCTAAGTTAATCCAGCTTATGTCGCTAATAATAGTTTATGGAAAACCTGTATGTTCTATAGGAAGCAATCTAATGCATTTCCTTCATTCCTTGACTCCTGTGTAAAGTAAACCACTATATTTATGCAACAATCCCATCATCCTCTTCCAGCCAATCCACCAAGGCGTGAGAAGATGATATTCTAAGCACCAAACAGATTCTAGTTTTCTTTATCTTTCCTTAGACAATATCATGTTTTTTATTAACTACTGTATACTTGATAATTCTTCTTATTATTATTCTTTCTCAATTTCATTCCCAACATATCACTCCTTTTTCATTTCTAATAATTTTATGCCTCACTAGAGACATTAGATTAACACCTGTTCTCTTATCCATATCTATGATTAACATCGTTTGCAGCACTAACTGCTGATACGATATAAAAAAAATAGTGATTTTATTCATAATTTCATTTCATTCGTAATATTTATTCAAAAAACATTATTTCCCATGTACTGTATGCCTTAATAATAAAGTAAATATTAACCGACTTTAAAATGTCAATTATTTCACAATAGTTAAAATAATTTATATGATGGATACGTAATAGTTTTTTGGTGCAATTGAAAAATACCTGTAAAATTTTGTAATTTATAATTGTTTATTATTTTTACTCTTGATGAAAATGTTGCTAATTTTAGTTGAACTTGTTCATAATTATCTGCGCGGAAATATATAATTAAAAAATCATTCATTATCGTTTTTATTCCAATATATGTAAGTAAAATATTAATTTCTACTGAATTCTGTAAAAAATTTTATGTTTTGTATGATTCGGTAATTGTCAAACCACAGATATTAAATATGCATAGTATCATACAAGGTTTGATTATATATGACACATGTTGGGAATAATAATGAAATTGACTATCGTGGTGTGGCCGTTATGAATGCAAATTGCAAATGAAAGGTGCAAAAGAAATTAAAAATTTCCTGTTATTTTTATTTGTGAAATAATTCTGTTTGTTCGTAAAACATTCATACGTAATGGCAGAACATGCGGTTCGAGGAGTCCAAAAATCAGTTCGAGAATTTGAACAACTGGCTCAGCTAAAAATATTTGCTCCCGAAGTCTTGAAGTAATACACCTCTTGTAAAGACGTATTTTTTGTCATATTGTTGAAATATTAATTATGTGTATTTAATTACTAAGGAGAAAATTACTCCGTTTTGTTCTAAAATATACGG
The DNA here is from genome assembly GCA_032883995.1 of Coronaproctus castanopsis. Lineage (NCBI taxonomy): Eukaryota > Metazoa > Arthropoda > Insecta > Hemiptera > Monophlebidae > Coronaproctus > Coronaproctus castanopsis. The sequence goes on along the minus strand of CM065052.1, from coordinate 261,628,295 downwards.
TTTAATTACCGCAAAAATTCTAGATCCACAACATATATTTTCTAATTTAATAATCTTTCGATAAGAATCCTTCAACGTTTTAAATTATGCTATTTCTTAACAATAATTTTATGATGCAAATATAAAGTTACATGATCCACAGTTATGTCTACAATATATTGACATACTTAAGTTTAATACAAATTTTTAACATTTTAGATTTTTAATTTCATTAAAGTAATGACAAAAGCGGGTAAATAATTTTTATGTTTAGGATTTTTTCGGTATAAACCATGAAAATCATAAACGTATGGGTATAAACCATGAAAGTTTAAAGGTGTATTTAACAAATATTGTTTTACGTAAACTATTGACAACAGACGACTATTACAATACAGATTTCTTTAAGCAAACAAAAATAATTGATAAATAATTAAACATTGAAAAATAATTGAACTAAACTAATAATAAGAGATACTCGTTATAAGCAAACGAAACTGTGTTTAAGGCAATATTTATTTAACATATGTGTATTAATTAAAACTATTTAATAACCAGTTCAGAATTTTTATAATTTTATTATTGTTTGTCATAAACATTAATGTAAGCTGTGTATAGTTGAACAAATGTTTCATTACAACTGAAAATGAGATGACATGCACAATATAATATTTGTTTTGATGGTTTGGTATTTAATTATCCATTTCAATAAAGTTTTTTTTTATGCGATTAAAAATGAAAATTTGTAAAAATATTACAGTAATTTAAAATTATTCACGCCTTTTTGCATTTTATATTTTATTTCTTATTTCATGGAAGCTGTATCCATTTTTTTCAGGAATGTCATTAAAAAACATAATGACTTTGAGTACAGATTGCGTAGAAGAGGAAAATCGGAAAGTGTATTTTTTGATTACATTCGTTTTAAAATGGAATTGTTAAAATATTGTCGTATGAAAATGGAGGTAATTTTTTCTAAATCGAATCTTTTGTGTTCTAGAGACATTTTACATATATATAACTATATTCATCATTATCTACGGATGTGTTAAAATTGTTTACTTTTTAAAAATTAGATATTTATTATACAAGTTCCTTCATATATTTGTTTCAGATTCATGTTATATTCTTTATACACTTAATTTTTCTTAAATTGTACATTATACAATACCAGTTTTCATAGAGTAGTAAACACATCTATATTGCTTATTTAATGATACATATTGAACAAAAATAAATAAAACAATACCCTATACAGTGTCATAATTATTTGTATTTAGAAACACAGTCGAGCAATTTTGCTGGCTACAATATAATCAGGACTAAATGCTGGAAAATTAAGTTTTTACTCGTTAATTTTATCGTTTAGAGTCGATGCTGTAGCCAACTGAACTAGTCGGCTGTGTTTTTAAATATAAATAATTGTAACGCGGTTAAATTGATTTGTATTTTTCTGTTTTATCATAATCACTATAATACCGTCGTCGTACATTTCATATATAAGCCTAATGACGAAATATTTTTTAAACGTGTTAATTTTACATGCCTCGTTGTTATATTATTAAACCGCTAATAATTTATTTTGAAATAAGTTTGTTATTGTCTAAAATATTTAGAATATGTATTAATGTGGTGAATATAAATGTGATATACATAAAAATATTTTCGAATTAAAAGTTTATTATTGTTAAAAATATTTAAAAACATTAATATGGTGAATAATGGATGTAATATTAAATAGACACGTGATTTCAAGGCGAAACTTAAAAAAATATGTGTTCCAGCATATTTTATGATAAACAATAATGAACTTCATTGGTTGTTAACCAAAAATCGAATTAGATTATAAGTTGCATTTTATTTATATATAATTTATATCAGTAAGGTAAGAATATATGAACTATATTTCAACAGATGTTAAAAATCTCATATCGTGATGTTGATCGATCAAAAATGAAGTTGAATTAAATTGCATTATTAGGGTTTCTAACAACGATAGTTTCAATTATATATATGTGTATATATATATATATGATTGATTATAAGTTAAATCCATTAGTGTTTTAGAATGCACTTTTTAATGTAAATCATTCGTAGGTTACAATAAACCTATTTGTTGAATGTTTAAATATTCTTTCATGTTGAGAGCTCTTTTTTCCATCCATTTTCCCTTTATACATATCTGTATGACGCTTTTGAAAAAAAAACCTTAGTTTCGTCCCCTTATTTCTTCATCTAGTCTACTTTGAAAATCTTAAATTTGTAATTTTCTAGCTACGTGCTGCCTTTCTCTTGAAAATGTTAAACGGGGCGGACAGTGTTGCCATATTTGTTGAATTCTTCATTCTATTTAAATTCAATTTTAGAATAAGATAAATTGTTTTCTGAACCAAGATTTTATTTCTGTCAATTAATACTTAACTAAGGGAGACTGATACCAATGGTATCTTACACTAGAACCAATTTGGCGTTGAGAGGACTCTACAGAGAGTGTCACTTGTAAGGGTTGGTATATAATGTTAAATCTCTTAGTAAAACTGACTACTCTGTAGTTATCAATCTTCATCATCAAGAACGGTTTTGACAGCTGCAGGTTATCTGCGGTTATTAATGTCCTCAAAAAAGGTATCTTAAATTTAATTACTTTAAAAAGAGACTTGACGTCCTTGACATAAATGACTTCGCCGTCAGCAGCAGGTTAGATTATAAAGTTCCCCACAGTTTATATTCTGTGTTCTAAAATACGCTATCCTACGGATACGTGGCAGCTGGTAAACTGAAAGGAAGACATATTTTTGGCAGTTTTTGAGAGATTAAAATTTAAAAGCTCAAATATTAATTTTTATAATGTTCAGGTGCTTTCGAGGAATGGAAATTTTGGCTCCTATTTATATAGGTTCCATCTTTTTGATGATTCTGGGTGTATTATGTAAACATCGGGTGTTGAAGGGAACACTGAAATTTTTCTTTACTATTCTAGATTTGATGAATTTGAATTAAAATTAACTAGCAATCTCTTCTCTAAAGATCTACTAATCTGCTATATATAAAGTTTGCGATGAACGGGAAGTTCATTAACAGCAAAACATACGCAAGTACCTCGTATTGAAGTTACTAATGTAGTACGATTCTTCTTGCCTGCGAACTTCATGTAAATAGGCAAAAATTATTGATATAATAACTTACGATACTCAGCATTCTGTGTTATAATATTTAATTACATTAATTATATACTTTATTAATAATTATACATATTGAGTCTTGCAACATTTATATTAGATTTTATTTCAATACAATATTTTTGCTATTTCAAGTTATCCTAAAAAAACATTACCTGTGTAAACACATATTTATGTGCCTCTACATGTTAAGTACACTTTGCATGTAACTACCACACACATGTAAGTTTTGGAGTTATTCAATTTGTTTCAGCTACACATGCACTAGTACGTACTCTCAATTTAAGCCCACTAGTTTATTGTATCTTTATATGTACTTTTATTAAAATATACACTTTAAAAAATCCTTAATTATATACAGATTGTCTCTTACCACGAAGATTTAGTCAGTCTTACATTTTGAATTTCACGGACAGACCAACCTAATTCTCTGTTGAAGATGTCATATCCTGCTTGTTAATTATTCGAAATCAGTCAATATACCTATGGGCAATCCACTATCCCATTTATAAATACTAGTTTTGTTCAGTACTCTAAATTCTAACTAACAATTATATCGATACGAAGTAGATTAGAAAATAAATATATAATGTTAATTTACTTACTTTCGTATGTTACAGAGTAATGGAGTGTCATCAATTCACAAATTTCATACAGAGAGTACAATAAAAAATCACATTAAAAAGTTGTTTAAAACTTGCACGAAATTATTTCCGCATTCTGTGGATGTTTGGGAAAATTATATCAAATACCTTAAACTTGAAGTAATATATTTGTTATTTATTGGATGATGTATTTCGTTAAATAAAATTAAATATATATTACGCATTATTATAATTAGAATTAAATAACAAATATAGTAAGCGTAATATTGTACTAACACTGTCGAGTAAAGATTACGATTTACTTTATATTCAGAAAGAATTGTATACTATTATTAAATTATTAAGTATAATTTAGAAAACTCTAAATATTTAACTTGGTTGTTTTTATTAGTTAACAGATTGGATTTTATATATCATTTCTCGAACGTAGAATAGTATGTACATAACCTAATCGAATAAAATTAAATATTGTAAAACTAGCACAATTTCATGTGCAACTTTTGCATATCTAGTACATTTTATACTGTCGTAAAAAATTTGCATTTCATATTGTTGTCATTTAAAATTCGTTATTTTTTATGTTACAACTACGTTTTCATTTATTTCACGTAATTTACAATAATTGTTTTGTAGCATTTGGACGCGGACGCTATGCACGTATTTTCAGCTATGTTACGATATCACAATAATCCCGTTATTTATATTCGAGCTGCGGATTTCGCGTGGAGGACGTGCTACAGTGTTGATCGGGCGAGAAAATATTTAATGGAAGGATTGCACATCTATCCGTCAGAAAAGAAATTGTATATGGCGTTATTTACGTTGGAACTCGCTAGAACTACAGATAAGTGGGTCGATTATAAAGACGGTATGTATATGTCGCTTTTTACATGATGTCTCTTTTACAAATTAGCATGTGCAGTTACCAGTATTTTATCATGTTTTACTGGGCGCGAATTTATTCACGATAATCTGAAATGCAATCAACTGAACCGCGAGTGGTGCATTTCAAAAATACACATTACGATGGTAATTATTTATTGAAATTTTCATTAAAAAAAAAAATGCAATTCGTCGAAAATATTCTAATCTGAATATTGCAAATCAATGACTAACGTATTATTCAGTTTCCATACTGTTCGATAAAATTCAAAATTTACCTAAAAGTTCGTCGATATGGTCCTCCATGTACTGACAATATTCTGTGGACAGTGTTATCATTTTAATCGTATAGAAAGTGAAATAGGTTTATACATTGAATTAATTCAGTTTCGTAATTCGAAAGTATAAACTAAATTTCAAAATTTTCGACCAAAATAGTATTATCAGTAATATTTAAATTATATGTATATAATATCTGAAAAAATTGTATTTAGAGGAAAATCTTTTTCAAATTTATAGAAAATATCACCGAAGATGATCCTGTACTGCACGGGTTGATAGCTGAAGGGATATTTCGTACAGCGTTGGAGAAGTTTCCTAATGATTTAAGTTTTCTATTTAATTTTTTTCTTGCCTGTCGCAAATGTGAAATCTTGCAAAAGTTGCCTATAATTATATACCGGTATGCTATTTATGTGCTTGTATAATGTTATTTTAAATTCGATTTTTTTTTTTACAATTCTTTCTTATTACTTAAAGATGTGTATGTTATTTTTAAAAATGTTTACAGAGAAATCAAGGAAATTAATAAAGCAGTGCCGGAACTGTGGGATAGAATAGCAAAGTTACAACTGAGTGGAATGGACTGTGAATCGAATGATGATCAGATTATGTTGACTACAACGCGAAAGTTGCGAATATTGTAAGAAATCTCATGTCACTTAGTAAAATATATCTGTGTACGTGCATACGTGTACGACATGTTTATAAAATAAAAAATATTTTATCTAAATTATTTCCGGTCTACATTGAAAATTGCATTCTTCCTGTGTAAACATATTCACCCGAAGCAGATATAGGGTGACCTAGAGAAGACGGACGGTTTACTCAAAAACTACTTGACCAAAATTTTTGAAATTTAAAAATAGGAAAACGAAATATCAGCTGACAATCATTTTGGAACACAATATCGTTCAGATGACCGGAATTTGCAACAATACATTCATTCGGCCTTTTTACAAAATTTTCGAGCATAGGTCCCAGAGAAATTCGAGTTTTCAGGTCTTTCCAGATCTCGTGGACGTGATTTAACGCGGCTATTAAGGTATCCCCACAAAAAACCGCGTATCTTTTGAATTCTGAAACTGGGCATTAAATAATTTCGCGTGCGTACACTAAACGTGGAGAGCATGCGGTGTTTACGTTGTATCAGTGTGCTATTCAAAAAACAAACTTCTCTGGGTTACCCTAGATAATGTATTACGAAATTAATACATAATAAATAGTTTCGTTAGAATGACAAAAATAGTATGTTGATGAAATTTTTTATGCAAACATATGAAGTCGGCTATATTAGTTTCCATTGAATTGTCTACTGATGTGTTGGCCTGCTAAAAGTTTAAACAATAGCACACTAATTATTTTGGTTTGTTTATCGAAATTCATATGAATTAAGTTGTTTCTTTTGTTATTATCATTTTATTGCCTTTAAAACCCTTCATCTTCTGTCACGCGAGAAAATTATATTGCTAAAAGTTTGTTTTTATTTAATAGCTATTTTATTGTTTGTATTTGTGATTTTAAAAAACCTCGCGATGTATGTATTTACGTAGAAGAAGTTACTAATGAGACGAATTAAATATTAGTGAAATAAACATGAACCAAAAACGGTTGCTGTTGAAAAGCCTCAAGCAAACGTAGCAACATGTAAAACAGCATGTGGGTATAATGATATTATTTGAAACTTTTCATAAAACTACAAATTCATGACTGCATAAAACCTTTATGCATTTTATTACTATCGTTAGTAGTAAACTGCTGTCTTGTCCTTAAGGCTTTTACTACGAAAATACTCGTGACAAAAAACAAACTCGATTGCCTCCTGAATCGTTTTTATTTAACGGATGAATCGAATTATCTGGTTTTCGACAACAGGACGATATGAAAGAACATTTTCTCGGTAAGAATGAAATAATCCCTTTTTCTTTCTTGGGTGTGCCTTGAAAAATATAGAAAAAATAACCAACAAGATTATCTAGTAGCATTTAAGTAAATATCATAACACGAAGGGAATAGTGCCCATCACACCTGGTAAACATAACTTTAGATTACATCCAGGAGTTTTCTACATCTTAAACGTCTTCCGATTGTATCCAACAGTAATGATGCTAGGGTATTTGGATGATTTAACAGCCTCATATCATTGCTCCGTGTTTTTTAATGAGCTCACATACATAAGGAATGTTTAAATCACAGTGCATGAGCTGGTTCGCGACATAAGGCGCATTCGTTATGAGACGAAGAATTTTATTTTGGTAGTCTACATAATTCTTACATTTGTCGGCTTTGCACAGCCTCATAGCTGCACTCTATATGTCCAGACAGGCTTGTGAGCGGCAATGAGAAGCACGCTATTTTTACACATTAACCGGAATAATTGTTTATACATCTAGTTCTTTCCTCTGTACGTTAGTTGGCTATCCAATATTTTACGCTCCTTCTTATCAGTACTTCTGTATTGTTGATTCTCACAAAAGGCCTTTCTGTTAGGAAACTGGACATTGCAGATTTGTTCTCATTGACCTTTATGTTCCGTTATATCATTTTTCAACTTTGGTGAAGGCTGTTGAAGATTGCTAGTCGCTATATTTTGTCTGGTATCAGAAGAAAGAAGTGCCGTGTCATCGGTTAATATGGCTAGTTGAACTTTTTTAATCATAGAAAATTCGGTTGTGTAAATTAAATACAACCTAGGTCCAAGTATCGATCATACCCCCATAGAGATGGAATCCAACTAAGAGAACACGTGATCGGAGCGTACATGAAAATATGTCACACTAATATAGATGCCAACCACCCTATGCAGCTGTTCTTCAAGTCATTAGTATTTCATAAAACTGTCCTTAAGAATGTATTATTTCGCTAACTTTTAAATTAGCGTAGTGAGCACAGGCCAACCATGCTGTCCTATTCAATTAATCGGCGATCGCTTTGAACTCAGGCAGAAATACCATTAATTGTTCAATTGAGGCTAAAGTTGGTTAGTTACTTATTGCAGATTTTTTCAGGGGATCGTTAATATCTTCTGAATTTTCGATATGATTGTATCTTTTCTTCGTATTGATTTGTTCACAAGCTGGACTATATTTAAACACCTGTAAATGATTTAGCCTTTGTTGTCTGTCATTTGGTAGATTTTTCTTTTTATTTGTCAGGTTTGTTTTTTGATATACTTCGCAACTCTTGTCATTCGCAGGATGCGGATCCACCGCATATAGCTGATAGCTTTGAGTTCTTAGTGCATTTGTAAGTTAAATGTTCGTCTCCTTATTTTACACAAACTGGCGCTCTAGTAACACTTCTGTGTGACCAGGCTCTACTTTAATAGTCTTATTACATAAAAGCTTCAAAATCATCTGTAATTATTCGTTTGTTCGAGATCTACAAAAAACAGCGAAAGATGTTTTTTAGTATGAAATCGCTTTACATTGTGCACGTTCCGAATACGAGAGAAATGACGGCCAGCCTACAGCATCGATAAGAGGTTTTATTCCCTTCATGATATCCATTTCCATGGACGACCACGTATAAACAGGGCCCCTACCCGCCAAGGGGGAGATCATCGAGCATATGCAGAGCTTTCAGACTGCCATTCTGCTCTCTGTATCTCATTGCCCTGTCGCTACTGGAAGCGTCTACTAGAAACTTTCCACAAGTAGCCGGTCTTGGTTCGAAACTAGACCGAACACTTTTACGTTTATAACGTAAGATTTATAATTGTCACATATTTCAACATGACTAAAAGTTACACAAGGAACATCGAATTGCCTGTTTCATTTTAGACAACATGAATTTTGCCTGTACGTTTTAAAATTTATAAATGCATAAATTTTCCACATTATGTGTATCCATTTTTTTATATTTTATTTTTCATCGATATTTTTGGATATTTTTGTACGACTAATTTTATTTATTGAACTATTTAATATTATAATCGGTATAACTTACTGTCGAATGTACATTCGAATTTTCAACATTTATTCGGTCCTCTGTATTATTTAGATACGTATCTGCGAATCGTAAATCTTTCGTGGAGATATTGTGATTATGAAAAATTTACATACGTATAAGAATCGTAAATTCGATATATAAACGTCTAATCTTTTGCAGAAAATGTCTGGATATGTACGTCAAAGGCTTAGAAGAAACTAATGGCGATGACAAGACATGGAATTATTATTTGACAACGGTTTTCGAGATTCCTGTTAATTTGTCTACCCGAGTTTCGGTTAATAATTATTTTAAAGAAATAGCTAAAAGACCGTTCGAAATCGAAAAAATGAAACCAAATCATTTCTTAAGTTGGGTACGTTGTTCGCATAAATATATATTACATATCTATATTATATTATATATATATATATATATATATATATATATATATATATATATATATATATATATATATATATCAAATAGAAATATTCAAGGAAACAAAGACTGCTGTTCATTTTGAACTAAGAGATTTATTGGTATTGATTTTTGTTATAGTATACTGTTTAGAGAATTTTATCATTATTGCTTTATTTTGGAAAAAGCGAGTATTCGATTGCTAATTATAAATATTAAAACAAAACAAAATAATGAGAAAAAGAAAAAGTTTAATTGTAACAAATTTGAAATGCTCGTGACAGTAGAGAAATAGTTACGGTAGCGTTTCGTTACCCGTGATATTATCGTATACTTTATAGTTCGCTTTAACGTGAAAATAAAGCATAAGGACGATACTGAAGCTTTACAAAGTAAATATGTTTGAAACATGTTATTAATGCGTATTGAATTCAAATAAATCCATAACAAAGAACTAATATAATATCAGGGATATGACGATTAAGGACGTTTGAGAACTTATCAACATTTTATTAAGAAAAGAAATGGAAATTATCAAAAAAGTAAAACCTGAACTTTAAGATACATCTTTTAAGATGCTGAAGTCGCTGATGGGAGCACCGTGGTATGTATCAAATAATACACTACATCAAGATATACAAATAAAATACGTTATAGAAATAAAACTAGCTACCGTTAATCCCTTGTCGAGATTGGAACGACATGGAAATGATCTTGCACTGAACCTTTTACAACAACCAGTAAGTCGCCAAAGATTGAAAAGGAGAAATGTTAATTTAGCATGAATGTCAAATAAATAAAATCGAAGATCTTGAAAATCATGATCCTGTCAACAGTAATATCTAATAACTATACTGGCCAGTTCTAGATATGAAGGATATAAAAAAAAAATAAAAAAAAAAATGGGCTCCAAAAACGTGATTTTGGAACACAAATCACATTTGCAAAAACTACTGGTGATAAAAAAATTTTGGCAAACGATTTAAAAAAAAAAAAAGTACGAACTAAGTTAATGATTAAACACAGCGATGCTAGCAGAACTATACATTTTTAATACGTTTTAAATTTTCGCGGGAAAAGAAATATACACTTTTAATGTATTTAAAATTTTCGCGGGAAAAGAAATATACACTTTTAATGTGTTTAAAATATTCGCGGTAAAGGAAATATACACTTTTAATGTATTTCAAATATTCGCGGGAAAGGAAATATACACTTTTAGTGTGTTTAAAAATATCGCAGGAAAATTTTTCTTCACTAATCGCAACTATCCACATATGTGATTTGTATTCTTGACGATAAAATAAATGTTAATGTAACGAAAACAGACAACTAAATTATAAAAAGCATGATAATAAAATAGAAAATAACATAGTGCAAGAATATCATTCTTCAAAACCGTAATGAAACCAAAATAAAATCTGAATAGTTGAAGAGCAAAATGCGTACTATACCTCGCATGGTTATATAATTTAAGGGGTTAGGAGCAAAACATTTGTATTCTCCATTTCGAAGTCCCGATACCTCAACCGGTTTAATAAACGCACAAAAATACAGTGAAGTATCTCCAAAAACACGCAGAACAGCAGAACGAATCAGTACTATAATCCCATAAACGAAAAAAAAAAACGTGCTGTAGACAAAAATATATATATATTTTTTTTCTTAAAAATTATGTTTAAATGATAAAAATGTAATTGTAATAATTTTAAATAAAATTTGTTTGCAATTAATTTTAAAAATAAAAAATATTTATCATCCACTGAACTTAATATCACTTCTTGGCCTGTTTGCAAGATCAAAGTGTAGTATCTGTTCTTGTCAGTTTAATATCTGATAAAAAATTATATTTAAATTATTTTAAAACTTAACTTATAATCATTTGCCTGTTGGCAATATCAGTGTAGTATCTGTTCTTATCAGCTTAATATCTGCTAAAAAAATTATGTTTCAATTATTTTAAAATTGTTGTAATTAATTATAACAATTTTCAATCTAATTTATTATAAAATTTGTATGCAATTAATTTTTACCATAAAAATATTTAATTTGTCATCGATACTAAGCGCTTTAATACAATTGTAGAACGTTTGTTTATTTTAATTTTGTTTTTTAAGTCGTACTTTTAATAAGGACATTTCGTCATTTTAAATTGAATATACGATAAATGACGGGTTTAATGAGTTTTTTGTTTCGATTTTGTTGAGTATCTCCTGGTCACGCTTCGTTGTCTGGATATACTTCAAAATAAATGATAATAAGGAAGATAACATTTTAAAGCTTTTTTTTTTTCAAAAAATTAAATTTATATATATATATAAATAATTACAGATCTATTATAACTATGTGTAAAAAATTACGTTAATTATTTTTCGAATCAAATAAAATAACAAAAATGTCCGTTCGAGGAAAATGATGTGGATAAAGAGTGGCAAACTGCTTACTTAGTAGATGAATCCGATCAAATATGAAGAAAAAGTCGACCAAAAGAAGTTGGCATAATATAACATATTAAGATGGAGCTGGTATTATATTAAGAATTATTTATTTATTTATTTATTATGTGTGTGTGAGAGACAGAGAGAAATCTGCATTGAATTAATATTTATTAATTTTCTTTTGTATACCCCCAGCTAAATATATTAAAATTACAAAAGAAAGATGAAGAATGGGAAGTGATATTGGATATAGCGTACAAAACCTATCCTAAAGATCGAAACATGTTATTCATGAAGTTGAATCATCATCGAGAACTGGGAAATGTTACAGAGGTCTCTAAAATATTTCAGTTAAGTGAAGATTTGGATGAAAAACAGCAATTCGAATTCTGGGCATCTGTATTCAATCAATCGACATCCTATTCAGAATTGGAGGTAACGAGTGTCTTTCTTTTTGCATGTTAAAAAGTCGTTTTACCCGTAAATAATTTTCGGTATAATTTAAATTATCGATTTTTATACAATTCTCGAATTGACATTTAATGTATCTTATTAGCGTCATTGTATGTTCAAACGTTGTGACCGTCGTATGCGCACAATGAAATTACTTTATTTCTACAACTCGTGTATAATCCGTAAAGGAAATCTCACGATCGCCATTTCTTTGTTCTTTTGTCTATTAATATTGTTACGTTTAACCTGAGTCAGCGGTTGAATAAACCGCAGCGTAGTAACCCAGGAAATTGTAATTAACGAGATAAAGATGGGAACGAATAACAATCCCCGTTCTTCCATAGGCCAATAAAAAAACACACCTAGAAGCAATACATTCAATAAAATAGATAACAATCACCGTTTTTCATAGCTAATTTAAACCATAAACAATACGCAATTCATAATAATAACAGTTAGGTACATAAATAAATAAGGGAGTAAACCCTGACAGATAATCCTGCAACAGACAACGAGAAACCACTGTAACATCTTCCTGCAAATACCAGTATGAAAGCTACAAGTATCGAAAAAGTGTCGCCATGCGATCGAGGTCGGAATGCGAAATATGCGACCGCCCGTATAAGTGGGGCAAAACACCACCTCGTGGGAAAAAAATGAAACTGGAAATGTGGTAAAATCCTGAACCAAAATAGCTATTTGAAATGTTAGAGGATTTCTATATACCATCACATCGGTCCGAAGATATTCTGTCAAGAAGAGGTAATTACACAGAATCCAATAAACGTGCAGATAGATTATCTACTCATCCGAATTGGATGGACCGCAATAACCCTAATTCTAGCCGAGTACGCCTTCTATCGATTAAGTGTATCTCGTTTTAGGTCCGGTTCATTGGAAAGAGTGCACAAGAACTAGTTATAGATTGCAAAAGAAAAAAAAAACGTTTATAAAATATGTAATACCTAGAACAAATGTAATATGTCAGTATTTCAGAAAGTTCTTCTACTTATCAGCATATATTACCATATTTTAAAAATATTATGATTTTTTATTCAAATGAATATTTTCAAATTTTAAATATTTCTAACAGCTCAGCTTAATAACGAATGAATTCGTTAAACACACGTCCTTGGTAAAACGTTTCGGACGCAAATTTTTGGATTGGTCGTTTTCTCAAGGTGGTTTAAAAATGGTCAGAAATACTTTTACACTTATTAAAGATATCAACAGCAATATAGATTTATATTTGTATATTATTCTGACGGAAAAAAGGGCGGAGCGCTCATCCTCAGATAATGAAATCTTGAGGAAATATTACGAAGAAGCGATACATAAATTTGGAGCTGAATATCCTAGTAAGTAGCTTTCTATATTTAAACAAAAAAAAAACGTTCATTTGTTTTTTTGTTTATTCAGATAATGCTCGTATATTTAAATATACGGCCGTATCGCACGTGTTCGTTCTGTTAATTAAATAGCGGTTTTGTAATTCTATCTTTATCGATCCTATCAATACGTTAAATTTAGTTATGAAAAAAAAATATCTTCCGCAGTAAGTGAACAGTTGCGTCTATTATTATAACTGTCTTGCTCTGTGTAAAGTAACATTTATTCGTATCATTTTATTTCAAATATGCCGAAAGTACCAACTTAGATTGTCGCTGTAATGACAAAAAACAACACAGCGATAGAAATAGCTTCAAACGAAAAACAAGTACTAGGAAAAATGTACAACAAAACCCCGAGAATAGCATCAGGTCGTGACTCGATATGATGATGCCTCGTTTAATATCACAGCGCTTAGAATTAAATCACTTGATTTTCTTCGTAATAAATACGATGATGTGGTTAAGCAAAGTATCGAAGTAACAAATGGGGTGAACGGCCTGAGATCGCATGTGGTTGAGTTAACAAAAGAGACTGAGAGCAAAGATTATTGAATTAAAGAATTGACCGCATTAGTTTCCCAGCTAGAGCAATACGAGCGTCGTGACAACTTTGAATTACACAGTATATTGGAAGTAAATAATGAAAACATTAACGAAATTGTAATTAAAGTCGGTCAGAAACTAAATATAAAAGAAGATGGTATATCAGCGGCACATCAACAGCCACATATACCAAAACCTATTACTGTCGAGAGGTATTGAACAGGTTAGCTGACAAGTATTGGAAAAAAGAAAACACGTTATAATTAAATAACCGGTTTGTCAGGTGATGGACGCGTGTATATTAACGAAAATTTGTCACGATATAATCGTTGCTCTGACAAGCAAAGCAAAAAGTTAAACGTCTAAATTATAAATATACAAAAAAGAGTAAAAATATTCGTGAAAAGAAACGAAGACAGCAGACTAATCAACATTACCAGCGACGGTGATATTGACTTAATCATCTAACCTTCGTTGTTTAACCTAGACTTGATTATAAATTATTTTAACTTTATATTTAATTTATATAACCACTTAATTGATACTTAATTTTTTTCAATAACATTACGATTGTCCTTAGTAATCATTTTAATGTTTCGGTCTCAGCACATATAACATATTTATTATTAATAACTGCGATAAATGCGAAAATGAATGCAGATTTATAAGAATTTATATTACTTTTGACTATATATAAAAAATTTGTACAGCCTTGTAAACCGTTTTATATATAAGAAAATAAAAATAAAGCTTGATTTAATTTAAAAATTCGCGTAATTATTTTCTGAATTTAGATCAATTATATTTTAATGATACGCGAGATCAAATTATAAAAACTTGAAATGTATATTTACACATACATTTTAAAAATTTATGTATTTGATGAAAGTATACAATTTAAAATTAATTTTATTTGTAGTAGTATTATTTTATATTCATAAAAAGATGTATATATTAAACACCTAAATAATTCTACGGGGTTAATTTTAGAATACATATCGTTAATAACGTATTATTTTTTTCTTTATAATTCTACTACCATGCCTGAATATAAAAAAAAAAATACTTTTTCACTATTAGTAGCTTAGAGAATTTTGGTCAAATATTATTTATATTATTATTTATTTATAATAATAGTAAAAAATAAAATAGCGTAAAACTAAATTAAGTGATCAAAATTTCTAAAATATAGCGTTAACAGTTATTATACTTAATGTTTATTATTATTTTTATCGACTTCAACTGTGATCTTATTGTATGATTACACAAAATATAAAATCACTCTATCATAATAATCGTTATTTATATATATATATATATATATATATATATATATATATATGTTTTAAATATCACATTTTAAAAATAAGCTAAAGTTAATTTGAAAAATTGCATAATGTTTTTTATTTGATTTACGCTAGTTGTGTGGTTAGATTATATGGAATTTCAACATGAAACTGACAAAACCGATGCAATACCTATGTTGTATTGGAGAGCAATAAAAACATTACAGCCACATGTGATCGATGAATTTATGGAAACTTACAGTTTACGTAAGATTACTCAATACAAAAAGAAATCGTGTTATAATAATTCTAATAGTTGATGATGATGTTACTACGATTCCGTTTATTGTTTTGAATTTTATTTACAATTATATTTTAAAATCTCAGCGAATACTATATTATTACTACTTGAAAATGTTACACGAACATATTTTAAAAACATTCAAAAAATATGTTCCTACATTATGTCTGAGCATAATAATCTGTAAAGGTAATTAAATTACAAATGTCATTTTTTTTGTGAGGGGAAATTTAACACGATCTCGAAAGCGTTATATATAATAAATATTCGTTAATTATAAATTACAGAAATAGTCGGCTGTTGAAATAGGTTATAAATTTAAAAATGTTCTACTTCCACTCATATCTCATGTAAAAAAAAAGTTTTTGGCTTTCAACTGGTAGTAATGTTTTAGCAGAAGAAACGCTTTTAGCCCTTTCAATTACACATCAATTTTTGACGCAAAATCATAAATTTTGGTCTACGAAATTGTCAACAATTCCTAAGGTTCACTTTATTGCGATTGGTATTTCCGTTTTTAAGAAACACATTTAGTATCTCTTTCGTTTTAGATGCCTCCAGTTAAAACTAATTATTATAACAATAATGTACAATCGGAAAAAAGAGATGTTCTACATATTAGTTAAAAATATACCGGAATTCGATATAAACAAAAACTTATTTGTAAAATTCATACTAAACAGTTAGAATTTATATTAGTTATTTATTATATTAAACGAAACAAGTGTTCACACATTGAAGCGATTTTTTAATATATAGAAATAATTGACCGTTAATAAATTTCTAAAAAAAAAAAAGACGTGCGTTAATAAGCTTAATTTTCCCCAGTTTATAGATTTATGTTCGTAAAATAAATAGTATATTTATTTTATCTGAATGAAAAAAAAAAGATTTTTAGTCTTTCAAAAATAAAAATATAAATAAATATTTTGGAAATCTATATTTATATCTATATTTATTTGTGACTATAAAAGGCAAAAAAACAAAACAAACGTTACATGCATAAAATAAGTACACGCATATATTATAGAAATATATATGGTTACGGTTTGCGATGAGCTAAATCTGCAATATGCTTCAGAACAGCATCAGCATTTTCATTAGATAATGATACATTTAATTCTTTTCCAAACTCTATAAGAATATATATATATATATAAAATTTCAAGCGCAAAAATTATACATTTTATTTTTTAAATATAGACTAGTAATCCTTATAAAATGAAGTTATTATTAAAATTAATTGTATAAAAAGTTACAATGCAATAGGCACAATTATAGAATTGCGCGTCTTAATAATAAAAATTACTAATAAAATTCATTGAATGAGCTCTAAATAGATTTTTCAAGCTCTTTATCGTGTAATTTTCCATAGGAAAAAAAAAAGGATACGAGTAAGAAAATCTCGAATTTCCGTTATAAAAATGTGTTTAAATTAAGTCTAATCCGTCTTTAAATAGGACAAGAACAAATTTATTACAATAATTAAATTTTTTTATATCGAAATAATAAAAAATCGTGTATAAGTGAAAAGTATAATCCGTCTTTAAATATTGACTATACCAATGCATAGCACGGCTGAGATGCTCATTATAAGAATTCCTCCTCTTGGATATATAATAGTGCGCCATTTAAAATTGTTTTATGAAATGTTCACATTATTCAATTCTTTTCGCGGAATATATCCTCTTTGATGTATTCAATGTGAAATATATTTTCTTAATTAAAAAAATTATTTCTAAAATTAAAACGGAATATGCCTAACCAATCTTAACTTCCACTATATATTCTTCGTTATAATTTTAATTAATATAGTGATCCTTCAGGTTCAAACATCGCGTGAGATAATTTCGTATAATATTGTATTATGTCATAAATTAATGGTACTAACTCTGTAATAATGATCTGATGACTCGACATCAGTTGATGCTTGTTTGTTTTCCCCCCCTATCCCGACTTCAATATTTATCTATTGCTACACTTAAATTTTTTACGAAACAGTAAGATATTTGTTAATGTATAGAATGTAATTTATTAAAACGTTCCTTTATTTTTTAATCTTCATCACTTTTACGCGAGGGTTGGATGCAACGATATCGGAGATTATTTTTTCTAATAAATCGTGACTTCGATTTCTTTGACGCCGCATAAACTCACATAAAAAGCAATTCAGTGGAGTCCTTCTCGTTTATTTTGTCTTTTCGCTTGCGACCACATTTATTTGTGTGTGCGGCACTAGAAGGATTCACAAAATTGGTCGAATGATTTACTGCATAATGCTTGTCATGCCTGGAATAGTTGCCATATTGTTATGCGATCTAATACAGCGAATAAAAGTGGTGCATACTGCTATAGTCAATGGCGTGAGCATCGTGATGGTTTTTAGTCGGTAGGAGTTTTACATGACCAGGCCCTGGGAATATTCGACCACCTGATATTTCCATTTTGTGAAGTAAGATTCGTTGATTTCAACAACAGCGAGATTTTCTTTTTTTTTCTTTTTTACGTGGTGGAAAATCCATTATGGATATGGATACCAGGGCCAAGGGATTGATTATGTAAAACTCTTACAAAAACTACGATGCTAATGCCATTGATTTTATCAGTCTGTATCACTGGGACTTCTTTCAGCATTACTTCAGTGATACAGACCTAGTCAAGGCAGCACTAAATATGTGCCATGTGGTTCCAGTCTTTAGCTACTGATGCTCTAGGGGTGACTGCAAAGCTGCCTTCTTTTCAACAGTGAGACTGAGAATGAATAATTCCACGATCGCGTAAAAACTGAACATCTCTTTACTATCGATATTTAATGCGCTAATTTGAACAAAGACATGATATGCATATAAAACAGTGGAAACAACTGGATTTATTAAGCCATGAGGTAACAATAATAATGCTGACAATATTTTTACGTGTGTGTGTTTGTTTTATCAGTAATAATAATACTCAAATACTGAAATCAGATTTATTTTTTAAAATTTAAGGGTAGCAATAGATAAATATTGAAATCGGTCTGGAGGGAAGCAAAAAAGCACCTATCAGCTTTTTAATAATTTAAAAAATAAGACTTCTAACAGCAATTTCTATAATGCCGCGCATATATATTAGGATTAAAGCACACAGTATTATATATTTTTGACATACTTATCATCGAGTTTTTTTGTAACACCTAAGTTAGTAATTTGTGCTATTAAATGAAATATTAAACTTAGCATTAATATACAGGGTGTTTTATAATTGACGTTAGTGAAAATGAAAAAAATTATTTTAAATAGAAAGAAAAATCATTAAAAATATGATAATATATTTTGTCAAACGTCGTAGTTCACACTAAATGTTGAAATATCATTTTCCAAGAAGAGTCGAACTTTCTGTCTCCAAAAAATGCTCCTCACAAAAGGCAAAACATCATTGGCCAGCTAGATCTCCCAATCTCACACCCTTAGATTTGTTTTCTCCGGAGTTAACTAAAGAATAAAATTTGTGAAACCCCTATCGCAAATATCGAAGAGCTCAAAAAAAATTTCGAATAAAATATCTCAAATTCCTGTTGGAACTATGAGGAAGGTGTTTGCCAATCAATTGAAACGAGTTCGACTCTACTTGGAAAATGATGGATATAATTTTTAAAATTTATTGTGAATTACGAGGTTTGACAAAATATATCATCATATTCTTTATGATTTTTTTTTACTTTCTATTTTTAATCATTTTCACTAACAGTTCAATAATAAATCATACTACATGTGATGTTTTTACAGTGAGCTACATATTCACCTAAAAATGTTTAATAGGCTGCAGCTAGTAATTCTGGAGAGAATAATAATTGTAAAAAGAAAAAAACGATAAAAAATATTTTTAACAAAATTTTTACTACGTTGAATTTATAATTAATAATAATTCATATTTATAGTAGAAAAATAATCAGTTAATGTTACCAGTTTCAATTCCAAAATTGATAACCTCATTTAGAAAAGAAATTTATTAATTCTTTTCCTACAACTTAAGTCTTATAAACGGATAAGTGAATTCTAAAAATCAGTTTAGATTAGTTTTTATAATATAAAGTGTATGTAACCCAATTATATACATTTGGTATATTCTTGAATTTTAGATGCGCCGTTTATTTATGTAGCATTTTAAAAGAAAAGTTGGTGACTAGCTTTTCTTTCTTAATTTATATGAATTTTCATAATTACAGATTCCGCATTTGTTTGTAAATACAAAAATAAATTACAAATTTAAAACAGAGATATTTAATGTAATAAACTATACGTTAAGTATCAAATAACAAATTATAAAACAGAATGAAAAATTATATATACTTAATATATCCGGACAAAACAAGAATATATTGTTCGTTAAGCTAAATATTAATCTATAATTACAACGTACTTAATATGTAATTCAACTACTAATAGAATGGTATTGCAAAGCTCAAAAAAACATAATAATAATAATTTTACCACTGGAATGGAAATGTGCACTAATACATCCAATTCATTAAAAACATGACAAGCCAGAGGTCAATAACTATCTCTATTGCCGGTAGCGTATAAAATATTTTCAAATGTGTATTACATCGATTAGAAAATAAAGTAGAAACAGAATTGGGAGAATACTAAGCAAGTTTCAGGAAAAATCGATCTTACGTGGAACAAATTCTTAACCTGAAACTAATAATAAGAGACAGAATGATCAGGAGAAAATCATATGTGGTAGTATTCGTAGACTTCAAAAAAGCGTACGATTCGATTGACCGAGAAAGTTTAATGGAAATATTGCAAGAATTTGGCGTAGATGACAAATCAACAATAATACAACAAACGCTATTAGAAAATACAGCTAAAATAAAATTTATGGGTCGAATCTCCGAAGCTTTTAAGATTAAAACGGGTGTAAGACAAGGAGATGAATTATCCTCAATATTGTTCAATTGTGTCTTAGAGGTTATAAGAGAGTGGGAAAAATTGCTGGAAGCAGGAAATAGAAATAAACAGATACGCTTGGGATATAAGAAGGAAAGAATTGCTATTAATTGTTTGGCGTTTGCAGATGACTTGGCAATTTTCTCGGAAGATTTAGCATCCGCGGTAAAGCAGATTAATCTCCTAAAAGAAGTAGATGGAAAAACTGGTCTACAGATTTCGTTTGAGAAGACAGAATACATGACTAACATTGGAACCTCGCCTGGATACACGTGTACAAAATACGGGAAAGTCAAAAATTCAGATACTTAAGCGAGGTTATTTAACAAAATGGACTGGATGGAGAGGCGTTAAGAATGAGGGCTAGAAAAATGGAAACGGCTTTCCAATTAACGCGAAATATATATAATAAAAAATCGATAACAATAAATGCTAAGAACAGACATTATAATACAGTTATTAAACCGGAATGTTTATATGCAGCTGAATGCTTAGATCTAAATGACATTGGAAAAATTGAAAAGGAAAAGAAGATTATGAGAAAAATTCTTGGCCCAAGAAAAGGAAAATAGGCTCAATAAAGAGCTATATGAGAAAATAGAAAATCTATCCGATGTTATGAGAAAAAGAAGACTAATATTTTATGCACATATACAGAGAATGAGTGAGAGCAGACTAACAGAAAGAACCTTTCGCCATTTTGATAGATTAAAAACCAGCCCGAGGTGGTTCCTGAACACCAAAAAAGATCTCGATGAAGTGAAAATGGATAATATGATTGATAACAGAATAGACTTGAAAAAATAAAATTGAAAAATTTGATGGACTTAAAAGAACTAAAAAAGCATGGAAGCGGACAAAAATGGACAAATGACAGGAAGAAAAAGCAGAGTGAAACTATGAAGAAATACTGGGAAGGAAGGAAAAGCAAAAGTTTGTTGTTTTCACGTGGTCCATAAATGGCCAAATTCGAAGAGAAGAAGAATGTAATACATTTGTTAATGAAGACAGTATAGTATCGATCTACAATACATTATGTGACAAGTATCTACTGACCGAACAGTAAAACAAGAGTTAAATATTTCAATGAGTAGTTGCTTAAAAATCAACTACTTTTTTTCGTTTCACATTCAAAACATAGTTTTACTTCTTTACATTATGTAATTGTTAATGTTGGTATAAAAAATAAGCTATACTTTTTACAGTCAAAAGTTTTAAGTAAAAAAAAAAAAAAACAAAACAATAGATACTCACCATATCTTGCATAAAGTTTTGGTTGAATACCACTGCATTCTCTTACTAATATAGGAAACTGTGGATTGGCTTTTTTAAGAGGAACATAGTGCTTTTCAATGAATTCTCTAAAACAATTATAAATCAGTAGTTATACATGAAAACATCCTTTTTTATATATACAATAGAATAAAACGTTATTAACGTCGTCCATTACTATCGATGCCATATTTTTGTATAAATTTAAAACGTGAAAAAAGCCTGTATGTACTTTTTCTATTTTGATTACACAATTACATTAAAGAGTTGTTTATATTGGTTTTTTTATTCCTATAATAAATTTTAAGATATGGAACATAAGTAAAATTTCTCTTTAGATAAATATGTTAAATAAACAATTCTTACCGAACGCCATTGCTACTTTGCGATTGTTGACATAATAATATCCTTAGTTCTTTCAAAGTATTTCCTAATTTAACTTTAGCAGCCATTTCGTCATTAAACTTGAACTAAATATTTGCCGATTTTGATTTTATTTGTGTTTTTAGTACGTTACTAATACTAAAACCTTCCTATATTTCAAGCTGCAACTATAGACTTTAATTTTAGAATATTCTAAGTTTTAAGTCCGTGCAATAGTCTGTTGCCATTGATGTGTCTGACGTACCGAAACTTTCAACCTTTTTATGTAAAATATCTGGAAAACTGGCTATTTTTTTCAATCCATTCTTCTTCTCCCAATTTTTGGAATTAATTATTTTTCAATAAATTTGCGAACTAATCGCCAGTCTTCTTTAAAACTAGTCATCATAAACCGTACGCTATATATATTTTAATAATTACAAAAAAATTATTTCATAATAAATTGCAAAAATAATTTTTGATATGTCTAGGTCTTCATATAATATTAATATACTTCATTTACTTTGAAGTTTATAAGTTGAACATATTTTAGAAAATATACAACATAATGTAAAAATTTATATACATAATATTAGTTTCCACTTTAATTATTTAGAATTTTCCCAATGACAATACATTATAAAATAATTAAATAATTTAAGAAACTTTGTTTGAATGTCAATAAATTCTAGTTTTCCTCAAAGTGTTTTAAAACAATGCTTCATAAACAAAAACATTTAAATTAACTAAATTATTAATGTGTATATGGATCACGGCACCTGCGAGGGTATAATAACCATTATTATATTTACAAACAATTTCTGGCTTTACTTTTAAAAATTTGTGGAATAAAGTTTCCATCTTTTATTTTCAATTAGAAAAAAATTAAACCAGATATACGTAATAATATTTTTCAACACTGTTTCAGATTTAAAAGCATTCGAACGAAGATTAACTGAAATTATAGCGTGTGTCAAGCCAACTACAAACAGATGGAGAGGTAATCAGCAACAATAACACAAATGTACGCATGTTTATATCATTGAACTGGCTGTTTTATATTTTTTTCTTTTATTAATTTGTTCCTCTCTAGTAAATTTTAATATTCTGAGGTTTTTCATATAAGTTTAAGTATCTTTCATATTGTAGTCAAAAGTATATGTTAATGTTAATTTATTGTTAGAACTGCCAATAAAAGTACAATATTCTTTAAATATATATATTTGTGCGATTTTATCATTATGTTCTTTCTTATAGTTAAAAGATATAACATTATGATAAATATTAGGAAATATGATGATAACGTGGTAACATTGAAATAGAGGATCTCAATGTCTACTATAAGCTTAAAATTTTAATTGTATATGTATTCCTATGATATTTGTTTTGTTTATTAATTTTAATTTTATCATACAATTCTATCTTTAACATTTTATGATTCACCTAATTGAACGTCGATTTATTTTCATAATTTTCTTGTATTACTACCAACTGTATCAAAGTTTGAGAAATTATTGCTGAAACGACTAATGCCGATGATCGAACAAAAGGTACCATAAAACGCTCTATAATTGATCAAATGCACGCGATCGCTTTGATAATAGGAGGAGAAAAAATACTGTTCAGCGGTCTTCCTGGATGTGTGCACAGGCTTTCCACAAAGTCTAACATGAATGAGTAACTTACAAACTAAACCGAGTACTACCAGATAACATCTATCGTTTTGCAGAGTCGTATTTAACAGAACGTCAATTTCAAGTGCGTCACCCGTAATCTACGACATGGAAGTTGGAGTTCTGCAAGGGATCGTTTTCAGCCCGTTATTGTATCTGCCGTGTAGAGAAGATTTACCAGAAGACACATTAGTAACAGTTGCTACGTTTACCAACAGCAATTATTAATTTCAGTTCGACGCTATAAATAAATTGAAAAACGCTTCAAATTAAGTGCATGAATTGACATCAAGTTGGAAAATTAAGATCAGTGAAGAAGAATCAGACGTACGGCCTGCTGTTATGGGGCTGTGCCAGTAAATCTAACAGAGCAAAGATCCAACAAAGCATTATACTAAAAGGCCCCAATATTCCCCACTCCAGCCAGACGCTTACTCACTCGCTGTATGACGGGGTTCTGTTTGATTGAATTCGGATTAGATTCGGACCAGTAATGGTAGTTTTGTTTTGTTTACAAATCCGGATAGCTAAAAATGAGCTTCACCGCTTATCAAAAGTTTGTTTAAATTAATCTCATCACTTCGTCTTCGTTTTTTCCCGGCATCGTTTCATTAAAATGTTTTCATTGTGCATGGTCGATACTTTTTAATTCCTAAATTATTACCAGTTTATAAAAAAATTTCAAGTCTTCCAGCAGTATACGGCGACACATTCTCTCGACGGGTTTAAAGAAGCAGGATGATATGACGAGCAGACGTCTGTTACTCCGAATGATCGCTGCCCGAACTCGATCGATTTTTTTTGGGGATAAAAACATTTTTTTTTCAGGACGCTTTTTATCTGTTGCAGAAGCTGTCTCTGGAAAGTTTTCAACTCACCTTAAAATTTAATTGCGACATAGTTACACGATGTGACTTTGAATTATTTTCGAAACTTTCTTTGCACTGTCGTAATTTGTTAGAACGTTAATTGTAATACTTAAAGCATCAGACTTGTTATAGTGTTCGTTTTCCAAAAATCTAATAGAACGTGATGTTTCATGAAATAGTAAGGTCTAGAAAAATATTTATCTGTTCTCTCAATAATCTCTTTTAAACTAAATATATGCTGTTACATAACAAAATTTTTGTTGTATCGGTTATGTCAAGTATATAGATTTAACCAGTCTTTAATAGCGTTCTGAATCTGTTCAATATAGTTTACTGATCTCCGGACAAGAAGATCTTATACAAGAGAAAGGTTGTTACGGATTGTCACAAGGATACCAAAGAGTACCTTACTATCTTAATTACTCATTCTAGTAAATATTGTATCTGAAAAGAACACATCTTAAATCGAGTTCTCTGAAGACGTTAAAATAGTTGCCTGTCCTTGCTGGTTATATTTGGGATTCATAGAAGAAATGAACGATTTGTAGTAGAAAATGTCATGAAAAAATTTATAAAGAAATTATGCAAACATAAATGTAATACTGTATAAGGAGTATTTTTTATTTATTTTCAATATGTCATCAAGAAATCACTACAGATTTACTTTTTGACATAAATAAAAATAAAGTTTTCAAATGGTAGAAGAAACATTTTTTATGTCTCACTTGAGTGTCAGTTAAATTCACAATAATTTTACTCTAAATGACCCTATTACGCCAATTGCGATGCAGATTCTCTACTTATATTTTGTAATTTAATTCAGTGAAATCTGAACGATATTACAACTTGTAAGTGTAGAAAAAAAAGCTGTTCACTGAGAAAAATTCTTGATATGTCAAATGTTCGATATTTTAAAAGGAGACCTTAAGGCTTTTGATTGTGATCTCGCATAATAATTTGATAAACCGCGTACACCATAAAACATTTTGTCGTGTATTTCATAATAAATATCTACTTTGAATGATAAATAACATAATATTTCGTACAAATGATAACATCCTGTCTATTTATATTAATTTTTTTAAGCACTCCTTGCTCTTGTAACATTATGTATGTCTGTTGGAGCATATTACTGGTTTCAAGATCCAGCATCATATGAAGTATCGATTTTATATTCGTTATACAATCACCCATTGTTTACTGGATCATTTTTAATGTTCGGTAAGTAATTTGATATAAAAACAGTTTTGCGATTGTGTAAGCAAAAGTTTTTTCCGAGTATCATTTAAAAATAAATGTTTATATTCCTGTTGAAAGTAATTTAAATTCGAGATGAAATTGCTGACGATATTACCAAAATTGGAATCAGTCCTTTCAATCGCATTTTACTCGTGAATGCCCTATAAATGGAAAAATCTAAAGACGCATGGTTTAAGGTTAGAGACGATCTTAAATGTTATCTACCCTTGTTAGATTAAGAAATGGGTAACACTGTACACCGAACTATTTTGCAAAGTTGGGTATCATCAGAAACGGAATTTTGTGTGTGTATTCGATTATTCTATAATGTTAAAAAATCTGGAATTTTAAAGGTTTGATTCGGTTTAAACCAAATCCCATATAAAATGCAAACGGATAAATTGTTCCTAAATAGGGACATTGTAAGTTCACCTTGACTGCCATATGCCGATCGACAATTATACACGTTTAACTACCTTCATAAACAGGAAGAGAAACTGGGCATGTTATTTATTTTTTCGAGATTTTTAATATTAATTGTTGTTTATTTGATTTAATATTAGCTCATGTAACCGTAAGTTGGTTGTTTATTTGATGTACTAGATTTTTCCATGCCGGATATACATTTGCTCTTTTCTTTATTAGGATATACTTATTTTCCTGCTTAAAATATTATTATTCTCTGGGTTTAAAGATACTAAATATATATCGAAATTTTATTTTCTACTTTTCATCAGGGTTATTGCTGAGGATTATTGATTCATCGAACATTTTTCGAAATAAATATTGTATAAAAGGAGAAAATAAAAAAATATATATATATATTATATAATATACGGGCAAACATATCTATTTAAATATTGTATGCTTTAAATGTAGAATTCGTGCAATAATTTTATTGTTGTGGTTTATTTCAGTAATTTTGCTGTTAATGGGCGTACACAAAAAAGTAGTGGCGCCTTCGATTATAGCAAGTAGAGCGAGATGCGTTTTATCTCAGTTCAATATGTCTTGTGATAACAATGGTAAACTTATTTTAAAACCTCGTCCAACTATGAACTAATAACAATAATTATAAATAATTGCGGTTTTATTAATTGTCATCCTTTTTCATTATATATCAGTGTATATATTGTAATCATCGTTATTTTGATCGGAGTTGTTAACATTATTTACATATTTCATTGCGTTAAAACAGAATTCGAATATACTAGAAGTAATGTGCACGCTGAATTTATTTTATATTAATATAAAAATTTATCGAATAATGTTATGTTTAATATAAAATAAATAGATTTCCTTACCGATACAGGAAAAAATAATTATTTATATATATATATATATATATATATATATATAAAATTCAGATTATAAACTCATCAAAATCACACATTTGTCTAACGTAAGTTAATGGTAATTTTAGGCACGATGCGATGCAAGTGATACGTGTCTGACGATCATGATTTACTAGTACAAGATGTAGTTTAATGAAAAAATTATGTTTCTGTAGCATGGCCTTCTAGTACGGACTGAAACGAAACGAGGTAATTAATCAATAACAAAGGATGTACGTATCGACGTTTTACACTCAAAGGTGTAAACATTAGCGCGAGAATTTGTAAGAATGTATATAAAAAATAGGCCTTTTCACACTTATCATTTACAGTAGTAAAGAGAACAGATGAAGGACAGTACAATATAAGTTATTTTTAATATATCACATCGAAAAGTAGTTATAACAGAGAATAGTTGTGACGATGAAAATCATACTTATCGCTAGTAGCAGATTGGTGGGTAGGTTGTTGTAGGTTGTGTTTTGTACGTAGAACATAATTTTTAGAAGATAGATAAAATAATCCTCGTCTTAAAACTATCGTCGAATTTCCTACTTATAGCATTCTAACTAAAATATTTCAAAACGTGATTTCTATAAAAACGTTGACCAGTAGTGACATATCTTTTTTTTTCTTTAAATAAATAGGTTCAAATATTATAATCGAACAAAAAGATAAAAAAAAAGAAAAAGCACTAAATGTTGATAACTAATGTCGAAGATTTATAAAAACTTTTCTATTTTTTGAATATAAAATTTTCAATGTCAATCCGAAATAATATCAAAAATTATTGTATTTATTAATTTACCGTTAATTTTTTTTTTATTTATAGATTTGTATTTTATGTGCTTTTCTGTATTATTTAAATTAAGTTTTTTTTTTGTTTTTCGTCTCCATTGTTCGGATTATCACCCTGTATTATAAAACTTATTAACTACAAATTTACCAGGTACATACCATTTTTTTTTTAATTATAACTTTTAATTAGTTTCATTTTGTTATAATACTAATAAATTTGATTCGATTTGATTTATTTTATACGGAAATTATACCCGGACATGTTCTTGTATAAATAATTTTTTTTTTTTATTATTAACTTTTATTGTACAAATAGAATTGATTTATCTAAATCATTGTTTATGCTGCTACTCGCGCGTTGTCCCGCATTTGCAGCATGTTATTGTAAACTGTTATATATAAGAAAGTAAAAATAAAGCTTGATTTGATTTTGATTTGAAATCGTACCATTTTAGAACCGGTCGAAACATCGTAGGAAAAACATTTTTATATAAACTTTTAAATTATATTTGTATCGAATTCAAATTTTTCAATTCTCGAAGATTATAAAGCGAGTTTGTACTTTTTGATTATTAATATTCATATTTTAAAAACTTTCGGTCGATACTGCGTCACTATTTTCAAAAAATGGCACCGAAAGTTATTTAAATTTTGATACATACAATAATTGCTAAAATATTATTTTTTATCGTATACTTTCAGACTTATTATTTTTATATGGATCCGGGCACGAATGCTCTATATATATATATATATATATATAATCCATTTATATAAGAAAATAATATAGAGTAGCATGCGAAAATTAGCTTTTATGGCTACCGGTAGCAATTATTAATATCTATGTTTATCCGAGATAAATATAACAACTTGTTCTAATAGAAAAGTTTCAGTAGGATTAAGTGAGCAGTCAATATTATAAAATTTTCTCAGATGGTTATATTTACTACGTGTGTATATTATGTGCCGGACATCCTCTATTTCATTAGCTATACAATTAGAACATTTTCCATTGTTGATGATTTGTAATTTATTCAAATAATATTGGATAGAACCATGACCGACAAGTACGTTTAGTTTTAAAAACGTTTCATTACATCTAGAAAGAATTTATTAATTTAATTTACCATTAGTTTTTTGTGTATCATATCTGGATTTGAATTCATTAAATATATAAATTATATATATATATATATATATATATATATATATATATATATATATATATATATATACGTGTATATTGTATTTTGAATCACATTGTTCGTTACAAGTGAATAGCAATAACTAAATTATAAGAGAAATACTTTTATTGATGTATAAGTATGCGCGAATAAAATAAACTAAAAAAAAAAATGAACTAATGAATGATGAAATGGTAATACATGAGATTACAACGTGGCGGTAAAAAGAAGTAACAATGACAATAAAAGAGAAATAAAGAAAAATTAACTCTGAACACTTTAAATTGCACAGTTGATAAACAGTTAATAAAGAAGAGAGCAGAGTATTTATAAACTTATATATATATATATATATATATAACCGAAATTAAACTATCCGTTCGATATAACTTTTTCTTCTTTTCATTATTTCAGACTAGTACATCAATAGATAATTTCACAACCTAAAATGAAATAAATCAATACAACTTTATACACGAAAACACGCCAATTAATTATATTCCAATCTTTACAGGCGGAAACTTAAACTTCGTTAATTATATGGACACTTTAATCCCTTCAATTATCGCATATCACGTATTTAATATTTTTATCGATATGTAACGGTTAAAAATGTTAAAATATTCAATTTACCTGAAAATTAATCAGGTTGCTAAGAGATTTCTTATATTTCGCGGAGTTGCTTCCTCGTTTAAATGTTTTGTAGTGTACCTGAAACGAAACATAATTATTAACTATTTATTAAATAACAATAATGAAAAATAGAAAATAAAAAATTAACGTTACAAATAACGTAAGATTGTACAGGATGACCCAGAGAAGACGGACGGTTTTGTTTTTTTGAATAGCGCAGTTGGTAACACTGCTACAACGCAAACCGTGTGCTCCACGTTTAGTGTACACACGAGAAGGAGCGCGCATTTTGCGTGGAACGTTATTTTCGGCGTGAATCGATCACGGCGATGCAAAGAGAGTTTTGAAAATTACGCGATTTCTTTTTGAAGAGCCACACGTTAAACACGTCCACGAGATCCGGAAGACCTGAAAACTCGGATTTCTGAAAAAATTTCACAAATTCAGCGACCTATGGTCGAAAATTTCGTGAAAAGACTGAATGAATGTATCGTTGTAGCGGTCATCTGAACGATATTGTGTTCTACAAATGCTTCTAATCTCTCGTTTTCTTATGTTTAAATAAAATTTCATAGTTTTCTAGTTATTCAAAAAACAAAACCGTCAGTTTTCTCTGGGTCACTCTATATAGATAAACTACAGGAAAATATTTCGAAAATTAAGTAATTTCTCTGGCCCATTTTCGATATCCTACGATTAGTTCACTCGTGTTCATTGCCGTAACGCTTGCTGTTTCTTATGTTCGAATTTTTGACATTCCGCGCACGAGGGCGTGTTTTATTTTCGTCGGAGTGTAGGCAGAATAGACACAACGTCTATCTCGATTAATCAATGGAATGTATACGTTGGTTTTGTGTGGCCGATTCGTATTTCGCCAGTCTTCGCTGCTGTTTTAGCGGTGCAGTGTCCGGGTTAGTATTTTGTTGTATATAGTTTATTTAAAATAAATTAAATATTTTACAACGTTATATAAGATAACGCGTTATACGAAATATGTATATAAAAATGGCTCTTACCTAACGTGCCATCATCGTCATTTGGTTTGTTGTGTCGAACATCATTGTACGTCATTTTAAGCTATAAAAAAATGGAAAGGCGTTTTCCCCCCAAAAAAACACCTATTTTAGCTCACGATTTCGTACAAATTTCACAAAGAAAAGAAACACACTGTCCGCTATGCTTAACTTTAACGTGGCGATGAGTAAAATGTTTTCGTTCTCAAATCTTCCTTTGTGCAGCCAAGTTTTCAACGAAATAACGGATAGCCGCGCGCGCGTAAGAGAAATAATACTAACACGCAAAAAATATTTCATAATTTCTATACGTGTTTGTACGTATGTATGTAAACTGAATATACACGTATATAAGTACAACATGCGGGAAAGAGTGGAGGAGCCCGACTACACTGTGAGAATAGGCCTGCGCCTATGTGCCTCTGTGTATAAGCCTTTGGCTTCTCCCTGGTCTTATAGCTACTATAACAAATTAAACCGGTTTGGAAAAAATTCCGTTTTCGTAATAAACTATTTTTAAACGCTAATTTATGCAAACGAAAATACATTACCTCAAAGCGTTTAAAAGTCCTTCGGATCGAACGGTAGGCTGTTCTTTCAATAGTTTAACGCAACCTTTAACATCTACGTTAGACGCTTTCACGAAAGCTCCGTTCGGATGCACGTGATCGTAAAGAATAACTAAACCCACCATGACTCTTAAAACGAATAATTGCGTTTCTTCTCGCTGGAACTGCGATATCAGATTCCTAAATAACAGTCGACGAATATTCAATAAAGCGAAAACGTTAAAAAAAAACAACACGTATTTATTATTGACGTATTCTACAGAACTATATCCGGAAATTGCTTAAAAATTAAGTCGTAGTTCCTTCTTCCTCCTTTTACGTGATTTCGGGCGGTGTTAACACCTGCTAATTTTGCTGTGTCATCGACGAATTTTCTCCATTCAGTTCTATTCGACGCCCATTCCTCCCAAGACTTATTTTTCTTGGGATTAATACCGTTCTTTTTGATGGAATTTGATAACACATGTTTAAATCTTAATTTTGATCTTCCGCAATATCGTTCACCAGTATGTAATGTACCATATAATAATCGATATATATATATATATATATTATATATATGTAAGTGTGTGTGTTTACTAATAATCTGAAGTAGGTAGGAGAGTCTAATTTGTAATGTAAATCGTATGTTTTTGTGCCATACGAGAGATTCAATATGATTCGCGTAAATTTATTCTGAAATATTTGCAGTTTATTAAAAAAAAAGGTTTTATTTGCACCGCTGCAAGCAGGAGATGAATATAATAAAAGAGGAACTATATAAGCTTTGTAAATTAAATATTTACTAGCAATATTAAGTTTAGTGATTTTATTGAAAATTTTTTGAAGTGTATATATTCTTGACGGCGCTATATCAATGGTCATGATCGATATGCTTGAAAAAAGTTAGTTATCGAGGATAATACCTAAATTCTAGGTAATTATTGAGATTGCAATTTATATGTGGTCTACGTTCGGTAAAAATAATACTTTCAGTTTTAGTTGTATTTATTTTAATTATCAATCTGTCGTAATATTTGTACATTTTATCATAAAATCTCTTTTAAAATCACAGTATCCATTTTGTATAAATTAAATATGTAGCCCGTTTATTTAGTGAAAATACCTCGGTCCTCATTTAGACAAAACATTAACATGAAAACACATATAGAAAAGAAAAGAAATGAAATAAACATAAAATATAGAAATCTACTACGGGTTTTTGGTAGAAAATCGAAGCTGTCTCTGTAAAACAAATTATTGTTATATAAACCGATACTGAAACCAAATTGGACCTACGGATGTTAACCTTGGGGATGCACTAAGCCCAGTAATATTGTATACACACAATGTTACCAAAACAAAATCCTGGCAGAATTTACAAACGCTCCGCGGTACATCAGCAATCATACATTACATATAGACCTCCATATAAGTGTAATCCATGAAGAGATCAAAAAGGTTGCAGAATTGTGCGGTCAAAAGCTACGGCCGTTGCATTTCTGGATAAATCGAATGAAGTCAGACGCCTGAAGGAATAAGCCAACTAACCTATTTTATAAGGATGAATTATGTTAAATAGAACACCAGATGAAACTCATATCGCTGGATATGAGTTTGCACAAATCATTTCTGTAGGGAAATCATTATTATAATGTTATTTAATATTTAGAGTATAAATAAAGAATATTATTAATATTTATAAATGTACTGTCAATATATATATTTTATGATATGATATAATGGAGTCTGTGTCATGTCAAACGTTTTTGATCTGTGCGATGCGTTGGTGTGGTTGGTTGTTATTAGTGTTGGAAAATTTGAGTCAGTTGGGTGAATTGATTCATCTAATTCATTCTTTCAGAGTGAATTGAGTCGCTCGGTTTATTAGACAATTCCTTTTTGAATAATTCTTTTCAGTTACGAATCAGTAATCATCGTACAAAAAATACAATTCACTAGACGATTCCTTGTGATAAAAAGACTCGATGAATCAATGAGTCTTTTTAAGAAAGGATTAATTCATTCTATGATCATAAGGAATTGATTCAGTGAATCCAGTCATTCATTCTTTAGCCAACACTAGTTGTTATTTTTAAAGTGTTCATTACTAAGAGGATAATATCATGATTATGTTTAGTATTAATAAATAAACTAATAATAAATACTGCAAATGTATTTATTGAACAAGTATTCACAATTGGTTATGTGCCTAGATAGTTTTCATTGTGTATTTTAAAGTTTTTTTGTAAAGCACGCGTAGAAGTAAATTCGCCGTGAAAAAATTACAAAAAACGGATTTCGGTATTCAGAAACTTGGAGCTGATGGAAATAATTTCAAAAGTTGGAAAATGAGAATTTGGAGTTTGTTACGGAATGATCCCAAGTATTATGATATTACAAAAAGTAAAGTAACAGATGCAGGTAAGAACATTATAATGATGCATATTAGCGATGATTTATTCGAATGTGTTATGGACGAAGCCTACGAAAATGTATGATCTGCTTTGTGCTAAATTCGATAAGAAACAGGATTTGGCATTACAATTAGTACGTAGCATAATTATAGGGGATATAAATGTAAAGACAATGAGAAATTCGAAGATTGCCTAAGTCGTTTTGAAAGAAATATAAAAAATTTATTAAACTACGGTGCACAAATGGAACCGAATGAGAAAATTGCAATGTTAATAAATGCGGTACCTAAACGATTGAACATTGTTTCGCAAGTACTCATTCAAACGTAGTAGTGATTACGATAAAATTAAACACAAAACTATTGTTAGAAGATATAAAATTTTCTATGAATAATAATGCTGATATGAACCGAGATCATGTAATTTTGGCAGTCAAACAGTGTAAAAAGTGTGGCAGGCGTAATCATAGTAGTAATGAATGCAAAGCAAATATTAAATGTTACAATTGCAGTAAATTGGGACATTGAAAGGCTGTAAATTTAAAAACAACGAGAAAGTTTTTAATAATAAGACACGGAATGAACATAAACCGCATTCCTTTTTTAGTTAAAAAACACTATTGATGATCAAACTAAAAACCGGGATTTAAAAATAATAAAATTTATCGCAGATTCAGGTGCTACAACACATATAGCGAATGATAGAAATCTGTTTACTGAATTTACTGAGTACACTACAGAATTACAAACAGCTAATGTAAACGATAATATAATGTGTAATGAACAAGGAAACATAACATTAAGAAATGGTTCAGAAGTATTTACATTAAATAACGTATTATACTGTAAAGATGTCAGGTGTAATATATTGCCATTATAAAAGAATAGACCAACATAACAAAAACGTTACCATTAATAATGGAATGATAAAAATATATAATCGTAATAAGGAAATTTTAATAACTGGGTACGAAAACAATGGACTGTACTTCATTGAATTTGATGAAACAAGTAGTACTAGTCAATTGTTAACTGTTAAAATGAACGACTCAAAATTATGACATAAAAAATTAGGTCATACAAGTGATACAAATTTAGTGTTAAAAAAATTGGGGTATACAAGACGATTTTACACATTTTACAATTGTTTATCTGTTAAACACAAAAAGTGAAGTTGAATGTTATTTGCGGAAATATATATAGCTATGGTACAGAATAAGTTTGATAAGAATATAAAACGGTTAAGATGTGATAATGGTAAAGAGTATGTAAATCATGAAATAAATAAGTCCGGAAAGTAAAGGAAAGGCTGAAAGGATGAATCGAACAATATTAGAAAAAACAAGATGCTTGATTAATCAATCAGGGATAAATGAAAGATACTATGCAGATTCACTGCAGTATATTTAATAAATCGTTTACCAACAAGGGGTTTGCAGAAATTAGATATTCCTGCAACATTATGGTATGGCAGAAGATAGAAATTTGATCAAATAATAAACTTTGGATGTCTAGCGTACGTACAGAAACATATAATAAAATCAAAATTATTACCTAAAACAAACAAATGTATATTTTTAGGTTATATAAAAGGTGGATATAAATTTTTATCCCTTGAAATAAATAATATATTAGAATCAAGGTTGTTCTTTTTAATGGACATACATATTTCCATTCAAAAATTGTAAAGTTCAAAATTATATATTACCAGATAGTAGTGATGTACAACCTTACTTACCAACAAATGAGGTTGATTAAGTTGAAGATATAAATGACGAGTCTGAAGGAGAGGAAGTAAACAACGAAAACACAAATACAGATACTTTGAGAAAATCTGATAGACAGAAGAAAAACCCGGAATATTTGAAAGACTATAATGTAGATACAATACCAAAAAGTTATAGTGATATCGAAAAATTAAGTGAACAAGAAAAGAAGTCATGAACATTAGCTATTGATAAGGAACTCAATCATATGAAGAAGTATAATGTTTGGGAAGTTGTAAAACACGAGAATCAAAAATGGATATTCAATTATAAAATTACTGATGAAGGAAAATTACCAAAAGCAAGGTTGGTTGCATGTGGATATCAAATAAGAAATAATGATGATATATATGCATCAGTTGCAAGTACAGTTTCCGTACGAACTTTATTATCTGTTGCTAATCATTTTAATTACCAGATGAGACATATTGATATTGAAACGTTATTCTTAAACAGTAAATTAAAAGAAGTTTATTTAAAACCACCATGTGGAATTGATCTTGGGAATAATGTATTAAAATTTAAGAAAGCATTGTATGGATTAAAACAGGCTCCCAAAAATTTGGTATAATAAGCTAATTTAGAATTTACTCGGTCAAAGTACGAAGTATGTTTATATAAACACAAGAATAAAAAATTATTTACATTAGTTTATGTAGATGATCTATTAATCGTTGAAGAAAATAACACAGCATTTAAGAACTGATAACTAAAATAAAGAATGATTTTACAGTTAAAGATCTTGGTTCTGTAAATAAATTCTTAGGAATTAACATTAAACAAGAAAATGGTAAATTAGTTATGGATCAAGAAGAATTAATTGATAAGTACATAAAAGAGTTTAATCTAGTAGATGCAAAAGTAAAACATACTTCAATAGAGAAAGATTTAAAATTAACTAATGATGACAGTCAGAATACTGATGCAACGAAACAGAAAGGGTACCAAAGATTATTAGGATCATTGTCACACATAATGCAAAACAGCAGACCAGACATTAGCTTTGCTATAAACGTGTTAAGTCGACGTCAACAAAGTGTCACATCTGAGAAGTACTAGTACTTACAGAGAGTACTAAAATACCTAAAAGGAACTAAACATCTGAAACTCAACTATAAACAGAATAATGATCCGATTGAAATTTATGTTGATGCTTCGTGGGGAGATAATGAAGATCGGAAATCTACATCAGGAATACTAATAAATGTATTTGGAAATACTGTTTATTGGAAAACAAAAAAGCGAAATTTGGTTACGTTATCAACTGCTGAATCTGAATACACATAGCTGTAAGCGAAGGAGCGCGAGAAGCTTTATGGCTGTCCGGTATATTAGCTGATTTTGGAATTAATACTAGCAACGGTATAATAGTACATGAAGATAACTAATAATACAACAAATTATAATCGAACCAAGCACTTAGATATCAAATATAAATATATAAATGACTTGGTGGAACAAAAAAGAATTCAACTAAGGTACATACCAACCAAGAAGCAAAAGGCAGATATACTGGCCAAGGCATTGGATACACCAAAATACAGACAAATAAGATCAGAGATGGGAACTTATGATGAATAATGATTTTGGAGAGTGTAGGGAAATCATTATTATAATGTTATTACATATTTAGAGTATAAATAAAGAATATTATTAATAGTTATAAATGTACTGTCAATATATATATATATATTTTATGATATGATATAATGGAGTCTATGTCATGTCAAACGTTTTTGATCTGTGCGATGTGTGGGTGTGGTTGGTAGTTGT
This sequence comes from Coronaproctus castanopsis, assembly GCA_032883995.1. NCBI lineage: Eukaryota > Metazoa > Arthropoda > Insecta > Hemiptera > Monophlebidae > Coronaproctus > Coronaproctus castanopsis. Next base: position 261,590,797 of record CM065052.1, on the reverse strand, counting down.
TATTTCAAAGTGTTCTTGACTAAGAAGATAATATCATGATTATGTTTAGTATTAATAAATAAACTAATAATAAATACTGTAAATGTATTTATTGAACAAATATTCGCAATAATTTCCACTCACGCGCCAAGTGCTAGACAGCTTTATGGAACTAGTCGCACATTCACGGAAATTAAAATAAAAAAAAAAACGAGTAATAATAATATTACTTACGGTTTTTCCAGCATTCTCAAACATACTCTCGCCATAGTACTCAATAATTCTGTCGTTTGCTCGATGGGTATGTCAGGATTCTGTTGGAATAAAAATTAGATCAACGTATTAAAAAATAATATATATTTATATGTTTACAAATTAGTTTAATTCAAAAAATATAAATAATTTTTTTGCGCCTTGAAACGTTCTAAATTAATATTATAAAGAGGAAAAAAAAACATTTATTGAATATTTCAAATTCTTAAATTATTACAATATGTTTAATGCTAAGTACCCTTAACAAATTATTTTATACAAGATGCAAAATTTAAATAAATAAAAAAAAAACGAATAAAAATTAAGTTTATCCTAACGAAAAAATACTTTAACAGACATTCTTACATCATGACTTCGTGTATAATATATTAAATTTAAGAAAAAGATAATTAAAAAAAAAACAGAGCGCAATGACAGGCAGCCAAGTTGAATTTAGTCGGTATCCATTGTCTTTATTGAAATTTGGATGCTTAATTCTAGAGCTATATTTATCCATTTTTGACCAGATTTCAAAATCATCAAATTTTATTTCGCGATTCCTACGATACTGCTGCGAAGCCTATATTTTCGCTTATGTTTTATGTGTTGTTTTAATGTTCGATCAATGCTTCTACACCAGTCTGTCCAATATAGCTGAACCAGCACGAGCAAGGAATTTTATATACGTCCCGCAACATGCCCTTTAAGGGTTAATGCTTTGTAAATATTGTTTTTTTTTTACACTTGCCAAACACCGGTATAATTTTATTTAATCGTAGAATTCCGCCTATTTTGCTAATGGATGTTTTTTTATAGCAAATTTTTTTACCAGAGAAACGCATTATTCTTGTCAAAACTATTAATGATCATTTTTTCGGTAAGAAAGTACTGTTTGAAATAGTTTCAGCTCTGCGAAGTAGTCTTGTAGATCCCAATTTTTTGACTCGGACAGTAGTGCGACTACTTATGCCTCATGTTGTGAACCCAGAGTGATGTGTAATTTTCCGCACGTAAACCGTTTCACTAACACGTCTAAAAACGATCGTTCTCACGAATATCGTGTTCTGTAATTGTTTCGTCGTGATAACTATTTTCAGTATAAAATTATAAATTGATAAATCGAACAATTATAAGAAAAACTGAAAATAAATCGCTAAAAAATCTATCGAATACATATCAGAATAAATCCGCCGTTTAAAATAAACGTTTATAACTGGCGAGTTAATATGTATTTTTAAAAAATTAAATAAAAGATACTGTTAATTTAATAAACGAATTTTAAAAGTATTTAAAAGGAACATCTAAGTAAATAACCATGAAATAAGACATAAAAAAATAATCTTCCTATAAAGATTTTCTATTTTGATCGAATAAATTCGTTAAATTTTGTTATACTTTGTAAAATAATTCATTTTCGGACGACCATAAATACCGTACACAGTATTAACGTGTAGATCTAGGGTATAAACGAACTTTGTAAATTTATACAAAATTAGAGGGAAAAAATGAAATAATCTTTTCGAATAATTTATTTCGGTTTAAAATTATTTTTATTTCGTTGAAATATTTATTGTACGTCATTAAAAAATACGCGTTGCGGTAATTATGTTTGTAAATGGGTCATTGAAAGAGTTTTTAATGATATTCGAACATTTCTCTCTTTAATAACGTCAAACCCTCGTTAAGAATATAATTGTCGAAAGTATAAATAAACGTAGTTTTCGCATAATTAACGTACGTAACGGTAATTTCTATTCGATTTCGTTTAGTAAATACAGAAATGAACATTTTATTTACACAGCTGTCAAAATTCGTCGACGTGTATACACTTCATCGTGTTTTGTAAATTACGAATAATATTTCACAACCAGCCTACACGAATAAAACACAACTTTCAGAATAGAGACAACTGATCGTATCTATTATTATTTTCCACCATTTATTTTAAAATTATACAATTATTAATTCGGTCTTAACTAAACTACGGATATTCATTTTTGAAACCGTATTAGCGTGAAATTATCTAAACGGAATATTATAATAATAAACTGAATGCAACGGGGGATGTAGATCTAGCGCAGAATAATGATAACACGTCTTAGAAAGAAATCCTAGAATAGGCGAAAAAAGACGTTTAATAAATAGAAAAAACGAAAATAAAACTGTTAGGACATATAAAGACGTAATAAATTTATAAAAAATATAATAATTGCGGGGGTAAAGTTACAGGCAAAAACCAAGAGAAAGATCGATAACAACTATAATGAATAATGTATACGATCACTAAAGTATATATCGAGAAGTTCGAACACCGGTTACCAACAAGGCACGTTATTACGACAGTGTAGCTGAAGGTTCACAGACCCAACAACAGTGCAAGGAGAGTTTTTGGGTTCCACTTAGTCCAAAATAATTGATAATTTTATTCTAAATCAATCTTTGAAGAATAAAATCTGATAAGTTGATTGAAACATCGCAACAGCTAATGAATTTTTATTCTCACCAATTATGAACTAATTTTACACATCAACATTTCTCAGTTCGCAATTTAATTCACAACAATTTATATTATATATATATATATATATATATATATATATATATATATATATATATGTGTATGTATGATTTAGAAATGTTCTGTGGCGATGCATGGAAATAGCTGGTTGCCCATCAAAATTTGTTTCAACTATAGAACAATTGCATGATGGCATGGAAAGTTCATTTGTGACACCGAACTGGCAGAGCCTTTTCTGGTATCAGCCGGTGTAAGACAAGGTATCTTCATATGGGAATGATTTTCTTTACAAATGTAAAATTGAACAAATAGGTATAAAAGTAAGATATCGTTTTGATGGGAGATTAAATAACCTACATAATTTGTATTGCAAAACTTAAATAGGCTGACGATTGTGTTATACTGAGTGAAACTTCTGTAGAATTAGAGCGCGCTAAACTGTCTGCATGATACATATCGGGATTATGGATTAAGTATAATAAAACGGAAATAATGATATTGAATGACACGGAAGAAAATGTTCACATAAACGGGTAGAAGTTAAAAATTATCAAAAGCTTCAAATACCCTGGTAGTGTAATTAGTGATAATAGTGAACTAGATGATGAGATCAAATATAGAATAAAAAAACGAGCTGGAGCAGCGTGTATTTAGGAATAAAAATGTATATATTAATACAAAATTAAATGTTTATAAAACAGTAGTACATATTATCAACTTTGTTGTATAGTTGTGAGACATGGCCAATCAGAAGCAATCAAATTAAAAAATTTGAAATTTGTCAGATGAGATTGCTCAGACAAATCTTAAGAATAACATGGAAAGATAAGATCTGAAAAGAATTTTGAAAAATGACAAATTGTAATAAAATAGAACAATATTTAATCAAAGCTCGCCTAAGATGAGCTGGCCATGTTATCAGAATGGATAACAATCGCAGTCAGAAGCTATTAATGGTATATTACATACTGGCGAACAATATTGGGGTAAGACACCAAAATTAAGATTTAAATATGTGTTATCGAATTCCATCAAAATGAACGGTATTAATCCGAAGAAAAATAAGTCTTGGGAGGAATGGGCGTTGAATAGAACTGAATGGAGGAAATTCATCGATGACACAGCAAGATTAGCAGGTTTTCACACCGTCAGAAATCACGCAAAAAGAGGAAGAAGGGACACAGATCAGTATTAATGTGCATACTGCAGTTATAAATCTAATTATAAAATTGGATTAATATCACATATAAGATTCAGACATTGAATTATTTAACAGAACGAGATATCATTAGAAAATGCGCATACTCGGCAACGAATGAGTTAAAATAATAATTATATATATATATATATATAATAAAATAGGTCCATAAATTATTCGTCATTTTCCGGGTAATATTCGTAGCATTTTAATAGCTATAAAACTATTTGTAACATTGCCCGTGATTTAGCTATATTATCGATTAAATTTCAAAAGGCTAAAAAGCTTAATATTGATAACTCATCGACAACGAGTTAGCAACGAAAAATGGAAAACGTTCACCACGATTCTGTGATAATATTTATGCTAAATAATTTTTTATGTACCAGTAGTAGATACGAATAAAATTGGCTCTACCTATATCAATATAATCTGTTTCGAATTTTTATAACTTTCATAATTATTTACCAGAAGTTTTCGAATTACACTCATTAATAAATTTAATAAAAATTTGTGTATTTTAAATAAATTATTTCCATCGAATTTACACGTTTATTTATGTATTTTTTATTTAATTTGTTTTCGATTTTAACTTAAAAAAATTATCAAATAAAAAAAACCTTCAAGAGAGACTAATTGAGATTTTCGCCAAGCAGTCTCAAAGATTTCAGCTCAACGTTATATAAACAATAAATAACGCCACGTACTTAAATAAAATAAAAATCGGAAGCTTTTAGACGATTAAAACATCGATTAATTACTAAAATATACTCACATTTTTCACGAAATTTGACGTAGCGTCCGATAACACTCTTAACATCGGGGTAGCGTTAGCGTAAAACATAGACATTCGATTTGCTAAATCGTTGCTAATCTCTCGCGGACCAATGTCGTCGCCATCTTGCATCGACCGGTGACGTGTAAGTGTTCGTCGATAATAACTGAAATCGTTCTGTATCGCCGGCGTTTTTAACTATTTATATTTTAAAAAATAATTATATATCTCTATTTTTAATGGATCAAACGGATTATTGGTAGGTCGTACATTAGGTGGAAAGACGATATACGTAAAATAGCTGGCAAAAAGTGGCTGAACAAGACCAGCGATTGTATCGCGTGGAGAAATCGGCAGAATTCTTACATTCGGAGACATTAAAAAACTACTCAATGCCGTAAATTATTTGAGCTGATTACTCAATTATTTATATATACATAAATATGAGTGTATGCGTGTGGCTGTGTATACCGTATCAAGTATTTCGTGACAGTTATAAAAATGATAAAAAATAACTGCTCACATTAAATGTATTTTCAATAAGAATGACAGAAGAATATTAATTATGAAAATACTTCAACAAATGCTTGAGGATGTTTAAATATTAAAATTAATATCTAAAGGCGAATGTACGTACCGTGAGGATGCATTAAAGCTCAACAATTGATGGATGAACTGCAGGACATCATTGTTTTTTATGGATGTTATATATATATATATATATAATTATTATTAAATATAAATATGAATTATGGAATTTAAAAATTTTAATATTGTAAACCAGAGGTTCTCTACTGATAGGTAAATAAAAATAAGGATATATATATATATATATATATATATATATATATATATATATATATATATATAACATCTATTTACACAGGAAGAACGAATTCGTCATTTAACAACGATAATATTTATTAATTTAAAATAATAAAAATTAACACACCTTATGTTCGTCAAACTTTAAAACAAATTCCAGTATTTCAGCAAACTGCTTAACTAAAGCTTGTTGATTTTCGAGATGTTGAGTTGGAGAAACACATCCGGAACATAGCTCCACTAATATCTGACTAACTATCATTTCTAAAATGAATTAAGAATACATATAATAATGTATTAAATGTTCATTTAACAAATATTTACAGTGTTGTTTTTTTAATTACCTGGTTTATTACTACTTTTAATTAATATTCCGCATTCAATTTTTTGCGTTTTATATATAATTTTTCAAAGTATTAACAAAAATAAAATATATATCATCCTTACAAATTTCACAGATTGTTCATTGAACGTTAATTACTTTTTACCAAATCTAATCGAAGCACATACGCATATGTAAATTTAAATACATGGAAAAATAGATCAATTATCGCATAGTGCCTTTTTTAATTTTTTCATAATGGCCAATTTCTTAAAATAACAATTTTAAAAACAGTTATGAAAAATAATACAAGTTCATTTTATTTTAGAAGAAACAATATCACTAAATAATAATTTATATCTACGAACAAAGAGTGTCTTACTATTCTCAGGGCCCTTCGCTTTTACGATTCTGACAATATAAGTCAAAATGTAGTAATTTTTACGGATTCACGTAATGCTCTCAAAGCTATTTCAAATTCCTCATTTAATAGTCGCTGTTTTCCATCAATCTACCATATCCTAGGAAATATTTACGATATATCTCTGAAACGGATCAGTGTAAAATTTGTCTGCTGGAATGATGCCGTAGACAATCTCCAACGAGAATGGTTCATTTTATCTGAGATTAAGTTTTCGCACAAGGAATTTTGGAACCGCGCTTGGAAATATTGTTGTTGAGCCAAACAATTTAGGAATATTCAACCTTCAATTCCAGTAATTCCTCGGGTCTTTAATCTTTCTGCTAACATAGAAAACTCGTTCATTCGTATTATATGTCGCCTAAGGCTCAACGTCAACAACATTCTATACGTTCTATTTACTCACAAATTAGGCCCTTCGCCATTCTGCACCATAGCCGATGAAAACCACCTATTTTATAGCTGCAGTTATTACAGAATGTATCAATCGAAATTCCTATCACGTATTGTAAGCAAAGAAATCCCTCTCCCAACTAGTCTCAGATGTATGCTCAGCTCAATAATAGCGTATACATGCTCATATTTGATTAGTCTGTAATATAAATATTTAGCAAGACGTTTCGTGGAGTCTCAAAAGCCCATATAAAAAAAATTCAATTATCTGGCTACACAATTTTGGTAATAATTTTCCATTTCACCGCAGTAGTTGTATTTTTTTTTTTAATGCGTAACAAATTTTTTTTCTTGATCGTTTGTTAAAAAGAACAGTCAAATCGATCATGTAATTTACGTAAAAACCTGATAAATAGTCGCCTCAGCAATTATAAAAATAACCGTTAATTAAAACCTTAATGTTTTTATCTACAACTAATTTTGTTTATGCCACTTATGTTTAGGAATGCTTCGAACGAATTATAAATAAAAATTATAAAAATTGTTTTTAAACGAATTAAAAAACTTTGTATCGGGAAGCAAACGAGGATAATGCTGTATTTAATAAAACTGTAATGATGAAAAGTATTAATATAAGTGGTGATATCATTATTATGATTTCCACGAACTACTCATTCGAAGAGAATACTACTGAGTTGTACAAAAAAAAAAAACTAACATTAAAATTTTCAGTATATCATTAATTCATTTAAATCAACTTAGTTATACTTTTAGTATTATATAGATTAATTCATTTATGTACGGTACAGTCTATTAAACGAATTAATTTCAACAACTCACGGTAACTATAATTGGTATCGCGAAATAACTATTTATCAATTATTGTAACTATACAAGCTTAGTACATGAATTTTATAACAGACATATAGAAATATTAAGAATAAATTTTTCCGCAGTTTGAAAATTTGCTACAATAGTGAGTGTATTTCATACATGAAATATTACATTTTATTTATATTTTATCCGTAAAGTAGTCAAAAGTGATTATAATAAATTTAACCTTTAAATAATAAATTCGATTTACCTGTATTGATTACAAAAAAAAAAAACAAAAAAACTGATTACTATTATAATATAATTACCCAATTCCATCGAGAACAAATAAAATCGTTTCAATTTGTCAACTAAAGGTAAAACAGCTTGCCAAGCTCGTAGCTGACAGTCTTCGGTTGGAGTCATAATAGCTTCTCTAATTTCTTTCCCAGCTCCTTTATAACATTGTAATTCCATCAAAATTGACTCTGAATTATGGAGCACTCTATCCACTTGTTCATACACCTCTTTTTCCGAATCAGTTGGCTGCGCATCTTGAAAATAGTAAACAACGTCATAAACATTTTATTTCAGAAAAATACCAATACAAAAATACAAAGAACAATATATTTTCCAATATTAATTTTATTTCAAACAAAAAATCTGAATTGCAAAAATAGTGTGCATATTTTAGCTAATGAAATTAATCATACAAGTACTTTTGACTATCGAATAATGAAATTATTCGTAATTACATTATACAAAACAAAATTAGCGCATCGTGTATAGATTGTTGAATAAGTAAATAACTAATTAGATATAGTGAATAAAATTATAAAAAAGTAATATACAAATGATTGTTTATCGTCGACATTCGTTTATTATTTTACACATTTACGTGATTCATATAACTATAAACCTGAATCAACAAACTGTCAAAACCTTATATTATGTTATATAATGCCTATCAAGAAGATAAATCCTAGATATTCTATGGTCAAAATATGTTTCACAATTCTTTTTTTTTTATTTTGTAAAAATCTCAAAACGAACAGTAATATTAAGTTAAGCAGTCAGGTAAAAAACAACGAAAAATATTGAATACTTTTAAATACAATCTTAAATTTAAAAAATGGAACAAAATATGGTAGATTTGAAGAATACTTTTACACTCCCGATTTTCGTTTTTTTTTTTTTTTTAAATATCACAAATTATGTTTTATAACGAGTTACGAAGTTAAAAATCCGCGGAAACCATTTTTGAAAGTCTCGTTTTTTTTTTTAATTCTACTGTTTATACAGCCGAAATAAACGCCGATTCTAACCTAACTGAATCTAACCTAACCTAGGTATGTTTATAAACATACTTATAAGTAAAATTTAAAAGGTTGTAATTTACAATTAAAAATTTTTTCCGCGTTTTTTTTTTTTATTTTTTATGTCGCTTAGGGAAGCAAAACACATCAATTTATCCAAGCCCCAATCGATTCTGAGTTGTACAAGTATACCTCCAATGAGCCCAAAAGGGATTTAACCTAAGCGTCATTCCACAAAATAAACCTCAGTATCATCATCTTAAAATAGCTTACAATTTTAATTTAATTAAATATATAATCAGAAAATTCGATCAAATTTGTTTTGAACCATTTTTGCAGTCATCCAACAAAATTGTTCTAATGAGATTACGACCACAAATAATAACAGTAATAATTCGTACACCATATTTTCCTTATTTTAATTGTACAGATATTAACAATTACTAAATATATTTTCAATACCTATTTTCAGCGGTGAAAGTATAATGCAAAATACTGATTCGCTCTGATCAATACAAAAATTTCTATTTCCTTTTCTACATAATGTAACACTCTAGAATTCACCACTTTTATCATCCTAGAAATTTTAGCAATCTACGATGTACTCCATACCTCAAATTCATTCCATCTTTTACATAACGCTATTATATAGTTTGACTGCATATAGTAAAATGTAACATTGATAGTTGTCTACAAATTAACAACTTTAATATTTTCGTACGAACAAATAAAAAAAATTACTTTCGAAATCTAGAAACACGTCATATTTCTGAGGAGAACAACAGTTTGAGTCATCTCTCGATAAAAGACTAAGTAATTTTCCCATTATTTAATCAATGTGTACTACTTGAACAAGAAATTACACCATACTATACATCTCGAATTATCTGAAACATAATTATAATTCAAGTTTTAATAAAACTATCTTTTGACTATTTATCACTTTTTAGTTAGTAAAGAAATTTATCATACATAAACAATAATTTTTTATCACCTGCAAAGAAATCTAACTTCTTGAACACAACTATACAATTGCGAACATATAAGAACTTGCTTATTCACAAAGAAAATTACGAAATAACAAAACGTGAAACGAATATCGAATAACTAAATCAACAGGAAGATCTAATCAACTCCATAATTATATTTATATTTTGCCAGTTGCAACGTTTAATGAAACTGTAATATCATGAATTATAAAAGTTTTATATAACTACATAAGTATTTTTATGAACAATATTAAATAAGCTGTCTTGATCGTAAATTTATCAATTCGTTTAGTCAAGATAATTCAGAAATATAATTATTCCGTTTTATAGACGGACTGTGAAACAAACTACGTTTATACGTTTGATTTTATTTTCATAAATAATTAATATAATACAAGTATTTATAACAAGCATATTGTTCTTAATGTTTATTTACTTTTTGTTTTATTACGTAAGTATTGAATTTTGGTCATTTAATTTTATTTATAATCATTAGTATGTATAGTACTTAAGATTTTATTACACGTGTTTTCCGCCAAAATTTACTTTTATACACATTTAAATACAAATTTAAAATATATGTGAACATGTGACTATTGATGCGGTATTTCTTGAAATGATAGAAAAACGAACAGAGTACAATAATATGTGGAAATTTTAAAAACTACGGAAACAAAAATTATATAACCACTTCAATATGTTTATATCTAATTTGGGTTTATTTAAATTCATGGCTGTAAAATACCGCGTAAATTAATTAAAAATGAAGATTATCACAATTTTCACGATATTAAACGTCTGTTGAAGCGATATATAAGAAATATTGAATGTCTTGCAACATATATCAAGGACAGCGTTAGATGCAATTTTTACTACTTGTTATGCATCATTAAACAAACAGCAGTTCTATGATGTGTTATGTTTATTATATAAAAAATGCGCATGTTTTACATATTTTACATACGAACAAAAAAGATATCACAGAATAATTTTAACTGTGTAACAGAATTTTAAAAGGTATTTGGAAGCAATGTACTCCATTAAAAAACAAATTTGCCATAGTAGTACATTATAATAGAAACTAATAATTCAGTTTTCGTAGGTTAAAATTTTTTCGCCGGTATGCTCATATATTAAACGAGTATACTTTCAGAAACGTTATATAATTTATAAGAACATTTATATTTTTCTTAATTAAAGACAGGGAATTTATTTTTCTCTGTTTCATGACTTCAAAAATGTGATTATTCCCCTTATAAAGCATGAAGTTAAACGAAAACTAAATATAATTTATTTGTTTGTTTAAAACTGGCGAATCGAATTAATTAAATTTATACTTTGAGACCGTTATTTTTTATTTATAATTTTTTAAAGTTTTCGTTAGTTTAGGTGTCACTTTCATCGTCCGTTACGACTGATTTACTATGAACATCCTTACAGACACAGATAGTAACAAATATAAAATAAAATCACTAAAAAGGCTATAATGCTAATGAAAAAGAGTATGTAAATTTAAAATTACCGCGTTATAGTTAAATTTTAATTGTCGTGTTAAATTTACACAGTTTGTAAATTTTATGTGACTACTCCTAATTATTTTTCTCCCGCGATCTTTTATTTTTATTTTTGGGGAGGGGGTAATTTTCATATTTATCAGAATATCGAATTTGTACTATTTTAAACTTTCACGCGAATGTTGTATACAATGTTATTATTTTAAGATGTGTTGATTTTAAATAAGTCATCTTAAAATGTTTTTATTTCTCATTATTCGAATAATTCGAATAAATCTTCCTAGTGAAATGATCAAAGGAAAAATTAGGATGAAGAGAGATTATAAATTTAATATATTTTTGTGTGTAATTTTAAAGTGTATTATGTTTCCTATGTTTTTGTATTTAGAGAAAATCTCTTGAATAAACAGATATGATTAAAAAGTCATTTATGTAGAAAAAAATTGATAAAAACGATTTCGAATTTGAGATATTATTTTTATTCCTAGTAGTATTATGAAAGCTACACATCTACCATAATCATCCATGTTAATTTATCATCACTTATCGTGTGTAAGTTTTATACAGATGGGATAAAAGTACACGTATCCGATAGCGTCTAGTTAAATTATTATTAGGCAACGGGATGTAAACAAAGTACCGTTTCTCACCAAGTTTAATGTAAATTAGGTCTTGCAAATTATACAGCGCGTATTGAAGCGAGAAAAAAATATTTACATGCGAACACCTAAACGAGACCAAAATCGATCTTTGATTTGAGGACTACGCAGGTTGATGAACGTAAGGCAATTCCCGCTTAGAACATTGTGGTCAATTTCTGCAGCACGCTTATTAACTATAATCTTATCCGTTAAATTTGAAACGCAGTTTGTTTTATTAGGTAATGTAAATATCTTATCTCAAACATATTTAGTGCGTAAATCCTTGCAGGAAGCAACGAATTATTTGTATTCTTCACATATCCGACAATACTTCGTACGGTGACTGTCTTTATTGCATTCTGCGCACGTCGACAAATATAAGGGACTTCTAATTTAATCCACAGTTGAATGTCGTTGATCCTCTCTACTGAGTCAGAGTAATTTGAATATAAGTCTCGTTTGTGATTCTAGTTACAGAAACTAGTTGTGCACGGTGGAGGCATGCATGTGTTCCTTAATGGAACTGTCTGACACGTTTTTAGCTAGGAATAACCGCGTCGTTTGATTTAGAAGCTTTTCTTCTGTAGCTCCACAGTCTATGATTTTTTCTATAATTTCGGTACATAGTCTGCTATTATCGTTGATAGCCGTATTTATGACGGTTTTCGTTGTAGAATGTAACCTCGATGTTACTCTTAACCAGCGACATCCTTTCTTTTAGTTGCTTTTAAAATTATCCGAATCTTCTTACTTAATTATAATTTAATTTTTTGGAACCACTTTTTTTTTGTTTATTAAAACGTCACGAATGTAGCATTTATATTTTTTTGGCATTTCCATACTTGATAATATCTTTGCGCGCACAGTGTATGTCAAATGTGGCATGTTGGATATTTTTTTTTCACCGCAGTCTTTATAAAACGTTTACCGACAAATTCACCGCATGTCGATGATGTGAGCTCAACAATCCTGGCGAGTAGCCGACCTAGAGCTTCCAGGTTAGTCATCGCGGTTTAATCGAGAATCGGGTTATACCTGTTAACAATGGCCACGCTGACGAAAGTTACAGAAATGATTTACACGTGCAGTTAAAATATATAAAAAATCGTGATTTAAAAGTAAAATGACGTAAAGATTTATGGAAGAAGAGATCGCCAGACAAACGAACGTAGAAACGGCATTATCAGCGCAGTAGTTGATCGATCCTTATGCCTTATCAATAACATACTATTAATCGGTGTAGACCGAGTGCGCAATATAAAGTTTACATGGTTCGTCGTGTTTCATCTCATAATTTCTATCTATTACCGTAATTTCAGTTTTTTACAAATAATCTGTACTTTCTATATTGATATTCTAGTATTCCCACAAAAGGATACCATGTTTTCCACGCAGCTAGTTTGAGTAATGATGTCGTAACGTATTATTGCAGATTATTGATTCTTCCGCTATCTATTAAGATGTCATTAAAACTATTCTAGCTGGTGTTCCACAGGGCATCCTTGGACCCTATCTATTTATCTTATTCATTAACGACATTCCTAAAATTAAAACCTTGGATATAGCTTTATACGCGGATGACACTGCCATATATTGTTCTTCGTACCGAATACATACTATACAAAAGAGATTAACACAGGGTTATAAGAGGTTAAATTCATATTTTAACAAATGGAGAATTAAATTAAATTCTGAAAAAATTGAATCTATCTTATTCACTAAAAGAAGACCGCGATCTTTAGCTCCAGTCCTTATAAATAATAAAGCTATTGATTGGAAAACTCATGTTAGATATCTAGGTGTAATATTAGATAAAGGTCTTACCTTCTCGAAACATATTGAATACGTACCAAATAAAATTCATATATCCCTATTCAAATTATATCCGGTTTTTAATAAACGTTGTCGCGTTAATTCAGTTAACAAACTAATTATTTATAAAAGTATTATTATGCCAAAAATGTTATTCGCGTGTCCCCTGTATGGTCTTATACAAGTAGTTCTAATTTAGGTAAATTACAAAGACTTCAAAATAAGTGCTGTAGAATAATACTTAAAACCCCTCTGTACAATAGAATTGACAGTATGCATGACACATTGAAATTATCTTATGTAGAGGATATTATAATCCAACACACAAAGAGATTTTTTGAAGGTTGTAAACTCAATCAAGATCCCATTATTAATAATATCGGCGATTATAATCGTACTAGTTTGATAAAGCATGCCTTACTATAAGATTGTACCAGCGTTTTTTTATTTTATTCTTATTTTTATTTTTATTTAGTTTTTAGTATTTTAATAATAAGTATTATTATTCTTATTTAAGAGGCCGGTATAATGTGTATTCAGGTTTTGGTGGTGGTTTTTTCCTGAAATTATATTTTGTTATGTTTGATAAATAATAATTATCTATTTTGTTAGATGCACATGGTGTGAGATGTAATTTTTCGATACACGTAGTATACTAAGTTTGTTGTTCATGTAAATTTAAATATTGTAAATACACTTTTACTCACTTACTTAAGATGTCATCCAACCATTCAACAATCTCCGCGTAATATACAAGTATTCTGTGTAAATATTAAACAGTAGTAGTGAAAAAAGACAACCCTATCTCGTTAACGTTTTATAATTTAAACGATTTTACATTATTCGCGATTATAATCGACGAGCTATTTTCATATAATTGTTTTATTAAGTATATTTGGATGTTCCCACACTTTCTAATATACATCATAATTATTTCATTCACTCGATATAATTAAAATTTAATTTCTATATATATATATTTTTTTCTAGAAATCTAGAAAAATTGTCAAGTTGTACTTACGAGATTTCTCTATCAAGTAACTTTTATTTCGCTCTTTATTTTTCCTTGTCCTCTTTTCCTCCTCCGCTTTGCAGAATAATTTTAAAACGTGTTTTCGAGTTTGTAGAGTCTCTTATGGAAATTATTTTTTTTTTATAAGTGCGACGACGCTATTTTCAAAATACACGTACACGATAAATCGTGTAAAAAAATGACTTTTTAAAATGTATTTACATCGATGTACTCGCAGTAATAATGTAGAACTTATTCCGATTAGGATCATAATTGATTTCTCTTTTATACATTGCTATACTTATCTTGCTTTGGCTTGAGAAGAAACATCAATAATATCATCGTACTTATTAATTGCGCTTCGAATGAGCTGATACATTAAGTCTATAAAATTTGTTTTTACGATCGACAGAACACTCGTTCAATTTTGAATTTTTAACGCCATTTTTTTTTGTCATCTTTAAGATTCGAATTGCTTTCAGAATTTTTTGGTACCTCCGAATTTTGACGTCCCTCAAATTGTGCAGCCCTAAGCCCAGATCTTGTATATAATGTGTATACTTAATCATGGATTGTGTATTTTGAATCTATTTAATTATTATAATATTATAAATTACATTTTTTACCTCTTCGCTGATTATAATTTTTTATTCGAAATTCCAAAATGAATTTCTTTATCAAACCGGTTCGTAAAAAGAAGTAAAATAAATCGTTACTTTATTTTATTATCCGACAGATGTCGTTATATAGGTCGTACAAAAATATTACGATTTAAATTTTATAAAACATTTCAAACTTCAGTTGTCAACAGCTTTTTTTTTAAAAAAAAAAACCAAACAAATAAAAATAATCTATATAGTGTCTTTAGTTGATTTAATTACAAGGATGTTGAGCGTAGTATAAGAGACAAGGTGAATGTCGCCTGTTTTATTAAACATGTCATCGAATTTGAAAACTCGAGGGGCTAGCCGAAATATGGGTTTAATAATACTCTTACAGGTAACTGTTGAAAAGAAGTACAAAAGCTAAATTGTTATACGCATAAACACTACCCGTGTCCACACCTCGCATAAAAAGAGTATTCCTCTGGCAATCATATAAAACTGCAAGATACGCCAGATATCGAATCTAGTCAATTTCTACTATGCGAAGTTTAAACATGAATGCGCAGCTGTCGCATTCATTAGAAGATTGCAGCGTTGAAGCTCTTAAAACGTTGTAATGGTGCCCAATTCCTACAAAGGAAAACGTAAAATTATATTCGAAATTTTGTTTGTATCGTTAAGCGATTATTAAATAAATTAGTTCAACAAATTCTTGCTGATAACGCGTTATTTGTTGGTCCTTTCTTCGATCCAAGCTATTCGCCATAATCTTTTTGTTTTTGCATTAGTGCAGAATCTTGAATGTTTCTTTTCTCTAAATATCGCCAGCCTACAGTAATATCAATAATATCAACTAACTGTTTCCGATTCTGAGGATAACTCTCAAATTGCACTATAGTAGTCCATGCGAGAACTCGCAAGTTTTACTCCCGATACCAGCAAAACTCTTTGAAACATTGCTACTGAAATGTTTAAATACTCGTCGAATATTCAATGCTTCCAGATTTCCAGCTCGGATTCCGGAATAACCCTAGTACCATAGAGCAGATTCATAGAGTAGTCGACGTCATAAATACATGTTTTCAGGGAAAAAAAATTTCTCTGCCGCGTTTTTAGACATCGAGAAGGTTTTCGATAAATTCTGGCACAAAGGTATTCTATACAAATTAAAACTTGAATGGTTGAAAGAAATTCAGTTCTTTCACCGGAAAATAAAGTTCCGCTTAATAAATCAATAATAAAGCCAATTTGGGGCATATGGCATTAAGCCATATACTGGCATCTAAGTCCGATATAACTCTTATGGAAAGGATACAAGCAAAAATTTTACGTAGAATTGTTAAAGCACCCTGGTTTATAAGAAATGACGATATCTCGAAGGACTTGAAGATAATTTCAGTTAAAGAAGAGACCCGCAGCTCAAGTGCAAGATGTAATCAACACTTAAATATATTAGCAAAGAACCTGCTGGCAGACTGTGTAAAATTCAATCGAATACACAGATTCAATCCTCTCTAACTATAACATCGATCCTGATTACTCGCAAATCATATAATTGTAGATTATTTTAATCATCAATAAGTAGGATCAGCATCAGTTGGAAGGCTATCCTTCTTCCGAGTTTTGCTAATAACATTTCTTCACTACCACTTATTGTTATAGCAAAAAAAAAATAATTTAATTTTAATTATTTACTCTGTCAAAAACATTTTTGAAGTTTATGTTCACTATTCTACTAGTGACTTATCATTAAGTTAGTTATAACTAAAACAATATGAACGGATTGAAAGGCTATAGATTTTAGAGTATATACATTTTTTTTTTTTAATGATAAAAAGAAGTTCAAATACTAGATTAGCATTCTACTTACATTAAACTACGTCATTATCCTTACAGTTATGAGACTGGAGTCCAATTTAAAGTATTAGAAAAATCGGTATTTAAATTCGACCCCTTGTGAATCGGAATATCGAGATGAAAATTAGGTTGCAAAAGTGAAATAAAAACTTACTTAAAATTTCCGCATCTTATACAACGCCTCTTGCCCGATTTTTATAGTTAAATTGTAATATTTCAATTTTTATTTTAGCTATTAGTTTTCTTCGAAAATCTCGAAAAATAATTCGTGAATACTTGCGAATCAACGAGGATAAATTTAACCGATGATACAGTTTTGTTTTTAAGACAGTCTGAATTCGTTTCTGCTGGTTTGACAATTCTTAGATCAATATACGTCAATCATTAATATACATCAGTCATTTCATTTATCAATTCGAACATATATTTACAACACAAATACATACACATACGAAGCTACTGTAACGATATAGCCGAAGTTGCGCGTGAATAGAAGGATAGTAGGATTGCGTTGACCACCGCCATCGTTGCTGCCAGTACGAGTGCCAACTACTATATGCACCCGAAACGACCGACGCATAGAAATTATAACGAGAGCGAAGAGGCAGGTGGAACGGAAATAATTGTGAGATTATTTTGCACGATTAGGGGATATAATCCCTTCTCCATCTGGATAATCTACAATTATTCCCTCATATAGTGACATTTCTAGAGAAGTCAGTATCTTTGATTAAGATGTAGATAGTCCCCTACAGTATCACGTTAGGTAAGCTGTTAAGGCACCCCCGTTAAAAAAAAAGAAAAAGAAGGAGCTATAGAATTAGTCGTTTCCGGAGGCACCACAAGGAGGTTCCTCTGTCTGTGGTATAATTACGCACTACTCAACGACCACATTTGATCAACGTCCCAACAATCGGAGTATCAGGATTTTTCATGTTGATAGGACATGCACGGTGAAATCTTCATCGCATTCGAACTAATCGAGAACACTGTAAATCACAGATGTACAAATGGAGAAACTTTCAGAGACCAACCTTTGCGAATGCGGGGAAATAAAGACAATCCCACATCTGACGGGTACAAGGTCTTTACGGCTTATACTGTCTAGTAAATGATGCCAAATCATGGCTTCGATTTCCACGATTGATACCATTTAATAACATTTAAAACCGTGAGATATACTATATTGAAATGGAAAGTGGCTTTATTGAAGATTATGTTACCCGACAGTTGTTATATTTAACCAACTTCAATAAATAACGGAACTTTTATACGTCTCGGAACATTTTACTGTGTCTCGACGACTGATTCGGCTGATCGGAAGATTGAACATATAATATATATATATATATATATATATATATATATTGATAGATATATATAGTTTTTTCCGATAAAGATAAAATTGAAAGATTCGTACGTTGTAAATTAAATATCTCATACATTCCGAGAGAATCAATAACGGTATCCCATTAGAATTTATTCCACGACTTAATAATTTTTAATAGACGATACTTTAATTATTATTACGTTTCTCTTATGTCATCATCATCACATCACATCAGATCATCGTCATCATTGGACCAACCTTGAACCGAGGGCGATTATCCGAACGGGCGCGTGTCATTCCCATTATTATAATAACGACGCCTCGGTATAATGTTGGGAGAACGTCTTACTATCCTTGAAAAGTGGATAATATACCTCCGTCACTTATCCAGCAACGGAGGGTGTTTTATTCGAACGAAAATAATACGAGTAATAATAATAATAATAATAATAAAAAGAGTAAATAAACGCAAGTCGTTATCGTTACATCATAACAATTCACGATACAGCTGGCTCGCGCCAAAAGTTTACCAGCACAACGACGATCGAGTTGTACCTGGAAAAGATGTTAAGGTAAATCCGACAGAAGAATAAGAAGAAATTTGTAAAGACGCTAAAAACGGATGAACCTAACTTAAACGGACGATAAGAAAAAGATGCAACTAGCGACGAACTTGCAGCCGGCTGGCTAAGATGTGTGTGAGGCAGGTGTGACTTCGTAAAATCGAGACTGTTGTCGTTTGTTAAAAGATCCGAATTATATTTCCCTTTTTGTCGATCTTTATTACGTATTGGGAGTAAATATGTATATATATATTAATATATATATATAAATATATATATATATTAAAGTATATAAGACGTATGTTACCAACGGAATTAGACCCCCGAAAAAAGCCTCTTAGTAATCTGTGCTTATGTATACGCGTAAAATAAAGAATCGCTACGAAAAATTCTATTGGGCTTTACCAAGGTAAAGAGGTAAGCTTTTTCTTTCTCTTTATCGCTCTATATATACATATATATATATATATATATATATATATATATATATATATATATATATATATATAAGATCGAGAAGGAATTTTGTATGAGAAAAAAGAAAACTATTACAAAAGATGATCCAAAAATAAAATAAGAAAAGTGGAACTCTTTTCAAAAATTATTTGCGTAATCAGTCCGTCTCGCTTTATTTTTCTTTTGTTAGAATTTCGATGCAAATGAAAATCCAATCCTAAATTCGAAGGGACTCTCGCCGATTTCTACTTAACAATAGAATCGTAGTAGTAGTAGTAGTAGAAGTAAACTCGGAGTTTGTTACAGGCCTTAAGGAATGGGAAATCTTCTGCTCTAACGTTCTTATTGTGTGCGACCAGACTGGTTTTTTCGTTTAAATTAAAAACAGCCCGAATCGCTTCTCGATAAAAGTTTTGAAATCGTAGGACCGAATCATCGCTGGCTTCGAATAATATTCTTAACGAGAATAACCCTACGTGTACCCGAGCAGTATTGCCACCATATAACGTGGCTGGTTCCTTATCTGTTCCACTAATAATAAACGGTTTTTTGTAATCTCAACCGTCTGTTGCTCTAAAATCGCTAGTGACTTATTTTTAGTTATTTAACTTCAGATAGAAAAATAAATGAAAACAAAGAACAAAAAAAATGCGAATGCGCCAAATCGACAATTTTCTAAAATGTTCTTTACCTCGAAATTTTGACATATCGTACATCTCTGTGCTGATTTGTATTTTAATGTTTTCCCACGATGTTTACAAATTTATATATATATATATATATATATATATATATATATATATATATATATATATATATATATATATATATATATACGTATGTATAAACTGATAAAGAGGTCACGATTAATTCAAAATAATATTTGCATTTTGAACAATGTAAAATGTAGATATTATTAAAAGAATAAATAAGGAAAAACTAAAAAGACCACGAGAAGTTTTGAAAATGAATGAAAAATTTTTATTAGATTTTTTTTACACGTAAACTCAATTTTCTTTCATAACTTAAAGCTAGAAGTACCTTAAACCTTAGCAACTCCAAATATGTATAATTACAAAACGTATAATATACACTTTTGAAATTATTTAATTGAAAATATGAAAAAACCTACGGAAAAAACAGGCACACTGAGGAAACAAAAACTAATAAATCGATAAATTAATAAAACACATTAACTTTAAAATATTTATACTTAACAATATGTTAATAATTACCAGAATCTGTGTTTTACGATGTTTATACTTAGGTATAACGTATAGGTGTGTTCCATATTTTACCCCTATTACCCGAATTAATTTATTTCGATGAATTTTACAGTTTTCATCAAAATTATTCGATATTTTATTAATAAATGATTATATATGTAAGGAATGTTTAAATGATCGTGTAGACATTCTAGTATATCGCGTAGCATTCAGCGAAATTCTGCAGCGATGAGATTTTGAACTACTTGTAATTTCCTATATGTAACTGATGACCATATAGGGCAAGCATAAATCTAGGGCGTATGACAGTCGTATAAATTAATTTTTTAACAATTTTTATCTAATACCGCGGCAAGCGAGTATTTTATATGTTGTGATGTTAACTGCAACAAATACGAATGCCCGATGGAAGATAAAATGAAACATATTCAAGAAGATATAACGCGTCGCGTTACTCCGATAGAAGAGTACGACGGTTTTGCGATAGCGATACAAGAATCGCCGAATGATTTTGAGATTAAAATATATCTGCTGCTGCAACTACAGATAATAATAGTCGAACTTGGTGGAACGTAAAATATAATCGATTGCTTTAAGAAAGACGGGGCTCTTGGAATATTCGATAGACTAGGAAATTATATAAACGATAGAAGACAGCGGACAATTACAAAAAGAAAAATTTAAAAACAATTACTAAAAAAAAAGAAAATATTAAAAAATATTAAAAATATCAAAAACGAAAAAAAAACGAATGGCAAAAATATTGCGGCAATATCGGGCTAAAAATGGATACCAAAGTGTTGTGTAATATATTTTAAAATGGTTCCAAATAATAATTGGTTAAAGAATTTTATAGGCCAGTTCGGAAGTTCGGCCATCCATTGTCCCTGCGGAATTAAATTATCAGAATACGGACAATATTTTAAATTCACGAATTACAGAATGAAATGAAAATTTCGATCACAACGAAAATACCGGTATGTTTTATAGTTTATAAAACGATAAAATTTCTTCCACAAGAAGGTAAATAAAACTCGTTTCTAGATTCGGAATATTTATACGGTGGAATCAACGTTTGTCCAGTACTCGAACCGAATAAAAATCCAGATTTATCCCATTCGTATATGCTTCAAACTTTGGAAAAACTTTCGAAAATATACGAAAAGAAATATCATTACGGTGGCTTCTTAAAAGTAACAAGTTTCCCGAAATACAGTAATTCGTAAAGTTACTCTGGACGTAATGTGTGCGATAAAAAAAATACTTCGTACACGATTTCCCTGTTTGTTAATATAAAATCTGCGTACGATAACGTTAATTTATCTATTTTAACGAAGCGCTTTAAAAGGTGGGTGATGTTACGACATAATTAACTCGGTGGATAATCGGTATTTTTACGATAGACGTTTAACAGTTCGTTACAATCGTAGATTATATCATAATCTTCAAACCGAAGCTCTTTGTTACTTATGATATACATTCGAGAATTTACATAGTAAATACATCAGATTAGTTCGATATGCCGATGATTTAGTATTATATGCCTCTGACGTAAACCTAAATACAGTTATCAAGAAAGCAAAAGAAACTACCCGAATGGTACAAATTATTGCAGATAAATGTTGAAAAAAACACGAGGAATACTATTTACTAGGAAGAGAAATATTACTTCTCCGCGTCAATTTTTGAATAAATCATAAATTGATAAAATTTAAACCGTCGTAGTTACGATTTCAAAATAATGTGGTCGGATGAAATGAGACGTCCGTCGAACAAAATGTGACAAACTTAATCTGTTCCGTTCCATCTCACGGTCTAAATGCGGTATTCAGTTTCACCATACGATAATATATAGAACTTAAATAAGATATCAGATAACGTAGTCTCATTTATCAACTTTAACAAATTCAAAAAACAGTACGGAATAAAATGGAGAAAATATGCATAAGAGCTTTGTCAGTTGTATTTCGGTAGAAATATCCGATCCGTCTGAACCATTAAGGATAACTTAAATAATATACACAGTTCGATGAAATAATACGCGAAAAATACCGAAATAATACATACAGACGGTTCTATAGATAAGTGCGTAATATACCTCAGCTTTTTATTATATAAATAGAGAAATGCGGAAATTTGGAAACTAGTAAATAAATTGAAACAGTTCGAAATAATTTTTAAAATGGATTTGCGCGAGACTTTATAGAACAACGAGGTAGTCGATTAACTAGAAGTGAACAGAATAATGTAAAACAGATAAAGTTGAAGTGGGAATATATCGACAATCGGAACAAATTTATATAATAGAAACACAAGAAAAAGAGAGAGAAAACATACATATTAGAAAAATAAGAATCCACAACATATATATGCACAGACATTTAAGAAAATCAGATAGGAAAAGGCTGCCTTGTGGGACTGTGCCTGATGTTTAAGATATAAAATAACCTGCAGTTTAAATAACTATTTATCAAATGTACACGATACAATACGGAATCATTTTCTATACGATTCTGTTATGCAAGTTATTATCGAATGATTTGGCTACATACCATTTCTCTATGTTTATTACAGTTATAGAGTCGAATGGTAACAGTCCCAGTAATTCTGGCAACTTGTATCAATTGTAAATAAATATTGGGTTCACTTTGTATCGTTTTATATAACCGATCCCGATGATTTATGGTCATATTTTTAATTAAATCAACTACGTACTCCAGGTCGTCGTCGTATAAGGTTTTATTCCTTACCTACCAGGAAGCGGTAACAATAATTTTGATATCTCTGAATCTTAATGATATTATTTTTGCACTACAACCCCACAACTCGTACTTCAATATCGGATGGTGTATTCGGTTGTGTAGTAATAATTTATTTTTTAAAGAAAATTTATGACTTTGATTTCAGTCTGTTTTGTATCAATTACATTAATTTCTAATCTAAGTACAGGTTGAAATATTTAATGTCTTTTTCGACCGGTGTACGATTTTGTTACATCTATTTGTATATTTTTTGGATGACGATTTGTAAATATTATTTTATTATCGTTTGTAGAGTGTTTGACTCGAAATCCGTACTGATAGAATAATATATATATTCTTTCACTAAAGGGGAAGTAACGTGGTTTCGAATAATTTCCGATATAACTGGTAAGTATCGAAATCTATATATAGACGAGGAAAACATCCATAGGTGGCTTATTTTGGCATTAGTACATTATCTGCTAAAATTTCAACTGAGCATGGTAGTAAAAACTAATCTCAGCGTTAAGTCTTTCCGTGGTTATTCCTTTAAGATGTTAGCAGCTATTAAAAATCCTATTCGGGGGCTTTTTTTAGGGGGGTCTTAATCATTCCTGGTGATGCTGATTTAATGGGAGGATAAACATTAAAGTTGTTTTAATTTGAAGGTAAAATATAAATTCCAGGATTTGAAGTTCATTCTCTTCGGCGCCTTGGAGATGATAAGTCAGCGATAGCCGAAAATTGTTTGAAAAAAGTAATATTATTTCTCGACATTTCGTTTGTATAAATCGCTCTCTCTCCAGAGGTACCACATGGAGGTTCCTACTTGTTAATTGGGGACTCGCAGATAGTTAAGATTGTGGAGAGCGGCAGGACGATAAATACCTGTCCCAATGCCCGTTGATATCTACAATTATCAAGGAAGAGAATTTGTGGATCAAGAGCATCAACGACGAAGCCTGGAGAGGCTGATAAATTACTTGTATAAATAGATATCACTTTTACGTTCCATATTGTATTCTATGTTTTATATGGTATGTTAGACACGATAATAATAATAATAATAATAATAACAATATTAAGGATTTTAAGTAAAGATGTTGGCAAGATGTTTAGCGAATTCATCCGCCTCTTCTTTATCACTATGTGGTTACCATCAACCTTCCTTATATGGTGGACTGGATTTTTTGGACACTTTAAATTTCTCATTGTCTTCCGTAATGGATAGTCATTAGCCGCAGGAGATAAATAAAACGTACGTTGATTGAAAGCATCGTTTTCTAGTTTTCGGAGAAATTGTTTAATTGTTTAATTGCTATTAAATTGCTATCTCCCGTGTGTCTGATTGTTTATGTTGAACGTAATCAGTGTGCACTCCCGTTATAAAATTGATTAGAAAATGTAATTTACAAATATTAATTTACGTCGAATATTGATCGCCGCTTATTGGATGATAGGTTTGTGGTTTTTAAGGAATTGTGAAATAAATAAATCGACTAGTATTTATTTTTTAAAATTAAAACCGAATATACATATATATATATATATATATATATATATATATATATATATATATATATATATATATATGGGATCTTTACGCACTCTATCACATTTGAAAATAAACAACGTATAGAGTGAGAACATGCAATCGATGTAGCGGTGTGGATTTTTCATTGCTAAAAAATTCAAATCCGTCGGAAAGTATTTACTAGTAAAGTTTTTCGAGTTTCTCAGAACATGCTTTATTATTTCGTATCTCGAGATATTTATACGAAAAACTCTGTTTAAAACAAAAGATCTCCAACGTACAAGTCACAATGCTTGAAACGAAGTTTTCAACAATCGGTAGAAGAATGATTAAAAACGTAAATTATTTGGAAACTTCTTATACGACGAGACTAGTCTAGATAATGAATATCGGAGAAAACATTTCAGGATTCAACGGAAAAGTGTTCGAAAATAGTTGAAGGTTCAACCATTTAAAGAACCCCCCCCCAAAAAAAAAAAAAAAAAAATTACGATACAAAAAGAGGAATTTCGCTTCGTGGCAATACGCGTTAACATATAGACGATCTTAGATCGTATAAGTAATCAAATTTTCTAAATTCTACTTCGAGGAAGTCTACGGATCGATGTAAGTCACTGATTTTGCATTATACCGGTCGAATACTTTCAAATCACACACATTTATATTCTCGAGAATTTTATTAGATTAGTACAGAAAAATCTTCGAGAAGTAAAAATTAAAACCGTTCTTCAGCATGCGCAACCGAAGAAATATTCGAGAAAATCCACGCAGAAGAGTAAAGAACCCGATTGTGATGCTTTAAAAGATGAATGACGTTAACGGAAATAGTTGTTACATAAATAAGAATAAACGTTCTTTATGTAACCCATCGAGAACCCCCACCTTTTAAATTTATATTCTACGTGTAAAACTTTTATATTATCTGTAATGTCTCCTATAATATGTTTTTCTTCTCTACAATGTTTTCCATAAAGTGACTTATCACCTCATTTTCATTTTTATATGAATTAAAGTGTTCCCTTAGTCTATTATTTATTTGCCGTCCTGTTTCACCTATATAAAACTTATTCGTCCAATTCACGGCAGGCATACAACCCATTTAAAACGTTCTTACCTTAATTTAACGCGTGCGCATTATGCACAATACGTTACCGCGCGTGTTGTACACTTTACCATTCCAAACGACCACTTGCGCGCTCAGTATGTTACTGTTTGGTAGCTGCGATAATTTTATATATATATAGGTTAGCAGGCGTATATATATATATATATATATATGTATATATATATATATATATATATATATATATATATATATATATTAAATACGCGTTTATCGTGTTCGATCTTTTTTAATATATATATATTCTTCGCATGATAACCAACGCTAGATGGTTTCAACGGAATGAATTATTGCATAATGACCTTATGATTGAGTTGGTTGACGAAGTTATTGCTGATTATGCTCACCGGCATGAACGCAGACTGTAGAAACATCCGAACCCGGAAGTATCCGAAATCATCAAAACCGGCGAAGATTCAGACGCCTTAAACGTCTCAAACCAAACGACCTAGTCCTTTTGTAAAATATTTATTAAATGTGTACTTGCATGCTTGTGTGTGAGTGTGTGCAAGTGCAGCGCATGAACTTGCGTGTATACCTATGTGTTATATATAGGTGTGTGTGTGTCTGTTGTAAGTATACAGGTATTAACAGTGTTTAGCTATTGAGCTATCACTGTAACATGTTAATAATCTCAGTTTTAATCATAATTATTACTTATTTATAATATATTCTAAGATTGTAATATATATATATATATATAGTTCTATAAACTATTATATATATATATATATATATATATATATATATATATATATATATATATATATATATATATATATATATATAGTTCTATAAACTATTATATATATACATATATATATATATATATATATATATATGTATATATATATATATCCAGCAAGTGTATTTTGGGGTTTTTGGGTAAAATGTTATGTTAATTTGTGTGCGTCTACTAATTCGCATTATATGAATGTATGTATGTTTGGATTTATTTATGAATACACATTTTCGTATGATTCAAGATTTCCTTTGTTTGCTATTAGTTAATTTCTTAATCTGCTAATTGTAAACAACACAACGTTCTGGTAAGACAACGTTTACTGCTAGTTAACAATAAATCTATATAAACAGATGTATACGTGAGAATGTTACGTATAGAGAGTAAGAAAGGAATATTGATAGGAAAAGGAACGTGTAGAGATATGAGGTGATTATAGAAGGTGTAATCAGAGGTAGTGTGAACATTCCAAGAAAATGTACTTTTGCGATATAGTGGATATCTGAACGTTCCCATCCTTAACGATAAGCATTTGGAAAAGTGTCGACGATTTTTTCCAAGGCGTAAACTAACATAGAGCGACAATAAAAGCACGCGGAGCAGACCCATTTGTATTTCGATATTATAGTGCCTATAGTTGTATGGTTAGTGACTCGACTTTTAAAGCCTTTCCGATTAAAATCAATTAAATTTTTCTTAATGAAAAATGACAAAGCTTTTTTAGGCCGTTATCAAGTGAATATTAAAAAAGATTAAAAATATAAGATTAAAAATATTAATTTAAAAATTACAATTCACAAAAATCAGCCAAATGAATAACCGTTATTGTGAATGTGTGGTAATCAACGCAATCAACTGTCAGTACTATAAAATTTTTTACATAGCAATAGCGAATGAAACAAACTTAAAAAACAGTTGTTCAATATAAAATTTATAATTAAACAAAAATCGAAAGCCAATAAAATAAGAAAAATAAAAAATAAAAAATTAAATTAATATCTTTCATTCTATACAATGCTCATCTTTTTAAATATTCACTTGATAATGGCCTAACCGCCGAAAAGTTTTGTGATTTTTTATAAAGAAACATTTTTATTTAACTTATTTTTTCTTACTTTTTATTTCAATAAAAAACACTACATTCCACATTTTTCAAAATATGTAAAAGTATAAATAATTTTATAGTACCGAATTCGCGCGCCGTAAGTAAACCTTTTCATAAGTGCGTAGGCAATTCAATTCCGATCTTAACATTAGATCTATTAGTAATTAAGATTATGAATATTTTGCGTTATTAGAAAAAAATGAGAATAAAACATACGTGATGGGTGTAAGTTTTTTAAATTCGTATTTAAGATATATATATATATATATTTATTTATTTATTGTTTGTAACGTATGTGCCGGGGCTAAGAAGTTTTTCTCTTGGTACCACCGACCTGTTCGAACTATATTTATTCTAATAAACGCTTTGTTTATTGTTTCCGTTGATTACAACAACGGAAGTTATACAATACTAAATATTTCTACTAGGCTTTAAGACGTCTCGAAATTTAAAGTAGGAATTTTTTATAACCAATTTATAAGAATCAAGGGGGGATCGAAAAATGCGTATAGAAGTAAATTGATCTGTCGATATGAAATGACGTAGGTAAATGGACGCCTATAGAATCTCGCCAGTCAGAAAAACAACTATTTCCAGCGAGAAACGATTTTTGGCAACAGTTGTGAATCTTGGTTAGGTAAAATACGTGACTAGAGGAAACTATATGATGTTCGATGTCATTACGTCCGGTAGCGATAAATTGGCACACGACCATATTTAAATATATATATATATATATATATATATATATATATATATATATATATATATGTATATATATAAATGTATTTATGTGTGTTAAAAAAATAATCGTATTTTATGCGATCGAAGTAACTCATTTATATGAAAATAATCTTATACAAGCATATATATATATATATATAAATAATATATTCTACAAATCGTATTAAAGAAACGTTTGTAAAATCTGAAGAGCCTATCGACTACTTCAAAGGGTATCTCCACCACCGATACCACATATAATGCAGGGGCATATATTATGAATTCGTATCATTCACGTAATACAAAACAGACAACTGTTCTATACAAGGTTACATTAAACAGTAGACTACCAAAAAACCATAATTATTCTACCGATCGAATAATCAAGCGACCAATTATCCTAGGAATAGTTTAGAATTAGCGTTTATCAAATGGTGGAAATGAGGAATGGCTCTTGTTTTATTTCATTTTCTTTATCGCATAATAGAGGTACGACTTTAACTGTTAAATAAGTGTCAATTATAACACAAAGTGTTTAAATACTAATTCTATATTCGGCATATAAGTCCCGTGACTTAATCCGATAAATACACGTTTAGATAACTCTAATACATGTATCCATGTTTAAGACGTCCATACCCGATATCTAGCGGATGTATTGCTTCCACATTTATGCGATAAACGCTTCTCGCGTTTTTTTTTTTTTTAAAGCAAATTACTTAATGACTTCGTTAAAACGGTAGCCACTCAATGATCCATATCGTTGCGCGTAAGATTATATTTTGACGCCGCTCTATCATTTCTCGATTGGAACGCGCAGTACAGCTTTATAAGAAAATTCCATACGTCCAAATCGGTTTAACGATTTGTTTTTGTATAATAACAGTTCCCCGAACATATCCAATACGGATTGTCCACCTATTACAACCGGTATAATTGTTGTGCTTTAGTTTTAATTTGACGGACAGATAAAAACAAAAACACGTGTTACTATACGTACGTATACTTAGATTTTTAATGATTAATTTACTCATTATAATAGAGCAAACGCAACAGCTAAAAAGCCAATACTAGCATTTTATACGGATGACTAGATGACTAACAATAACGCTTACGTGTATAGAAAATTGTCATCACAGATCCCAGGAGGTTTCTTAATTATCTGTTTACCATTCGTGTGAAAAAGCGTCTGTTTCTATTTCGATAACAAAAACTCGAATGAACGGCGCCTTTATCATAGTTGATGAATGATTCTATTTGCTCCACAAAATCAACTTATCAAAGTCTGTCTGCAATACTTTACAGTCAGCTAGTGAAGATATGTGAGCAAAAATGTTGTAATCATTCGCAAATAAAAGAAATTTCGACTAGGTTCTTTTCGACATCATTGATAAAAATTATAAACAGTACGGGAACCAAAATCTTGTGCAACTTCTGAAGTTGGCGAATATGAATTAGAGCGGTAGCCCCGTCCGTTACGGTTATATAAATAGGACTCCAATAATATTACGAAATTTGATCCTGCTTATCGATGATTACTTTACGTTAAATTACAATTATATGATTTGTGAGTAATCACGATCGATAGATGTTGAAGCTGGATTGAATCTGCGTATATCGAAGTTTAAACAGTATGTCAGCTGGTTCTTCGCTGATATATATTTAAGTATTGCCGAGTCTTTCCTTATATCTTGCACTCGAGCTGCCGATTTGTTCTTTAACAGAACTTATCTTCAAGTCCTTCAAGATGTCGTCATTTCGTATAAACCTGTGTACGTTAACTATTCTACGTAAAATAATTAATAAATAAATATTATACCGGCTCGAATTAATAAATTTCATTAAGTATATTTCGTATATTAAAAAAAAAATTTGTGTAAATATATTATTAAATCGAACGTTTACTGGCGATGTATTCGAAACTAATAAATTTTTCTTAGCGGCTAGTGCTTAATTACATTTTCTCCTCTCGTTTCGAAGGAGAAATGATTAGCCTTTTTCTTCGGCAATTGTACGCGGTAATTAAAACTTACCGGGGATCCGTTTAAAACGACGCGAATAAATTAATATAGTAAGTTCAAGGTCGACCAAGATAAACGTTTGAAATTAAAAACGTAATAGAGAAAAAAAAACGAATAAAAATCTTTAATTTTATATTTTTTAATTAATTTTAATACCGCGGTCGTTGTTTTTTTTTGGTGTGTGTGTGTCTTCTATTTTAAAAAGTAGTTGATTATTCCGTCTCTTTAATTCGGATTATAGTTAAATTGTTATAATTTTTATTATTTCCTCGTTATATCGCTCCAATTAAAAAGTCACAATCTGTTAAACACCGCGTTCGTCATGGTAGAAAAACAGTTTAAATAGCCACTGACACCGACATTCGGTCTAAACGTCGAACAAACCCCCTCGCTTCGTAATTCGAATATTTTGAAATTTGTAGCTCGATAGTAAAATATTAATTCGTAATTATAATAAATACGTAAATCAAGATGTAAATCATTAATTTAATTTAGAAATATAATTTTATTTTATTTTTTTAATATAATTTTAAAACTTCACACGTAGGTAAATAATTGCGAAAGTTATAAAAATCTTTATCGGATCGTATTGATAAACAATACAGAAAAAAAAAACAACCTAGTTAAACTCGCTAATCGCGAGACTAACAATTATTAAGCCGTTATCGAGTGGATGTAAAAAAATAAAAAATATGAAACAATTTATATATATATATATATAAAAAAAAACAAGAATAAAAATAAAAGGGGCTGAATTTACATAAGAGAACTTGGGGGGCACTGGCCTAACGCGAATATTGAAAACTTAATTGAATATAAAAAACAAGCCATGTATTCTATAATTCTAGATAAACAACTACGGGAATCTTTTCCGAATGTTCGAACGGCCTTACGGATATATTTAACGTTGACTAGTAGCAAAACCGGAGAAAGATCATTCTCTAAATCGTTCATCGTGAAAGATATATCAAAAACGTCAACGGCTCGAGATGATTTTAATTAAATCACGAGTACGGAACTCGGATATATTACGAGAAGTAATGAGATTATAAAAAAATTTGCAGACTAAAAAAGCGCGAAATTAATTTTCGGTAATTCTGTAATTCGTTGGTACAAATGTATTACCTATTCGATGTATTTTAATTTTATCGTACATTTTTTAAAAGTATTTTGATATGTATATTTGAATAATATTTAGGTTACTAATTTGTTCTTCCTTATAATAAGTAAATCACCACGCTGTTTATACGGGCCCCCGAATCATTTAATACGACACTGAAAATACTTAATTTGGATATATTACAAAAAAAAATATCAAAGTAAAAGAACAGTTATCTATAAAACAAACTGATAATGAACGTGGTAAATAATAAAAATACGGGAATTTTTTTATTTTTCTTTTTAATAATTTGTAACTAGCCAAAAGTGACTATCCAACAAGTAGCTTCAATAAGTATGTCACCTGTGACACACCCCACGGTGAGTCATCCTACTTGTTACTGGACTAAGTCTTGATGCAGCCGTTGTAGATGTATCTTAGAAATTTTTTGTATTTCTTGCAATATGCCCAGGTCCGAGTGAATTATACGGTCATATAGCATGGAGCTTGATATATTTGGCCTAAAATTTTGTTTTGTAATTTATGTATTTTATCTGTAACTTTTTTGCACAACCCTCTAACTATATACATCCATGTGGGTTTCAGCATGTTTTTGTATCTCGATTACTCAAGATAACTTCTGATTTGGGTCCTAGGAGCCATTGCATTTTTTTCTAAATTTTAGTTCTATCTTCTTTTTTTTTTTTTTTTTATCTATGATGTTAGTCGACTGGACTCCCAAATAATCGATTTCATCATATTTTGGTATAACTCCATCACCGAGGAACACTGTGTGTTTATGTTGTGGGCGATTGCTGAATGTAATGCGGACTGATTTTGCCGAATTTATTTCTATCAACCATTGTTTGGTCTAGTCGCTGATTTTATTTACGTAGCTTTGCAGTTTGTTAATGGCTGCATTTGGATCTTTATCAAAAGTATCATTTGCGAATATTTAAAACCGTCTTTGAGCATGTCTGCAGTATATATAGTAATGTACAGTAATTGATACAGTACACGAAAAAATAAATAAAACCTATTATTTAGGTTCGATAAATTATAGGAGTAGTACCTGTAAAATAATACAAATATTTAACAAATATAAAACATAGATTTAACACTAAGAAATAATAACGCGTTACCGAATTCAATTAGTAAAAAGAAAAGAAAGTCGAAGATAGAAATCCGTCGATGCAGTACTAAAGTATCTCGGTGACAGCGTGTTAACTTTAGACTTTAGTATTGGCGTACGTTCGATGATTATTTGAACAGCTAATGTTTTGAGAGAAGATTTTACATGGGTTAGCAGATTTATAGAAAGTAGAGTTACTGTCAGAAGTGAACACTTGTTGCTTTCACACAGTAGACTTGAATATGGTGAGGTGTGGAATGTTCCAGTCACCGATTTAAGCGCTAAATGCTGAATGCTATTTAGTGCGTTTAAAACTGAATTGTGGATGCTGCGGATGCAAAGATTGTAACCTTATATTTAAATTTTAAACGTATAAACACACGGTAAATGTAGTGACAGAGTTATAAGAGGTGTTGTACAATTTTTTAGAAAGGTTGCTATTGCTGAAACAAAAAGCTCTTAGTTTATTTATATGACCAGGAGAGAGTGTCAAACATTAGCCCAAGATGATTGTCTGCACTGTGGAGATATCGCCAATTAATCGCATTAATACACGCTATTATCTTTCTATAAGCCGGTGGATTTTTTTCTTTTAGTATCTAATTTTCTTTTCGCGAATATTTACCTATTTATCACGTTTGTTCGAATATCACATTTCTTATATGCCGCCTTATTAAGTAAGGACCTATTGTGGATTAGTATTATTGCAACAAGGCGTTCTTAAGAATTTTTTTTTTTTTCATCGCACAGGTAGCACAGTATCGTAAATAACTCACAAACGTACAATGAGACGATCAGATTTTTTATTAGTAGTAGCCCTACAGTTGAAACTCAGAATTAAGGTGTCCATTGATACCTACCGTCATAATCGATATTTCGGATTATTATAATGTCTTCGTGATTTAATATTAATTCTAAAATTATTGGAAAATCGTCTCTGCCGTCATATTTTCTTTCTTTTTTTTTATTTCACCGTCTTGGTAAAGTGCAGCGAAATAATTTTCTTCCGATATATACGGAGGAGGAGGGAAAGAAATTTAATAATTAACCCCGGAATAATTTATTGCTCTTTAATAATAATTAAAACGTTCTTCGATATTACTATTTTCTAGCGGTAGATTCTCAAGTTAATTTAATAAGTAAAAATCTTTTTTTAATCTTATTAGATAAATTATCAGCTTAACGGTTCTTCTCTAATGCGGCAAGCGCGACATCAGATAGTGAAAAACCATCTTACATTCCATTAACCCACATAAAAGGACGCTAACCGGTACGACATCTAGCAGTTATACTATTAATGTATATATATATATATATATATATATATATATATATATATATATATATTAAAAACGTTTATTACCTGGATAGTAAAAGCAGAAATGATAGTATCATTGTCGAAATGGAAAGTGGACATAACAACACCTGAAAAATTTGAATAACCGGATTATTCTGGACATAATTAAGTACGTGTATTTGCAGGTGTGTGTAAATTTATTACATCTTTGTGTGAGAAGAAAAAGAAAAGAAAAACATTATATATATATATATATATATATATATATAAATACGTGTGTCTTAAGTAAGTCGAGGAAGAGGTAGAAATAATGCCATAGAACTCGAATTTACTTTTACAACGCTACTCAAAGGTTAACTGTACATTGCCCGCATATTTTGAAAATAGTGAGCTTATTTTTAATCACTCCCAGAACATCCGTCGTTTTGTATCGAATATATTTTCATATATAATCATTTATTTTTTATTAATGGTTTAACACGTGTATATGTACACATATATGCACACACACACACATATATATATATATATACATAATAAATACCATTTTGTTTGTGTCGCTGCTCCTCAGAAGCTTTCTTCAAGTTCATCACCCAAATTGGATAGCATCACCACCTGTGCTGATAACGAAACGGATGCATTGCTTTTTATACATTACCGTTTATTGAACTCTCCGTGTTATGTGTAGCCTTTATTCTACCCAAAATCTATATTAGAACAATAAACTCCGTCGTCATCTTGCAGACAACGATTCGATGACCTTTCACGCGTTCGAGCGAGCCGGATGTTGCCCATAGTACGAGAGTTCAATTTCTTATTAATATCTCCTCGCAATATTCGAAAACATAAATCTAGACGAAAAACGAAGAAATAAAAATTTCGTGTAACTTGCTCGCGTTTCCATATTAAAGGCAGGATATAAAAACGTGAAATCTTCGCTGTTTAGTCGGACCTCCATTAAAAAATGAAACATAAAAAATAGATGACCTTGAAGCAGTTATGCGAATCATTGGGGTTGTGATTCGAACAGCAACGTAAAAAGAGTAAGGACATATCCAAAACAAAGTATTACGAACGATAACTGGAACTGTTATGTCTCCAACGACACTACGCAGGGACTTGAAGATCGAATACGTAAATGAAGAAATTTTCAAACATTTATACGCGCCAAAAAATCGTAATAATCCGCTGAAAATCAGAATTATTATAAAAAAAAAACAAATAAAGACTCTACACTACATATAAATTCTTTTGAAATTAGCCACTTCATGAATCAGCTGACGGGCAGATGCCTGATTTTCACGTCTCGTCCATCTTTACGCTATTTAGTTGGCGATAAACATCTTATCAGTTCTGGATTTTAAGCCAAAAAAAACTTTTACCCCTTCCTCAAATTGTAAAAAAATATAAAACCGACAAAACTTGATTATTCAATATCTATGAGGCAGCGAATTGAGTGAAGATTACTCGAAAGCTGATTTTATAAGGAAAAGTGGCACCATAAAAGAAAAATATTATATTTTAGTTGCGGTTTAGTCCCCTGTGAATACATATATTTTTTTTTTCTGTTCGGACATCTATAGTAATTTTCTTATTTGTGAATATAGGTATTTTTCAATATTAAATGCACCCTATTCGTCTTTTAACCCTTTCAGTCACCATGTCCACGTGGTACTTGAAATGTTAATACTAACCGAATCAGGCGAAGAGGGAGACCAGCAACGCGATATGTGGACAATGTCAAAATGATAACTGGCACCAGTTCACTACAGCAAATGGTCAGATGCGCCCAGGACAGGGATAGCTGGCGATCGATTACACAGAAAAATTAAAGTAAATCATAATATCACGATGCTCGGACCGAGCCCAACGACTATGATGATGATGATATATATATGTGTGTGTGTGTGTATACATATGGTTCGTAAACATAGCCATATACAAAAAAATTAAAAAGGATAAGAAAAGCTCAGACTGCACATGTGAGAATGGGATATAAGATTATCAGGTCATAAAAAGAATGCATTGACACGTGAACGAACACAGTTGGATGATGCAATGGAGCGGATGGCTATAACAAAATGGAGTTGGGCTGGCCACGTGGCTCGAAGAGAAGACAATAGATGGTCAAAGCCATAGTGGCGACCAATGAACAGAAAAAGGAAACAAAGAAGGCCAATGACGCGGTGACATAATGATATAGCAAAGGTAGCTGGGAGGAAAGCAAAGAAGTGGGTGGAAGACGTTGGGTAGAAAGCCTTCATCCAGGAGTGGATAGACAAAAACTTCTCGTAATTGTGATATATATATATTTTCACCTCACTTTTTTGGTTTATCTGGCACGTTAATCTTTTATCTAAATGTATTATTATTATTCTAACTCACTCATTGCCGAGTGTGCCTTTTCTAATGATATCTCTTTCTGTTAAATAATTGCACGTCTGAATATATGTGATATTAATCCAATTTTATAATTAGATTTATAACTACAGTGTGCACATTCATACTGCTGCTATGTTCCTTCTTCCTCCTTTGCGTGATTTCGGGCGGTGTTAACACCTGCTAATATTGCAGTGTCGTCGATGAATTTTCTCCATTCAGCTCTATTTAACGCCCATTCCTCCCAAGTCTTATTTTTCTTGGGACTAATATCGTTCTTTTCGATGGAATTTGATAACACATCTTGAAATCTTAATTTTGTTCTTCCACAATATCGTTCATCTGTATGTAATATCCCATATAATAATCGCTTCGGTATGCGATTATTATACATTCTGATAACAAGGGGCCAGTTCATCTTAGGCGAGCTTTGATTAAATATTGTTCTATTTTTGAGATCTTATCTTTCCATGTTATTCTTAAGATTTGTCTGAGCAATCTCATCTGACAAATTTCAAGTTTTTTTAATTTGATTGCTTCTGATTGGCCATGTCTCGCAACCATACAACAAAGTTGGTAATACTACTGCTTTATAAACATATAGTTTTGTATTAATGTGTAAATTTTTATTCCTGTGCGCCAGCTGTTGTAGACGATCATTGCATTTTTTATTCTATATTTAATCTCATCATCTAGTTCACTATTATCGATAATTACACTACCAAACCTACCCCCAATAAACCGCATGGTCCTTTGTTGACATTTTTTTATGTGTTCTTTATTATTATTCCGTTCGTTGTCACCGACTATCTCTCGGTAAAAGATTTTTAGCTTGTCGTTTTTTTTATATGCCATTTTTATTGCAAGCAGAGATTTGATTAATGAAAATTCGATTGAGCGTAGTTTGAGCGTAAGATGGATGTATCGTTTGCAAATGTAACTACACCACCAAGGTACTATTATTATTTTTTATTATTAATAGTATTTATATTTTTAAAACATAACGTCAGACTATCGCTTCATTTTCTCCAAGTCTTTTAGTTTCTTTAATTACGCAATCCGGAAGTCTGACGAGCAATTATTCCGAAGAAAGAGGTGACGCGTCGTAATTAAGAGGAATCATTACGTAATTATATATATATTTTTTTTAAATTATATAGCCTTTTTTTTTAAATTATTTTTATTATTCCTAAGAATTATTCGGTTTAATATTTCCGATTAAGAGACTTTTATAGCCCCCGTTTGGAATTATTTTTAATTACCGGTTCTCCGTCTTTGTCTCGCCATCTGTCGCGCGATACGTCGGTTCTTCTTGTCTATGTCGTTCTCCCATAATTTTTCGCCACTGACTACTCCCAAATGACTATTACGCTATTAATTTTAATGAACGGTATACGATATCCTTCGATTTAACTCTTCGTCATTTAATATAATTGGCAACAAACACCGTGTTTTAACCTCGTTTTAACAATTTGTACCCAAACACGGGCAACCAGATTATTATTATTATATATATATATATATGTGTATGTACGCATATGTAAAATTCGCGATAATTATCGCGCTGCGGGTTGATGCCTATATCAACGACAAACCTAATGTCAATAGTAGAAGAAGAAGGTGTTGTTGATCTTCAAAAGGAAACGCGACCTTACTTTTAATATTAATATAGCGCACGAAAGAAACAATAAAAAAAAACACAGAAATAATACAAATGATGATGATGACAATAATAATAATAATAACAATAATAATATTATTACTATTGATAATAATTCTAATAAATTATAAAAATAAATAAAATTTAACTTAACGTGTCTAGTAATTCAATTTGTCGTGTTCTAGGCACGAAACAACCGTGACCCACTTTTTCTAATTAATATAAATAACGATCGATTTTAAAACATCGATCAGAATATAATTTCGCAATATTAAAATAAAGTCTCGTTTTTATCGTTCGTTTTGAAAATTTGACTACTTCTTTGTTCCAATTACTCTGACGCAGGTAAATTAATTTATTACTTTATTTTTATTTATTTTAAGTTATATATATATTTATTTATAAAAGATTGAATCTTCTTCACCATTTTTAGAACTTATTTAAACTTTTTCAGTGGAATGCCAGAAAAAAATAAAATAACACGATAGCGTGGTAAATAAGGACTTAAACTGTTAAAAAATATTATAATATAATATTTTATGTTTATGAAGTATTAGTGTGTCTATAACGTAATATGATATATATATATGTATATATAAAACACATCATAATATCGCGATATTCCTTTACTTATCCACTCAGATTTCACCAATATCTTCCAAACGCCTTTATTATATGTATAAATTCTATTATACGCTTTTTCCAACCAATTTTCTGCAGTCCCTATACAACATTTTTATACACTCTAGATACCCTGTGCGTTGCGGACCGCGAGAAATATACGAGATGGTGTTGGGTCGTAAATATAAATCTGAATCTAACGAACCTAATAAAATTTACCACAATCCAATTGGACAAACTACTACTAAGAAATAGGCATCCTCATCCAAGTGCCGGGCCTAATATAATACCCAAGCGGTATCAGTTGGAGGGAAGAACTTGGTTGAGTCGACACATCTGTTATTGATAATTTGATTCTTTTCAAAAATTTGAGGCTTTATTTTTTTTTAGATTACTCAACAGAATGTAAACATATTACGCTCGCTGACTACGCTAATTAATAAATAAATAACTTAAAAATGCATCAATCATTATTGGCTTACCTAACGCCAATTCTCGCAAATTACGTATCGAATTAAACTCACTTTACGAATAAAACTTATTTAAAAATACAAAATTGTAATGTCAATTACGCGAATAGGCCTGATAAAAAAAGTCGCAGTGGAGCCGCTGTAACTATTTAAAGTAATTTATTACACAATAAATTCATTCAAATTCGAAAAACTTCTGCTACAAACTTTATTAATTAACAATGACACTACACTTCTTCATGTTGTCTCCTGTCCGACCAACCATTGTTCTTAATCTGTTTAGTGAACGCCATGTTCAGTATTTTAGTTCAGCTCCTGGAAGAAGGTGCTACTTAGGTGCAATCCTTTTTCTTCGACCATTCTTCTTTCCAGGCATTATATCGGACGGTTTCCAGGCTTATTGTTAATGGCTTGATAACTTCGATAAAACTGTTGCGAGACTTCAATCTTCGTTCAGCTTATGTCCAAACGTCATATGTCGGGTATCTGTTTCCTGCTTGCTCTTTTCAATACTGGTAGCTATTTTCCGTCTAATTGGAGGTGAAGCAATGCTAAAAAGAATGCAGATTTTATCGGCAGATGCCGGTGTTTAAACACCCTGTGATAATGCCTCGTTTAGCGCGGTATCAATATGTTTCGCGTGGGCCGAATGAAACCATATTTGGCACGCATACTCCGCAGCTGAGTAGCATAGTGCCAGTGCTGATGTCCGCAGGACATGCGGGCTAGCGCCCCAAGAGCTGCCGGCTAGTTTACGTAGTATGCTATTCCTGGCTGCAATCTTCATTTTGGTCTTCAGGCAATGTTTTTTTAAGGATTGTGTTCTATGAAGGGTAACTATAGACTTCCGCTAGACTTTTGATAAAGTTTTAATACGAGGATTTGTTATATAAATTTAAAAAATTGATATTTTATTGTCTATTACTAAAATCCCACTTAGAGGACGTAAAGATCACTTTTCTGATGTCTATCCTGTTAATGCATGAATTTCGCAAAGGATCCTGTGCTCTATCTTTTGTATACATATGATTTTCCAACATCTCATGATGTTACAGTAGCTCCTTTTACGCGTGACACTGCTACGTTTGCTATAAGTAGCGATGGTTACACGGCATTTAGAAAACTGCAAAAAAAAAAGAAAAAATTTTTTGGTAAAAGAGAGAATGAGACTTTAAAATTTAAAGACAACGAAAATAAGCGCGAACACGTAACATTTACGTAGCGTGACGATTTAGTACCATCCGTTACCTTAATAATAAAATACTCCCATCTCGCGGAACTAGGATATCTAGACGCATCCGTCTAGGCCAACGACGAACATGGAAGGATGATGTTGAAGAAAATAATGTCAACATTAAGCTGAGACGTCCATATTGGTTAAATGATAAACAATCTTTAGATAACAAGTTATTATTATACAAAATTATGTTGAATCGTTTTTGGATTTATGTTGTCCAGCGTTAAAACCACCAATGTATACCTGATTTAAAAGTTACCGAGTAGAACCTTACCACTTGTGGCTGCTGCACCATGATATCTAATAAAACGCTGTATTTGAATAAAAAACATAAAACTCGTTTGAAATGCACACGCAAACTACCTGACACATTTAATTTGAACGAGGTTAGAGGCTCCAATAAACCAAGTCTGAAGATCTGTATTAAAAAAAAAATATCGTAATGCAAGTATCAATGGATCTTTCAGGAGCCGCATCTTGCATTGAACGAATTTCTGGATGACCGCTGTGATGTACTTAAAAAAAGTAACATTATCCTACTATTACGGTGTGTTAATGTGTGTTGTATTATCATTACTACTACTGCTACGAATGTTATTATTATTATTATTATTATTATTATTATTATATTATTTTATTCACTAAAGGTAATGCCTTATCGCTGCGTTTAACATATCTTTTAATATAACGCTGCATATTTTTATTTTTCGGGCATTAATGTACCGGTTTACCACTATGCCCTTCTTCCGAAGCCTTTACTCTACCCGAATTCTGTCCTTGGCTAACATTGATAAGCTTTTAGAGAAACTTTGTCGAAAGTTTCCTCACTTCACCCTGGTATAGCACTGTCATGGTCGGTGGCTGAATTACTATACGGTTAATTTAATTTCAAGAGAACGCCCCACTATCTGTGGACGTACTCTGTTCCTGAAGCTTGGGCCTTCCAGTTGCGCATAATTATGCGAATTATATATGCCATTTTTGATTACTATCGCGGTATTCGTATTAAACAGTTTGTGTTCAGACACTTCCTTGGTGTGTAGCTCCTTTAGAATACGAACTTTAAACATTAGTACGCTTTTTAATATATCAAACTTTCATATACAATAATGGAGGACTTTGATTGCAACCTGATCATTACAATAGTCAATCATGATCTGTATTGATTATTTAAACGTTCAACATTACGGAATGTATATCGAGAACAATTATATCTAGATAGGTTAGCTTAACTTTTACACACACACTCGCATATTATTTTCATATCAGGTAAAGGAAATTTAGGATTATGTAAATGTCCGGACATTTCAATCTATTCCAGATTAACCATCAAGTGTTACTAAATAGATGGTTCACCGAGCGAGATAAAAAACTAAATTGTCTGCATCGTTAGGAGAAGGATAAACATAACGGAAGTACTTTTTAAAATTTTAAAATAACCGTTAATTATTAAAAATATATATATATATATTTTGATTATTTCAATGCATAAAATAAATACGAAGTTTAGATATGAAAACGATAATATTAATTAATTAAAGCAACCGTAAAAATATGATTCGCGATTGTAAAACGTCGAGAGCGGTGGGAATGAGCCGATAAATTTCGATCATCGAACCTTGGAGGTCTTAAATTTGAACAACTAAAAGCTCGTTCGAATAGTTCTTTTAGAGTTTGAGCCAATATGCGTGTCCGAATATCCGGAAAATAGCGCTCATCTTGCGTCCGATTTATCGTTAAATTATTTCGGATTACGTCGTCGTTTGGGGTAGCGTCGATTTATAAAAAAACAGCAAAGTTTCAAAATTATCCAGTCGTCACGTTTATCATCTTTTCTTGTTTTTATTTTGCAGATTATCACCACCCGATCAGTTAAAAATGAAGATAACTTTATACAGCCTATGCATGGTCACGATTATTTTGATGATGTCGTTATCATTCGGAAGTATCGTTAACGCAATACCGAAACCTCTAGCTCAAAGACCTCCCTCTTACGTACCGGGTCCGTGGGTATATCCTCAACCTACGGCAACACCGCCTTTATCTACAGCTCATTATAAAAAATGAGAACGACCATTCGAATAATCACCATAATATAATTGTAAATAATAAATAATAATAATAAATTAAATTATTCGGAAATTATTTACGTTATACGAAATAATATGCATAAAATTTCCAGGCATGCCCCTAGTCCTATTTACGACAAAATATAAATGGAAAATACTCCTAATTTAATTTCTCACATACGTATACTTTGTAACTGTATCAAATAGTCATCATTATTAATCGTATATCGATATTACAGAATTAAGATATGAAAATATTTATACCCGGGCATAATACATCGTCTACATAAAGAGAAAACGGATACATTAATTCCTACGCTATTAAAATCGAAATCAAAATATATACATATATAAAAATAAAATTGAAGTACATTAAAC
The DNA here is from genome assembly GCA_032883995.1 of Coronaproctus castanopsis. NCBI lineage: Eukaryota > Metazoa > Arthropoda > Insecta > Hemiptera > Monophlebidae > Coronaproctus > Coronaproctus castanopsis. Next base: position 261,547,649 of record CM065052.1, on the reverse strand, counting down.
TCTATAAAATAATAAGCATCTAACAATAACTCTTCTTCTTCATCAACTGCATTTTCCGATCGGTGCGGGGTCTGCCATACGAAAACTGATCGTTTCCATCCAATTCGTTTGTTAGATCCGAATCCGTATAACATCATTTGGCCTTTCTACCGGTACTTGTATATGCGCTACCGATATCGGTAAACCACTGTCATTATATTGTGCCGGTAGCAAGTGTCCATACCACCTTAGTCGGCTTTCACGTAGTTTACTTGCCCAACTCTCCCATTGTAGCGTAGATTCGTTCGTTTCTGATTCGATCGCATAAGCGGATACCCATTGATCATCTTAACATGCGCATTTCCATCACATATTGTTCTTCACGCTTTGTTACCGGCCAGCACTCAAACAGCGCAACTGGTCTAATAACTGTTCTGCGGATTTTTGACTTAGCCAAACCGTTCGTTATGTCTATAAGCTGCACTCGTGTGTATATTGCCTGCCTATATGATATTTAGTAAAATTTAGTACTAGACTCATACATATCTGACTTCGTAGTAACCTCGTCTCTATTAATCCGGATGTCAAATGTTTCTCCATAAATACAAACTCCAGCGAGTATACAATTTATTCATATACTTTAGCTCAATCAGTACCGTTTCTCGGTGTTTATTAATCAAAGGAAATAATTTTGCAAAATTTCCAAAGATCGCATACACTACGCAGCAGCCTTTCCCAGTGCAAAAATAATCTAGTCATAATAATTATCAAATAAAATTTATTTCAAATACACTAGTACATTTTAAATAGTGACGATAGAAAGAATAAATATAAAATGGAAATTATTACAAAAAATAAAATAAATTAACAATAATCGCTGAGGAAACAAGTAAAATAATAACAATAATAATAATAATTACATAAGAGTCAAGTGATATGGAGAATACGTTCAGTCTTTAATTACGTGTATATGAAATTGAAAATAAAGAGAACCGCCTATGCGCAACATTGCACGAGCGCAGGCTGGATTATTATTGTAGAATATTTGAAAACCGAAATATTCACACAGACCTACTTAATTATTAGAAACCGATAGTCTTCACATACCAAACATGAACACGCAGTGGTATAGCAGGGGTTTTGGAGGTCTGACCCACCCTTGGAATCAATCTGATAATAAGAAAATATACACTCGTTGTTAAATGCAGTTTTGCGTTTATTAAACCTATTTTGTTTTTTTTTTTATTTTCATTTATTTTATTTAAATTTCGTTATTTTTGAAGTAAATAAATAGTTTTGTAATTACGAATAATAATTTTTATATTATATGTAGCCCTGTTGATTTCCTTTTCGGTTATATCGATAGCAAAAAAGCAGGTCTAGCTGTCGGTGTTTTATTTTAGCTCGGACCGGTATTTTGTTTAGTCATGTGCTAAAATAAAGATGGCCGCTTTCGAATAAGTATAAAAATAACTCCGGTGAATTGGATGTGTTTGTGGTTTAACCTACTCGAGTTTCGGTTATTTAAAGTTCAATTTAACTCGGATTTACTGTTATAATTTAGTTTTGTTTGAAGCCCCCTCTTCAACAAAGTCCGAACGTGACTCTTGCAGATGAGCCTTCAGAGAAGTGAGGAGTTTGAATTTTTCGGTACTGGTTTTATTTTAATTTCTCTTGCAAGTTTAATAATTAATTAGTTAATTCTGTCGTCTTTGCTACGGATATTTAGTTAATAGTTTGTCTCGTATTCTTTCGTAATTAATTCGGTTAGTTTTTAGTTTTGTCGTACACCACCGATCCAGCATTAACCGCAATCTCATATTTAATGAGCGACTATCGCCTCAGTTGCATTTCTTAACCGAGTCTTTTCATTATTATTTCTTAAGGAAAAAACTGCAACAAAATTAACATATATAAATGTGATACGGATAAAAGTTTATACTATTTACAATTTTCCATACGCTATGACCGGTTGATATCATGATAAATGCATCTTAAATGGTTAAGTAGAAATTATTGTTTTAGATAATAAAAAAAGATCATTCCTAGTTCTTTAGGTAATTTACTGTTTAATTATAATATTAATATCATTTACCATTCCTAAATAACTTATCCTTTACGATGATATTTCTGTATCTTTCCGAATCCTGAAGTCTTATAAATAAATAAATAAAAAGTGTATTTCGAAAAAAATAACAGAATTAACTATAAAATAAAAGTAGAAAATAAAAAAAATAAAATAAATAAAAAAATTTGCGCATCCCGAAAACAGATTTTTCACTGCGTATACCACGAGTGTAATAACCGTATACAATAATACAATAAAATAGATTAAATCACAACCAAAACCTGTATAATACTAATTACACACGATTAACGTTCAAGATAGAACACCATGAAGTCTCGATCTGTATATAATGTCATTAACAACTAACATATTGTAACCAGTTGAGAATTTTGTTCACATTACATCGGACAATTATCTTCAAAAGTATCATCAGCATAGCTAAACATATTCGCATTAAGATCCAAATTGCGCAAGTCGTTTAATACGACCAAAGAACGCTCTACCTTGCGCTACTCCCGATATTTGTACGTTACATTCATCGCTGTGTTTAACGGCGCAATCTCCTGTCCTCGAGACATAACTCCTAAACTAATTAGGTTAGGTATATTACCATCCACGATCATACAATTTTTAAACGGATTTCATAATCAATTATATCGAAACTGTTTTGGAAAAATCGAAATACTGATTTACCTTTTTCGAAACATTTACGAGCTGCAGAATACATCCGTATTAATGAATACTGAAAAAAAAAAATAGTTTTTTCTGCATAATTCAATATCAGTTCTTCAAATATTTTTTAAAGCGACGATAATATAAATATTGATCTTTAATTTGCTACTATATTTATCTCCATTTTTATAGACAGGCGTTGTTATAATTCATAATTTTAGTATTATAGGAAATTTACCGTATGCTATAGATTCGTTGAAGAGATATAGATTCGAAGAAGAAGTTAATATAATCTTTTCGAAATTTCATCGTATGCGAAAAAAGGTTTATCAGATGAAGATATAATATTGATTTTTTACATTATTTTCGGTCGAACTAATTCGAAATATAGTATTATCTTCATTGATCTGTGAGATTCCTTTACTGCTTTCCTGAAACGCAAGTATTTGGAAATCAACTTTACCTTCGACTGATACCGAGTTCATTTTAAGTTCTTTAATTACAAAAGAATCTCTTTTCCGATAATTTGATTTATTGTATCCCATAATTTTTCTTTTTTCAATAATAATAATAATAATAATAATAATGCTAATATTTCAATACGATTATGTAAACTTTAAATAATTATCTTCGTAATTATTTAAATCGACGTTACAATATTATTTATTTATTTTTAAAATCTCCGCATTATATACAATTGTTTTCACTATTAAAGCGTCTGCTAGTATTCGATCGATCCTTAAGGAACGCAATTTTTTCTCGCATTTCAGACATGCGCGTTGTTCTCGAAAAATCGTTATGTTTATTTTTCTATAAGTTGAAAAGTGTAGAATGTAATGATTTTTTTTGAAAAAAATTAATAAATAAATAACAAAAAAGTAGTTGAAACATTTTTAAATGAAAAATGCCAAAATTTTTCGTCTTTCAATTAACGAGTTAAAAAACATAAAAGTAAAATATAAACATATATATATACCATTTATTAAAAATATTAATTTAGATATACAATTGACGAAAACCATTAGCAAATTGAAAAAAAAAAAATATGGTGTTTATAAAATAATCCGGATAACGAATTTCTATCAGATTATTTTATTATAATATTTTATTTTTTACGTTCGCTCGATAATGGCTTAACAGCTGAAAAGGTTTGTAGTTTTTCGTTAAAAAATTTATCTCGTCGTTATTCATTTCGCGTTAATTCATAAATGAAAGCAATTAACCGCCTATCGTTGAAAAATTTGAAACATTTTACTAAAATTCGCGTCGATTCTTTTAAAAATTATTATTACGTCGATTTAATTGCAGATTATTTAAGAACGTCCGACGTCAGTATGAAGATAACAATGTTATACGTATTCGTCGCTATAGCCGTTTCGGTCGCGTTAACCTCTTTTAACGTAGTTCGAGCAGCTCCGGAGCCGAGGGCTCAACGGCCTTCTTATCTTCCGGGACCGTGGGTTTATCCTCAACCCACGGCAACGCAACAATCGTCGACCGCTCATTATAAAAAATAAAATTATCGCAAACATCGCGTCACATTCGCATATTTACACGATAAACTGCTATTTTAAACGTTATATTCGTATTATTTATTTGTTTATTTATTACTCGATTAAATTAATATTTATTCGATTTATTATTATTATTATTTTTCTTCTCGTTCGATTATTTCACGATGAAACTTTCCTCTTGAGCGATAAAATAATCGAGTCTTAAAGAGTTTCTAGATACGTCGTATTCCGTTGCGCGCATTTGTAATATGCGTATTATACGATTATATCGTGTGATTCGATAATCAAATTCGAATATTTATTTTGAAAATAATAACAATTAATTTTAATGCGGCGACGCGTAAAGCAAATTGCGAATAACGACAATCCCCAGACACGCAGGTTAAAATTTTAATACGACTATATTATAAATATTATTATCGTTAACGAAATTTTTGAAAATTGAGTTTAAGATTTATAATAGGCGGTTATTTAATTAAAATTATTAATAATGTTAGAAGCGATCGTGAAAGTTAGCTATTTACAGTCCTCATGGCCAATAAGAAATTTAAAAAAAATAATAATTCTCGCAGTTGGAACGCACGATAATAATTGCTTATTACAAATGATTAAAGTTTAACAAGCTGCGACGATAAGAAATAGAAAATAAAAAATACCCGTGAAGTACACACACACATATATATACAAATGAGTAAATATTTAAAAAAAAAAAAGACACTTTTACCTTAATTTACTCAGATAACCAAACTGGCACACACTTATTTTTTATTAATTTTAATTTTTTCAAATATGCAGTAATATTTTTAAAAATAAACAACAAGAAATCGGTTAAAATCACTAAACGTTTTATAAAGATCACAAAGCTTTTCGGCTCTATCCATTATCAGGTGAACATATAATAAAATATAAAAATATATAAATATACACAATATATAAGAAATATAAAAGGTAAATAATTTAGACATACAATTATTTATAACAATAAACAGATTGAAAACTAGACTAATAGTGAATTAGATAAACGAACGCGATCTACTTATCAGAAATGTAAAATGTAAAAGTATTCATTTAGGTATATATTTAAGAACATGAAAAACGTTATTTATAAAATAATTTGATGGTGAATCTATCAAACAACGCAATTTGAAATGAACGATATAAAATTTATACATAAACATACCGAAAGCGCGGAAAATAGAAATAAATCTAATATAAAAATTATACTTTTTAGAACTGATTCTTCATCGAAACTTATCATTGAACATAATAAATTATTTTAAATATTTTTCTTTTATTATTTCAATTTTTTCAAGCGGTTTTCTTTTTAATGTGAGGAAGAGGCAAGTTTTTTTTTGATTCATCAGTCTTTAAAAAAGATTAGCCGAAAATTTATTTCTAAAATTTCTCGGACAATTTCCTTCAATCCTCTGCAGTGTTATACTATGTATTTCGATCTTTTCTTATTCAATGGCCCTTTATCTGTGATAGTCGTTATGTCTGTAATTACGTCCGATCTATTTAGGTCTTCTTTACTTTAGTATTATTAATAAATTTCCTTCAATCCTCTGCAGTGTTATACTTTAACTAGTAGTTGTTTTATGTATTTCTATCTTTTCTTATTCAATGGACCTTTATCTGTGATACTCGTTATGTCTGTAATTACGTCCGATCTATTTAGGTCTTCTTTACTTTGGTATTATTAATAAATTTCCCTCTTTTTTAACTCTGTCCGGTGCTTCATTTATCTTATCCGTTCGCGGTATCTTTTTCATTCTCCTCCAGCATCACATTTCACATGCTTCCAATGATAGGCTGGTTAAACATTTGTCTAGATTCTAGCTTTTACATCCGTAGAGTTAGAATACTTCGTATGAATATTTTAATGCATTATTCGTTCGTTTTAATTTAAATATTTTTAAACGTTAACAAATTGTTATTGGTGCCTCGCCTTGATGCTCAGTTTAACTATACTTGTGTGGTCTCTTCAGAGTCCGCTATCATTTCATTACTGAATTGGATGCAGTCACGCCCTTAGAAGTAGGTAGTGGAAATATTTATCGATGTCACGCTTTTAACCGTATAAGCAGGAAAAAAGCTTTCGCTGATGCAACTAAAGTTTCCAGTTATTTAATAGAAATAGTGGTAGACCATTAGGAAGAACTGCGGTCCTTAAAGCCTCTAGTACAAGATCTTAACTCGGAGCTGCCACGCAGAACTCGTGCTTCGACGGGGTTTTATAAACCCGCTCCACACAGTCAACTGATCTGAGGGGGACCAAAATGATAGCGTATGCTAATAATATTGCTTACTCGTTGCTGGTGACACTCGCAGTCAGTTGGCTCAGTCAGTAAAAATAACTTCGATTTTATCGAATTAGGTTAACTGCTCGAGTATGATCTTTTCCGCAAAGAAAAAGATGTATATGTTTCTTAAAGGAAAACTTGTACGTTAACCTGTGGTGTGGTAAGATTAGGGTATAAACCATTACGCTGGACAACTTCTTCGAAGTATCCGGAGGGTTACGTTAGACACTAACGATAATTTCTCAGTGCATCTTCGGAAAGTTGTCGCAGGGTCTATAATAGCGTAAGTGGCATGAGTAGGGGGCCCCGCACGCTCCAGCGATGCTTTTTTATAAAGCGATAATAATTCCGATAGTCACTTATGCAGCATCGGTCTAGGTTCACGGAGCCGCTAATGTTAAACTAGTTGACCTAGTACGAAGCGCGCAAAGACCTGCTCTTATCGCTATGACCCGAGCATGCCGCACAGCCATGACGGTTGCTTTGATCGCTTTCTCAGGTGGACTCTCGATTGAGTTACAGGTATACTTCCGTCCTGTAATGTTCGCATTAAGGTATAATGCAAGGGTTACTTGACAGTGATAGATATTCTGCTTGCATGATGATGAACCATCAGTAAGTATAGATATAACTGTTGATGACCGGAAAAAGATAATAGTTCGAGAGAACATGTAAAGTGAGCAGCTTGCTTTGCGCTTCAGTAATAAGTAAGCTGACCAAGTCTGTTACAGAAAACGCCTTTACATGACCAAAGTTCAGATCGCAACAAGTACAACAAAGGAGACTCAGCTATCCATCAAGTTGATGACAAACGTGTATCACTCGTGAACTGTTTACTTAGCTGTAAAGACAAAGAAAATCAACTGGTATCGGCTTGCTCCAGAATGAACGTCAGACCTGTCTTCTAACAACGTTCTAGTTGTCTAATGAGATCATCTTCTTCCGAGATATAACAGTGTGTATGTAATATTATTTTTGTATAACTGTTTTATAAAATACGTATTTTTTTCTTTTTTATTCTTTTAATGGTCAAAAGTACCGAATAGTAAGATGTGATTGGATTGTAGATATTATGTAGTTTGAGGAATGCATTTTTTTAAATTCCTCGAGGATTGTCAAGTTTGGATAGTTGTGAGATTGAACATCGGATAAAACTCGATATGTTCTACTGTTAGGGAACTTTGGACACAGTTTTGTCAGATTGGAACACACCAACGAAAAAATACTTGCGTGTCAACGATGCGAAGTACAACATCGTCACCTGTTGATGTCACGGTGATGTTTCACGATACAGTAGTACGTCTGATTCTTCGTAGCCCATTTCTATCGATCAGTCATTATTGCTCAGCTCTAAGTGTCGTGGTCTATCATCTGATGTTGTATACGTTATCATTAGCTCTCTTCGAATGATAACCCAGTGCATCATCTCTTTATTTGGTCCACGTATCGGTTTCTCCTTTCGCGGCGCCTATTCTTTCTTGAATTATCATGTTCTCTATGGAATCACATCTTATTACACGTTCGAAGAACCGTGTTATTTGTCTACGAATTGCTGGAAATAGGCGCTTCCAGTCTTTAATGTAAAATTTCTTTAGCACAGACGTATTGGTTCTTTTCGCCGTCGACGATGACCGTACGTCTACGGCATGTCAGACACTGACGGGCGGAGGTTACAATATTAACTCAACCGGCCGTAATACCGCGTCACGGAAAAAAGAGATACCTTACCGCGATAATCATCCCCAGAAAATCTATCATCAAAATTCTGAAAAGTAGCTCATTTGCAGATGATATAGTTCTTCTTCGTCTTATTGTTGACGCCGTAACATCTACGTAGAACGATTCCGGGCGAATACGGAGTATAGTGTGTGCACCTTGGTTTATCAGAAATGACGACCTGTATAGACAAATTCCTACGGTAAAATCATCAGATCACTTAGCCAGAATTATAAGCAACGACTTGACCAATAATCCACATCTAATAAATAATGGTACGCGGTTCAGACATTTGAAGAGCATCTGCCAAACTGAACTGCACAACAGATCCTGATTTTACAAATTAATACCCAGGGAAAAGCGTTCATTTGACAACTTATTGTCAGCATGCTTATTGTTCTACAAGACAGATTGCAATCAATTTGAAAAATAAAAAAAGAAACGTAAAAAGTCGACATAAAAATAATTTTTTTCTTTTTATTTTTGCGAGAAATATTTCAACGTAATTAATTAATTCATCATCATCATCATATTGACCGTATCGTTCGTAGCGGAACAACTCGCAGAGCCGGTTGTACGTTATTCTTACGTATAAAACGGGATATCATTTAAGGCACTAATTATTGTCGTACCAAGTGAAGTACCCTAACTTCTGAGTGGTAATTAAGTACTACACGCGATGATGAAAAATTTTATTATATAGTTCTAGGATCGAACGTTCGAGCTTCCAGTTAATTAAATAGAGCGTTCCAGCGACTATACTAAGTTAATTAATTATTGATCGACTTTTTTTTCTTCAAAATTTTTGAGAATATTCTACGATTATTTAGCATGTTTGTTTATTATATATATATATATATATATATATATATATATATATATATATATATATATATATATATATATATATATATATAAATAGAAATAGTGAATTGGAACAAAATTTTACAAATTTATGAGACGTTATTAGGTTACTCGCGAGACGAAATAGGTTATTTTCATAGTCAAATTATAAACAGACGCCAGATTATATAAACACGACATATGTTAGACGCGACCAATAATAAGGTCAATGTCTTTCTCGCTTTGTCTTTATTCGAAGCCAGGTGTTGACCGGGCCATGAATCATGTTTTTTTTCCCTCTTAGGCCCACTTTCATTTTGAAGAACAAAATTATTACGGTTTTATTTAAAAAAAAAGGTACAACGATCATACCAAATTACGATGATAGTAAACGTATGCGTGTACAAATGATCCGATGGTACAAAGAGATGATACGTACGAGATGTAAAGATGAAAACCGAGCAGGTGGTTTATATGGTGGATGTAAATACTACCTTATATAAATATACACGTGTATACATTTATATATATATATATATATATATATATATATGTATGTATGTATGCGCACACACACATGTCTATATATAATCTACCAGATTACTGCTAAAAGTATATATCAACAGTTCTTTCGTGATAAATACTTTAGCATCGATACTATTTAATCTGTACCTTAAATTCGCGAAATAAAATTTAATAATGTATCGTCTCTTGACATTACTCAGTCTTTCGATAGGCTCGATTCAAACTTTCGTACATAATAAAAGCTTGAAACGAAAATTACGAATTTTACACAGATATCTTTATTATATAATTCCGATTCTCAGGCGAATTGTAGATAATTTTCTTTATATAAATCGTTACATACCTCTGGTTCGTGTTACAAAAACTTATATCCGGCGTCAACACGCTAGTAATAAAATTAAGATACAGTCTGCTCTATTGTCTTTGTTAGAAAAAAAACGGTCGAAGCTATCAAATTATTGTACAACTCGGTCGTAAAACCGACTTATTAAAAAGTATACTAACCTGACAAATCGAAAATCTTACATCGTATTATAGATGCTTCTTCGTTTGTGTCAAGTCTATACGTTCCGACTTGCGGATACCGACTGTTTCGGAAGTAGCCAAAAAAAAAAAAAGATACGAGCTCTTTTACTAAGAAATGCCGCTAATCCAGCTATTCTGTAATCACTCGCACGTTTCATCATCACGTCGGTTGAAGAGAAACTGGCCAAGTGATAATCTCAAAACTTCCTCCTCACATTTCTCCTAGATATGTCCTAATAGTCGATAGACCATCAACAAAGTGTCCGATTTGTTCCATCGTCACATTTACTCAGATTGTAAATAAAAAGAGGAAAATAGAAAAAAAAAAGTATATTTTTAAAATTGACACATTTCGCGTGGAAAATAAAAAATTTCGTTGGTAATAAAATTGTTTGTACCGTATAATGGACATGATGACAAACTTATAGATATATAACTTAAATCGTACGGAACAATTAGTTATAATCGTTGTCATCGTTAGTATTAAACCATCGATATAAATATATGGCAGTTCTTTTGGGAGAACTAATTTAAATCGTGTAAAATGATTAGGTTAGATGACGATCATTTCGCTGGTATAAAATCGTTAATATATACGTGAAATTAATTCTTCTTAACAGGAAAAAACAACAACCTAGGCGTAAATTGTGAAAAATAGATTAAAACGTTTTAAAACAATATCGGATGTCTACCGCAAAATATGGAAAATTATGCGACGACGATGATGATCCGTATACTTCTACGAGGCCAGCGGCACGGACACGGAAGCTGTAGTTGTTGAAGCATGTCGGTTTCACGTAGGATACTGTTGGACCGGCTGCATTTGGCTGCAAAAATCGTTGTAATACTGATGGACCACCGTATGGAATACGTTCATCCTTGCACTTTTGGCAGTGTAACAGAAAATGTTCTATTGTTAATTTAACATTGCTGCAGGAACAAATCGGCGGTGATTCTGATCAAGTGACTACGAGTGAAGGTCGTATGTCCTATATAAGACGAATGACTATTTCTTCATCAACATCGCCATAAATTAGTATCAGGTTTGAATGAAACTTGTTTGTAATTGGCGTTGATAACCACAATATATTCCATTTCGCGCGGAGTTGTTCGTTTATTATGCTGCGGATATATGTTGGATCTATCGGAAGATCGGGAGCAGGCCGCAAATAAGCCGCCTCTTTAGCTGCTGTGTCTGCTAGATCGTAAGTCACGATGTCCGCAAACTAACATACAATTGAACGAGAAGAATTTGGATATTTCTTCTAAAGTTTAAATAATAATTGCACGATACGCCTTAATCTATCTCCTTTTAAATGAAAGTTTTCCCCGACGTTTTCCACTCGCTTCTATTCCGAACCAACTTTTCTGAACTACTACTACGTCGTCGAAATCACAGCTCGTCGTCCGTCTTCATTGTTTCTTTCGTCATCACTATAAGACCCGGTCGATCTCAATTTTACTCTAGCCGTCTAGTATTGAAATTAATTTATTTTATATTAAATATTACAGTATTCGATTATCAACTTGAACATCACCTATCGAATCGATTTCCTTATGCAAATCAATACCGGTTTTTTTATGCTTTTCCTTACTTCCCAACAACATGGTACTCATTTACCGGCAAACTAGACGCAGAATTCGGTTCCAATCGTTATGTACATATATGCCGGTTCTAAAACGTCTCAGTTTGTATTTAGTTTTTTACGTCCATTAGTATCGGATCAGCTTTCATCAGTTGTAGTATACACCTCATCTTTGTCCACGTATTACACGCTATACGCAACAACTTAACATTTTCCTAATTTCCAGATTTTATTTTTCCGGCTTCTCGTAAATACAATGTCAATGGGCTTCTGATATCTTCAAAAACACTATCTTCCATTATCCAACAGCTTTGATATTTGTATTTATCCATTTAATTTGCCATCCGTTAAAGTCACCGTGAGTTTCTTTGATGTATTACTTTCTTTTTTTTTAACTTTCAATAGCGACTGAATAATGCAGTTCCTGTACGTCCTCGATATATAATCAGCGATATCACTGCGATCTTTTTTCTCCTGCAATTCTTATTTCTTTTTCTAATCGTTCTAAACCTGCGCAAACATCGTGCAGTTTTCTTTTAGTCGTTTCATTATTAATCGACTCTCGAATGCGACTTGAAATCGTTTCTTAATCGTTTATTCGGGGTTTTTGAGCATATTTTTTTAGCTCTAATAGAGAACGTAAAAAAATATGCCATTACAATTATATCCACCTTTCTCTTGCATACTAGACTGAGGTGTTTCACTCCTTTATATTCTCGATCCAGTCCATTCGACGCCTTCCGGCGCTTTTAATCTTCCCCTTTGGATTATAAGTTATAACAGATTGTACCGCTAATCTCTAATAATGCGTCCGAAATGTTCTGGGTTTTTTTTTTCCTGTTATCCTTCATATTTTATACTTCTCCATTTCTAAGACTTTCTGGTTTGGTATCTCGGAAGTCCATGGATCTTGAACATTCTTCTAAATAGCTACCATTGATTTGGCGTTTATTGAGTGCGTTTATTTTAAATATAGATGTAGCTATGAACTAGTCGTCGTATGCTTAAATTTAACGGATCTATAGATTCTTCATGTTGTTAAATACTGATCGGGCTTGGACACGTCAGCTTATAACTTCGGTATCCGAGTGTAGGTGGTTATGATACAGCCAAGATATTTAAATTTATCTATCCTCTTACCCGAGACAGTATAATAAAATTACGCGACCCGTTCCGAAGTTTAATTTTCTAGTAGTTTCATTTTAAATTTCTGACCCGGATTTTATCATCGCATTTCTAAGAACGAACACTTTTAAAACATAAAGTCGACTGCTGATAGTTGAATGTCTAAAGGAAGCGCCAAGTTGCGCGATAATTATATATGTATATGAACAATATACACAATAGTAAGAAACACAAACATATTTATGTATATATATATAATATATATATATATATATAATATATATATAATATATATATATATAGGAGAAAACGTTAAGTACAGAAATGTGGTAATAAAACAACTGCCTAATTACAGTCGTTTGACCTCAAACTTGAACTAAAACGAAAGAGGTACGAAGACCGCATCAACGGACGACACCTGCAATCCAAAAAAAGAACAGCTAGTCTTTGCTAGTGTCCGTAGAATAATGTTCAACAGCGTCCGGCAGATGTTATCTACGTGACTGACTGTAGTACTTGGTGGACTTTAAATATGATTTATTTGTTGCGGTTTTTTTTTAATTAAATATTATGATTATTTTATTTTATATTTGTAATATAATTTTTAATGTCGTTCATTACACTATCGCTTATTACAGTTTTATTCGTATTAAAATTTTATTATTAATAATAATAATAATAATATGAAAGTTCCTTCTATTGATGACGTCAAAAGTACGGTCAATGAGGCTGAAATTTTTTCCTCGATTACGTGAAAAACTTTCTAAATAATACACACGTAACACCTGTTCGTCAAATTACACATCTACGCGTTTAAATTCATTCGATTTTTCAAATAATGCTGTTTCCTTAAAAATCATTTACACCGTTCGGATGACCTAGGCACGTAATGCCTTGGTTCTTCAATCTTCCTAGCGACATAGATAAAATAGGATTTCGTTTATTCTTATTAGATATCGCCTAAGGGGCTTAACGACAACAACATTCTCCATATTGCGGAGGAAATCAGATTTTTCTTTTTTGGCCCAGTTTTCACCATTTGGCCAGTTTAAGTAAACTGTTCGTAGTATAAACTTATATTATTGGCATTAATAAAACTATATCCAAGGAGATAGGATCCACCATAATTTCTTCAAGTTGTATTGGAAGTGTATTCCTCGTCGATAAAAGTTCACAAATAAGGCTGTTTCTATTTTTGTATTTCGGGAAGGACCAGATCTGATGTTCAATGTTATCTTCGATATATCTCACAAACTCCCATTCTGATGATCCCCAATTTGGCAAGATGACTAGGTGAACAGAGATCGCCGATGAAAACCACCTATTGTTCAGCTGTAGTTATGACAATATACATGGTCATATTTGATTACATATATCAGCCTGTAGTGTAAATATTTAATAAGACATATCGTCCGTCTATTACAGCCCTGGGTGGAATCACTAATTTAAAAAATAATAATAATAATAACCTAGCGTAAATGGCGAATTCCCGGAGATGATATTAAAGCCAGGTATAATTACACCGGTTTTTGTCCTAGTCAACGCGATCAAGATTGATCGCAAAGTCATAAACAATCCGAATAATAGAAAATCGGCATACGTGGTTTACGAATCTTCGCGTCGAAAAGCTAAACACTTGAACGATTCCCAATTGAATATAGTTTCATCAACTTTGTCAACTAAGTCTAAGGTATATAAACACTTTCGTCTAAATCTTTTTTAAAATCCACTTTAAAAGAATTAGGTCAGTTGCCGTTTTTTCAACCTGCATCTCGTGACGATATTTAAATTTATATACAATAATCTATTACTTATCGGAAATAATTTATTTTCATTTCTTCGATGATTCAACTGCGATCATCGATCAAACGACCTCCGGATATCCCAATTGACTGTTTTTCTATAAGCTAAAAATAAAAAGCTAAAAGTATAAAATAAATATCAAAAAGGCACGTTACTTTTGTAAGCTCTAAACAATTTCGCAGCTAGTTCGAGACAGAAGAGAATATTTGAAAGAGCTCTAGGTTATCATTAATAAAACCCGAATGAAGAGCGTGCAAAACAGCCTAGATTGCAAAAAGTTAGAAACTATTCCTTACATTCTGTCTGTTAATGACGTTGAAAATCCAGAGCTAACTGCGCAACACAAAGAAATAAAATTGTGCTCAGTCGGGCCGTTCGGCATATTTGACCCAGACCAGTTCGTTATTTCTTGTTATTATTTCGTTGTTGTTCGTTTATAATTTGTTTCGCCTGTCGAATTTCGTTACACATTCGGCTGTGTATATTTTATTCATTAGGAATTTTTAAATTTTTTTTAGCGATGGGCATGTTTGACCCCCACCACAGATATACTGTATGCGCCACTAACTTCTTGCGCATATGAACTTCATCGAATATGTCTCCGGTTCGAGTCGCATATTCTTCTTTGCTCGAGATCATTTTCTGTGTATTATTCTACTCAATATGGGTGGAATGTTCTAAACCCGTATAATTCGGAATAATTTTATTTTCATCTATTTTCGGTATTATACGAGAATTAGTTTCTCATATAGCTCGGATTAGATCTGTATACGTTACTTCTGCGTAGGCATAATTATGAAAAGCCGATATGCAAGTAATCAACATATACACCATCTCAGCGGGGTTATAAATGATTAAATTGTAATTACTTATGAAAATTACCATGTGCTGATATAAACTCAGCGTAGACACACCATGACGGGAAGGAATGAAAAAAATCATTTAAATTAATTCGCCCGGTTATTTTTCTTGGTTATTTTTTTCATCTTAAAATAAGTTAGTCGTCTTTTTGTTTTTTAAAAATCGTCAATTTTCGCGCTAATTACGTCCGTAATTTATTAAAACCGCACTAAGGTGTATTTATGAACGACGTAGCGCGAATATCAGATGAAAGACCGGAGATGATCAGTCCTATTCGGAATCGGTAATATCTGTACGACCTTGGTAAAAAAGACAACGACACATCCGTTGATACGCATCTTACTACGCAGTAACAGACAGAGACAGACAGGCGACGGGGATAGCAGCATCATGCCGTATTACGGTTGTAGACTTGCGCGAATTACAAGGTCGTCAGAGAACAACGGCCGTTCTCGAGGTTCTTCGTATCTGACGAACGTAACGCCTCCCTTCGCCGCGGTACCCTTCACACGACTTGCTATGCATCTGGTAACGTTCAACTACTACCACATTCCCGCAGACTCTAGTACATATAGTACATTAGTACATACGCCGCGCCAAGTACCAAGTCGCATTAATGACCGTGGCAATGATCCTGCGTCGTCGTGTGTAGTAATAGTAATAGTAATAGTAACGTCGCCGAGACGTATTCGTCCCAAAACCCGTTGACTTTTTTTTTTTTTTTTATTAATAGTAGGGATTGCGTTTTTAAGGAGGTTCTACACCAGACAGTGTCGTCGTATTCGTGTTCGATGAAAAAATATACGAACTCTTAAAATTATTCTCAAATGGAATATCTACATCGACAGATCTCGTTGCTGCTCCGACTGTCTCGAAGATTACGCTGTTCTAAGCTCGTAACTATTTAATTTACCGCTTCCCGCCGCGCCCGTGTTTAATATGTACGCGTGTAAATGGAAGCCGGATCGACTTGTTCTTGTTGGGCTAATTTAGTAGTACGAGAACCGACCGCCGTTGTACCGTATGACGTGCAGACTTCGGTATTTCTTTCAACGATATTTTCCCGCCAATTTAATCGAAAGTTGATCTCGACTGAGACCAAATACGTAAGGAACCGCTCAATAACCGTCTCTCTTCCTCGGTTCAACTTCTATACCGCTGGTAACCGCGCTATTTTCTTTAGGCTACCGTCTCCTTCTAATTCTTTTATTTTCCTTATTAGCGAATTATTATTTATCGACCGACCACCGATCTCGCCGGCATCCGAAACGAGCGGCTACGTTTGAATATTAAGTAGCCCGCGTAGACAACATAAATATATTATTAGACATACGCGTAGCGGGACGATAGATAGGAGGTTCATTCATGTAAGAGACATCGCTGAATGACCTTCTCTCGTCAATATCGTTTGCTGCGAGCGGTTTATCGCGAGAGATTGGCGATGGGATAGAGTTGGAGGAGGCGTAGGGTTAGAAGATCGACCGTTTTTCGGAATTCGGCGGCGATAAGATAAAGAGGAATGATTTCGTCTGAAGAGAAAATATACCTGGAAAACCTTCTTTTTTTTTTTTTTTAATATATATAACGGATGCCGGCTATTTAAGGCAATAATATTATCGATCGTCTTTTCGAGATACGAATGGAAAACAAAATTCACTGGAAAAAAATTATTAAATTTTCGACAATTATTATCGAGCATATACAATAAAAAATGAATACAGTTAATTCATACCTAATATTCTATATACGTTCGATAATGACGTAGTTTGCCGAAAAGCTTCGCGTCTAATAATTTTTTTTATTCCTTTTTAAACTTCATAACTGACAAACGACAAAACAGTTTATTCAGACGTTTCTCCGTGAGAATATTCTGAAGAATTTAAAAAAATTAAATATTCATAAAACGCTTAATTTCGATTCCGCTACTGAGCAACATTATAACGTCCGTATAACGAAGAATGAAATTAACAAGGTTCTGAAACAAATGCGCCCAACAGCTAAATTCATATAACCATAATAAAACATCTCAATCCAGAATCTAAAAATGTTATTCCGCATTTCTTCAATATATTATGGCACAGCCACACACCTTTCCAAAGAAGTGGAGAGAGTCCTATTTAATACCGGTGCTTTTACCAAATAAAATACATCCAGCTAGCTGCAGACCCATCTCGCTTACAAATACTTATCTGCGAACTGTTAGAAAAAATTCTTAATAATAGACTAATTTGGCAATTAGAAAACTAAAACTTGTTATATCCCTTACAATTTTCAGGAAACGAACAAGTACGTAAGTTCTACTGGTTAAGCTAACCTCTGAAATTCGATAAAATTAAGTCGGTAATAAAATGGGGAATTTGTCTATATTTATATAAAAAATTTTACATAAGCGAAAATTTCGCGTCAAACTGAACAATTATATATATCGGATATAATAATTCGAGAAAATGAAACTCCTCAACGTTCTGTAATTACTCCTATATTATTCACAATAGCCATGACAAATATTCAACAATATACACCATCTCCAGTTAATTATTGTATCTATGCCGATGTACTCTCAATATATTATTCATATGGTGAATTAAAATTTATAGAATCTTTACTTCAAAACACCATAAATGATCTCAGTCAATGGACTATATCGCATCTCGTTCTCTCCATTCAAAACAAAACATAACTCATTCCGCACAAAACGTAACCGCATTACACTTTACCTACAAATAGAGGTTCGAGAGAAATAATAAACACGGACAGATTGACTCTAGATGGGAAGATGGAAAGTTAAATTGGAAAGGACATATACGGTAAATTAAAAATAAATTGCAATCAAAAATTAAATATGTTGAAAATGCACAATCATTCAACTTGGCGATCGGATAGAAAAACTATAATAAAATTATACAAATCCTATATATATATATATATATATATATATTAAGTAGATTAAATTATGGCAGCATACTAAACGATAGCGCATCGTCCCATAGTATATTAAAAAAAGTTAATACAATTCAAAATACAGTCCTTACTAAAAGCCTTTCATACGAGAGCTCCAGTACAGCTCTGCACATGGAAACAAACATATTATTACCTCTTAAGTACAAATATTAATGCTAAACTTTATCGTCCACTTAACCCGGTCTATAACATTTTACGAACAAATCGATCTCGCTGTCTGTTTAAAACATAAACCGAAATCATCCAAACCTTTAGCAGAACGTACAAATAATCTACTGGAAACACTTCAATATACATTATTCTCCTTGAATGTGCGCAATTCAACTCCCAACGTTCTATCCTCGACAAACCGCTCAGACTCCTAAACATTCTTTCCTACACGCAAGATGCTTCCGATAGTTTATTAAATTTTCTGAAATCTTCCAATTTATATAATCTAATTTAACAATCCGTACTTCCAATTTATTCTTCCAACTTTCTACTGATTCTCACTAACCTTACGTTCTCTCCTTTCTCGTGCCTCTCTGGCCTAGGTGCAGTACATGGCACGTAAATCTACAGGTAATCTACAGGTAGGTAAAACTTAAAATAATCTTCCCAAGCTGCCAACTTGAACACGATTTCCAGTTACGATAAATACCGAATTAATTAAGTACAGACTTAATCTCTCCGGAATTTTTAAAACATAAATTCTACGATATTCTCGAAGAAAAATATCCCGAATATATACAAATATACATCGATGCGTCAAAATTTACAAATATAACTACTTCTGCTCACCCGGTAAATATCATATTTCTGATTTTCCTGCAGAAACTTCCGTTTACTCAGCCGAAATGATAGCAATATATAAAGCCTTAACAAAATATTCACATGCAAAGAAATATCTAATACGCGCGGACTCATTTAGCGTATTACAACATAAATTCATATTATAAACACCGACACTGTCAATCTAAAATACATTATCCGTAAACTAACTTCAGCAAACAACGAGCTGGCGTTTATATGGACTGACTCAGCAGTTGCAGGAAACGAAGCTATTTATAATTGTATACGTATGAAGTAATTTATAAAGTGAAGAAGTTTTTAAAAGTTATCGCAAAAGATCTGTCACCGGTTCTTGTTTTTTGAAATCAAACACCTCTGCTTTACCGGAAATTGAAGATTGCTCTTTTTTTTTTGGTACCATCACAGAGCGATGCCTTCTTCCTCCAGATATCGAATAAGTGCTAATGATTTAGAAAAAAAACATTTGACACGGCTCGACACGATGCGTTATTTTATATAAAATGTTCCAATTATCCCGCATATTTAATTAAATAAAATCGTATTTATATAATAGAGTTTTCTATGTTACTCATAAAACTCTTAAAAGCTCTTCAATGGGGTCCTATTACTGTCCCACAAGGTTTTGCCTTTCCCCCCCCCCCCGCTCTTAATAATTGATTTATACCTAAAATATCTTATATTAAAACTGCTCTTTACGCAGACGATTTAGTTGTGTATTTCGATTCGTACAGACCGGATACAATTTATAGTAGATTACAAAAGGCCGCCTTCACTCTCTGTACGTACTATAAACGTTGGAAACTGAAACTGAACACCGATAAAGCGGAATCCATTCTTTTTTCCAGAAGGATGGTTAAAGATGTCAATTATTTATTTGGACTCGCGCTTGTCGTTCAATAAAATCATATTAATCGCACTATCGATATAAAAACCTATTCGAATTCTTTCACCGATAATATTTCATCGAAAGTCCCACCTTACTGTTACAAATAAAAAACTACTACATACAATTATTATTCGTCCCCGGTCAACATAATGTCCCGTTTGGTGTTCAGTTTCTAACAGTACTGATTGTAAATTACAATTATTACAAAATCGTCTTTGCAGAATGCCACCAGGTTTGCCAGGATTTATGCATTGTCAACTGAACCTCGAGCTGGTATTTTACTATATCAACAAGCTTGCTAAAAAATTTTATGAAAATTGTAAAATTCACGAACATGAATTAATTCGGGTTATAGGGGGACTATAATATATGGCCAACTTACGTAATATAAGTGCTACAAACGTCATCGACTAGAATGGCGATTTTTAACATAATTATGTTATTTTATATATTTGTTTATTTATTAAATAAATTAACTGTAATCAATTTTTTTTGAAAATTTAATTTATGCTGTTTGTATTTCTTTTTCTTTCTTTTTTTTTTTGTAGTAGGGTTTTTTCAAATTTTCCTGTATATTATCATCGTTGCTTTTTATACTTAGTTATTGTTATTATTATTGTATTAGTTCTTAAGGGTGGTAATTCGGTGTACTTAATGTGTTGTATTTCATGTTTACAATTTAAATAAGTGATATTTCTTCTTCGATGTGTGTTAGAGCTGCGTCATGGCTTACTTGCTTCTGCGTCTTATATTCTTCCTCACTTTCCACTGATACCTGATGCTCTATCGACAATTTGTTCATATCGGTAAGATGTTCAAATATCGTCGGCATCGCAAATAAATTCACTCAGCAACGTTTACTAATCGACGTCACTTCCTTCTATAACGGATTTCGTTAGATTAGAGAAATCGAAAAATCAATCCTAGAAAGTCCGCGGAAAATCGATCGTAGTACAAAACGAAATTAACCATAAAGATATTTTCTCAAGACGTTTTACGTTACAAAAAAATCGCAGATTCTCGCATGAACAAATAGCCTAACCTACCACCTTTGAAGGCGTCTGTTATTTACTTCGATAAAACGTTATAATTTTGTTTTTAACATTTTTCTATTTATTTTCTTCTTTAAGCGCGAGGGGTGTTTCGAAGCACGCTGATATAATGAGAAATTTAGTTTTTATTAACGAATACACGTACTGCTAGAGGACCAAAATCAGCGTGCGATATTTTTACCTATTAAAAAACCCAAATAAAATAAGAAGGAGTTTGAATATAACGGTGGAGTTCCCGGCACAACTTGAAATTAAACTTACGCGACGCAAGAAAGTCCCTTCTTACATCAAATGAAACGAGTTTACTCGTTAATTAATTAATAACGAAAAATAAAATTATAATTAAATCTTATAACAAAAGAAAAAAAAATTAAAACTTTAACGATGTAGGTTTAAAAGGTACTACTCAAAAAAAAAATTAATAATAATACGGATATTATATTTAAAAAATTTCTTGAAACGAAAATAAAAAATAAAAAAATAAATCATAACAAAACGCTCGGATAATAGAAGCTATTAACCGAAATAATAAAAAACGACTAATTACTAGAAAATAGTTAATTTTAAATATTTAAAATAGTCATAATTAAATACTAAAATAAAAATAAGATAAAAACTGATGAGACAGTTGACTGGAAAAACTACAGCGATGGTGTTGGCGGATACGGTTGATTTAAGCGTTAATCGCGAAACGATGAAATTTCGAATTTTAATCGCGCGACTTGTTCAAAACCTCCAACTTGCCTTAGATCGGAAAACGTATAATAGCAATTAATAAACTAATAAGTCGAAAACCGAATAATACCGTTCTAAATAACGCAATAGTCGTTTTTCGAATTTACTTTGTAAATAGTAAATAATCGCTTTTAAAACAATCATAGTAATGTCTTAACATTCACCGTTGAAAAAATATATAGCACACACACATATATATATACATATATATGTATGTGTATAATCGTTCTTCGAGTTTCAAGCGAAAAACATTTTTACAGGTAAGAAACTGATAATCGATTAATCTGAATTCTGCCCCGCACCCACACTCTTCTCTGTATTGCCTAGTTGATTTTTTTATTTAAAAAAGCAATAAAAAAAAAACCAGAACGAATTGCCACGATTATAAGTAACTAACTCGTCGATATCGTGCAAACAAGACTCCGGCTTAATGTTTCCAGCAATTACTACACCTGTAGAACTCCTCGGAGACCGGTCGTGCCGGATTAGCGCGGATTTATTATCATCAGTAACACCCTTGTAATTGATGTCGGTATCCTTTCAATTATTGAGTCACCCCTTATACATCCTCATTTTTAAATAACGTCGACACTTACTCGAACGAATCAAATCGTTTAATACGTCGTTAATTATTTCTATTAAGTATAATAATAGTCTTGATCGTTATTAATTTAATATTATCGTTACAACATTAGATAACGATATAACAAGATTTATACGGTGGACCCGCTATATATAACGCCACGCACACGTTAAAACCTAAATTCGATTAGTTACGTAAGAAATAATTTACAACAGATAGCACCTGTTATTTTCTACATTTTTTAATAATAATTATCCTAATTAATTAAACTAAGGCGGAGTGGAAGCTTACCTGCTGTGTGCATATGTACTATCATCATCACGCATGTAACTATCTACGGGTTAGTTACAACATATTAATATTGAATACATTTGTATGTAACAACGATTTCGTGTTAATGTATGTCATATTATAGAGGAAATGTTTTATTTCTATATCAAACCTGCCTCACGGCTGCTGCCAATATTATCACTAACATTCCTCCAGTGGATCTTCTAGTCACGGGTTCTTCAATCATCTCTGAATACAGAGCGGTTGGGGATATTTCCTGTGTTGGGAATTTCCAGTTCTCGAATGTTGTCTAGCTTAGGGAACAATCCTAATATTAAAATTCGAAAAAAATTCATTAAAAACCCGCTTATTGGCATGGGAGGTAGATGTAAAACTGGAAAGAATATCTACGCGTGTTTTCCAAAAGTTTCCGACCGAATGAAAAAACATTAATTTTTATAGTGCATAGGTGCTCTCAGGGCACGGCAAATTTGGTTCCTATTTAGGTTCCACCTTATAAGTGGGTGCACCTTGTGTTATAATTCTACAAATGTCCAGTTGTATATGGAGTCTATTTTTCTTCGAAACTTAATTCAAGAGTGAAACCGCAACAATAGTGTGGCCAATGCTTCTCACTGACTGCCTATGCACTCCTCACACAATATATACTATACACACCTACACTAGTTTTGTTATATAACATAATTTTTTTTTTATATATATATAACTATTAATGTAATTCCTTCTCTATTATTAATAATAATTTTGTTCTTTTATTTTTATAAGTATGAATATTGTAAATCCATATATTTATTTTTTTTTTATTTTTTTTTTAAATTGTACGTATTTATTTTATAAGATTTATTTCGTTTTGTTTACGAAGAAGTTTTTTTTATAATTTTATTTACATTTGGATAATAGAAGATGTGTAAATTTTGTTAGCGTACATTTTACGTTCATTGTTCTTAGCTTCTATCACGTATTCTCGCAAATTCGCGCACACACACACACACATGGTGATAACGGGACCATGTAGTTCATCCTGTCACCGCCCTAGGTATTAAGTACACTTGGCAGAGGACCTCTAAGCAGAGGATGTTTTTATTTTATTTTCCGATACACCTGCGTAATTTTTTTACATAATTATAATTTTTAATTTTAGCACTCTAGTCCTTTGCCCCCCCCCAAAACAATATTAGACATAGTTATTAAGCAATAAACTTCCCCCACCGGCCCGGAACGGGGTCCAAAAAAAAAAAAAATAGTAAATACCGCTTCATTTGCTCTTCTAGTGATATCATCATAGATATGACGTTGAACTTTTGAACTGTGTGTGTATAAAAAAGCAATTTATCGTTGGACATTGGTATCTATCAGTCACTAGAGCTGCGAGAGAAGTTACAGCGCGCATTCTAAATTTCCTTAAAAGTATTTTGCAGAGTCATTTTATGCCGGAACCGTTCTCTTTAATTCACTAATCTTATCGAGATCGACTTAAAGTCGACGTAATACAGTATACTCATCTCGACTATTAATCTCAGTTATTGTATAATCAACTTTCAGGTCTCATCGGCGTGTTTCTCGCTATTAAATTTTCATCTAATTTATTTCCCTCTCCTAATTGTTTCTTCCTCATTCCGTTTAAGTTAAAAATTATTTCATTTAATACGTTCGTCGTCGTGTAAATTCGAACGTTTTTAATCGTAATAGTTGGGAACATTTTTTATTTTTATTTTAATTTTATTTCATTAATTAACCTTTTATTTAGAAATTTACACGTTGTGTATAATATAAATGCTTTTTAAGTCCGTGTAATATATTTCATATCTGAAAATCGGTACATTCGCACTTCTATTATAAGTTAGCGCACTGGTTCGTACACACCTATACACATCATACGTAGACTTATTGTTTATAGTCTTAGACGAATCTAAAAATTTATCCGTTTTGCTAATTTTATACTATAGGAGAAAAGGTGTTATAATTTACGTTTAGGACATTGTTCCCTTTAATACAACGTTGATTAATTTAAGTTCATATCTAGATTAGCTACTCGTGCACATGATACGCATTTGCGAGCATTATATATGTATATATATATATCTAAATGTTTACTTTTGTTGTCTTATTTTCTCGAAATATATTGATTAATTGATTAATTGATCGAAGGTATGTATATATGTATAGGCGATGAAACGAAATTAAAAAACGAAAATCGGAGTACAAAATTAAAATCGCTTCACTTATTAAATCGTATCATCTCATGGGATGGATGATGCTCGACAGAAGTCAAGGCAGCGCAAGCGAAAGTAGCGTTTAATATGAAAACTGTTAACTTCGAAAGGAAACTTAATATAAATTCAACGAAGAATTTTGTAAAAATCTACGTGTATGCTTATACGGTGCTGAAACTTGTCGAAGAAGATGGACGTAGCAAAGCTGGAGGCCTTTGAAACCTGGTGGCTGGAGAAGAATACTCAAGATAAAATGATAAAGAGTTACTAACGAGGAGGTTTATAACGGAATCAAAGAATAAAGGCAAATCGTTAAAACTACTTCCGAACGAAGAATTGAATGGATAGGACATTAAGACACAGCGCGCTGATAACATTTTTTTTTTAGAAGAAACTCGTGCAAGGGGAAGGCTAAGAAATTTATACAAGTTATAGATGATACGGGAACAAATAATTACCACCAACTAAAGCAGCCGAGTAGTAGAATAGCGGAGAAGAATCACGCGGATTTGAAGTCTAATTGTTTCGGTTCGATTGGAAACCTAACACTTTTTTGTTGTTTTTTTTTTTCCAAAAAAACGTATATTTTATAATATAATACGTGAACATTTATACATTTTCTTATTTATTATTACACGCTTCGTCAAGCACCATTGCTTGTCGACGAAATATTGATACATTTTACTTATTTGTTTATTTACACGATACTATGCTTATACATTAAGCATTCACACTTACACTTGTACTATGGTTCTTAATCGTATCTCTCTCACACACTACTACTTTTCCTATTTTATTTTCTTATTTCGAATACACAATATGTAGTAGCAGGTCGTCATTTTTGGCTCATTCTACATCACCCTTCACGTACGCTACCCCTTTATTTGTTTATTTTATTATTTTTTGTTTAGTTTTTAAATACTTTTATTTTATTTTATTTTTTTAAATTTATTTTTTACATATTAGTATTGATTATGTTGTAAAGGTTGTTTTTAGCCATATTTTCAGTTGTTAAGTGGCCAATTTTCTTTTCCTCCACTAAGTCAGGTGGACGTTTATTTAACAATTTCGCCATTAAGTATTCATTTGTTTGTTCACCATACTTTGTTCTCACTACTGGTATTCTGTATTTTCTTCTTGTTCGGAATTCATATTTTGTCTGTACATTTTCACAATTATTTTTTGACGTTTGTTTTTTACTACATAGTTCCGAATTTTTATAAATAATATAGAAGAAGAAGAAAAATTTGTATTTGCTATTTATAGGGTACAATATAAACAAACATTAAAATTATATAATATCGTTCCGGAAAAGAAAAATAAAATTCCTTGATACACTTATTGTTAATTATAAATACAAACAAAGAATTAAACTAGAATTATTAAAGAAAATTACAGGAAAAAATTCCACAAAAACTTGCATCTTAAAAATTGAAAGGGACAAATGAAATAGCTTAAACTAACGATGAGAGTAATATAAGTGATTAAAAATAAACAGCTGTGTGAATAATAATCGTAGTTAAAATGAGTTTAAGCACAAAATAGAGTTAATGTAAGTAGAATGCTGGGATTAACATTAGTTAATACTACTCGGGTAAAATATGTTTTATTCGTCTGTGTTTATATTTTTTGTACCTGTGTCGTAGAGACTGATAATCATAGTTACCAACTTGGTTAATGATAACGTCAGTAGACCTGGAGCACGTGTTAAAAAAATTTCTTCTATTAACCTTTATTGTTTCTTCTATAAATAATATAGTCCTGTGATATTTAGCAGTTGATGTTCTTGCAAAAGTTCATTTAGTGATTTCTGTTCTTTTTTACCTTTACTTATTAAATTTAGACACCTTCTTTGTAACTTATCTATTTTCTTCATATAGAATTTGAACCCCAAGCTTCAATAGTCTATCATGACTTCAGTGTTTCTCCGCTAACATAATTTATTAAAGTGTATAAACCAATAATAATAATAATAATAATAATAATAATAATAATAATAATAATAATAATAATAATAATAATAGTAGTACAATTTATACGAATTTCAATTTGTCCGAAGTCTCTGACAAGCGTACTGATTGTATTTAGGGGCAACAGTGTCAACATGACAAAATTCCGACCTCTATCGCGTAATATAACGTATGCAATATTATCATTATCAGTACTTTTGCCGTGAATATTAAATTTATTATTATAATTATTAAACGAAAATATTACGTCTCAGTATTTACCACCTCCGCCGGGTAATAAATGTCGCACATTTTTTAACGGCTGCTCCTCATATTCGTTTTGCAAAACAAAGTTTCCATCGTCACCGACCGTTATAATTTGCGTCGATAACGATTTTAATACTATAGACTATCGATGATTAATCGGAGATCTTTCGTTGGTATTTCTCAATCGGCATAATTAACTTCCGGGGGGATATATCAAACCAATTGACGCGAAAATCAACATGTATTATATATGCATGTATACGTGTATAATTATGTATAGGCGAATATATATCCAAAAAAACAAAAGATCCAATTCTAAACGTTAGGATATTATAATCAAGAAGCGGTTTCATAATCGAAACTCGTTTTGCCCTTAGGGTCTCGGACAGGCTTAACCCATACAATGGCCATAAAGCGCTGTATAATTTTGATAATGACCTTTTTCGTATACGGGTCTGTATTATTCGGTTTATACTAGTTTCGAATAGACCTGTTTCTTTACTGTGTGTGTGTGTGTTGGTGTGTATGATATCCATCCTTTTTGGAATAAGTTAAATTGCCGGTTATCCTTCTAAATGGTGTAAACACTTCTCTGAAAATTCCGCCTGAATCCAGAGTACCTTTTTTTATTTAAAAAAACAAATTGTTTTAAATAGCACGGTCGGTCCTAAGCGGTTTTATATTATTTATTTATTTTCATTCGTAGCTATCGCGGCTGAATGAACGAAATTCCCATATAGACAGACGGCAAAATACAAAGAGATTTAGAACGTCAAAATTTTCAAGGTTCTGTTCTAGGCGTAAACAAAATTAACTATTTTTTATATATATATATATATATGCACGCATAAAGTCAAATTAAATTAATATCGTCGTTTTTTGGATTTTTATTTTATACCTTTATTAACGTAGTGAACACACTTAAGTAAAATGTACATATATATATTTTATATTGGATCAAGAAGAAGTAAGCTTTCCATTGAAAAAAGGAGTTAGCGAGTGGAGCCCTTGTCAGCAAACGCGGTATTGGAGCAACTATTCAGGAATCTATCATGAGAGCACTATGGACAAAACATCAATGGCGCACATTTAACAAATTTACGTTTCGTAGATGATGTAACAGTTACAGCTTCCACGGCTGAACAATTACTGATGATGCTCAACGAATTAGAAGAAAATGCGAAGAAAACTGAGTGTATAAATGACAAAAAACAAAACGAATTATCAACTAACAGCGCATAACAAGATGTGACCATTAACTAAAAAAAAATAAAAATAAAACGGATTGAAGCGCTAATATTATCTTGGACAATTAATTTCATTCGAAGATAAAACCGCCAAGGAAGTAAATAGAAGGATGACAATAGGGTGGAAAAAATATTATAACTTGAAGGAAATTTTTAATGCGAAAATGAGTCCATCATTAAAATTAATACATGTATCATAATCTACGGTTCACAAACATGGTCGTGTAATATTAAGCAAATAAAAAAGTACAAATTGCACAGCGGTCGATGGAAAGAAAAATGTTAGGGGGGTTACAAAATTTGATAAAATAAACAACAAGGCATTAAGAGCACAATCGAGAACAGATGACCTTAACGGAAAAAACTATAATGGTCACGATGTGGTCATGTCGTGCGGAAACAAGTAGATAGCTGGGCCACAAAATGTATAGAATGGATTCCGTTGGATAGGAAAACGAAAGTCAAAACACTGAAAATGCGATATCGTCAAATATGTGGGGACCAGTTGGTTTAGAACGATTTAGAAGCAAATGGGGGCTGGATATTATATTTCTAAAGTAAAAAAAAAACAACAAAAACCCGGAAGAGGCCTTTGCTCATGTTGGGTTTCATTATTATTTCATTTTAATTATTTTGTTTATGTGGTCTATCAAAATTAAATGAAGACTATATATATATATATATATATATATATATATATATATATATATATATATATATATATATATATATATATATATATATATATATAATCATCGTCGTCGTATTGTTCGTTGCCGAATGTCGTGACTAGCAATTGTACGTTTATTTTTACATACAAAATGAGCTAGTATTCAATGCACTATTATTTATATTGAACATGACGTTATACGGAGTGGGGTGCCACTGCCTTCTCCATGATAATCAAGAATTAAATAATTATGAAAACTTTCTATGTCGCGTGTCGGTTTCTAACCCCCCGACCGACAAGTTGACAGTCGAGCACTCTAGCAACTAGACCACCGCGACACACACACATATATATATATATATATTGAATTATTTCATTGACTCATTTAATCTGCATATTTGTATGAAGAGCTTGATTTAGTAAAACCAACGAGCATTAGTAATCAGCCGAAGAAACCTATTCTGCGCCGTCTGGATTATTTCCCCATATAAATGAAAAATATCGCCACCGACGTAAAGCGATATCCTTGAAATTATTTCGAATTTCAAACAGTGACCGAAATAAGCCCGATTTGCAAAATATCTAATAGTAACCGCAACTTCGTTAAAAAATTATTCGAAATTAAGTGTTTCGTTTGATATAACACGAAACGCATAAATTTCAATTTCCATCTTGTTCGATAAACTTAGATTAACTCTTGTTTTGTTATCGTGAACCTCCTGTCAGTTGTTCCTTTGGAAACCGAGAAATTATTAATCTTCTGCTAAAGTGCTCTACTTTCATCCCTCAACCATCCCAAGTAGCATTACAACAATAACAATTAGAGGCCTGCTAAACTCGAATGACAACACGTTCTTTCAAGTTCTTCGCTTCATGCGCGATACCTAGTCTCGCTAACATGGAGCTCTTCTCAACTATGCCTCCAGCCTAGCAGCGTGGCGCATTAATGGGAAAATCAATCGAAAAATTCTTTCTTTCGTTAATCAATTTCTATATATTCTTTTAATTTTAAAGATGAACTTACTAGCCCCTTAAAATAGATCGTAATAAACCACAAGTTAGGGTTTTTTCCATTTTTTAAATCCAACTCTGTATGAAATTACAAAGCTCAGAGTGGGACAATAGATTTCCTTATTTTGTATTATTAAGTTAAATCTAGATTTACTTAATTATTAAGATAATTTTTATACGGCGCGTATATGTTAAATAAATAAAAAAAAAACCACTTTATCCTTAACCTCGACAATTTTGTCTTCTTAATTCCTCAATCCATTAAAATAGGTTGGTGGACAACCATGATTAAAAGTTTCTAGATAGATCCATTTTCTTCATACTTCCGTAGTTCTCTGCTTTTACATATCCTTGTATTTTTCTTATGTATTTCTGTCTTTATCTTATTCCTTCCACATGGTTCCTTCTATTATTTGTACTAGGTATCTATTGCTTCTGTATATATATATATACGTCCAATCCGTTTAAGTTTCCCTGTTTTTATGATTAGACTTCTTCTTTTTCATCGACACTTTCTAGTATTTGTTAATTTCTCATCATTTCCGCCCGTGACACCCTCTTCATTCTCCTCCTGTACCCGATTTCGAGTACTTCCAGTTGTTCGATCATTTTTTTTTGGTTCAAATTCCACGTTTCCCACTCATACTTTAGTATAGTATACTTTAATCGATATTTTCTACGTGTCCATTTGAATATTATTTCCGCGCTAAATAGGCTTCGTTTTTTATTAAACACTAATGGTTGCAATTTTTTCTTTTATATCTTGTTTACTTCCATCTTGCGTAACAATAGTACTAACCAAAAATAGTTTTGTTGTTTTCCTCGTTTTATATATTTATTTAAAAATTCTGATAAAACTCGAGTTGTTAATTTAACGGATAATCCGTCAATTACGTTAAAATGCAAACGTCGGGTAGGCGATATAATTTCAGACTAACGCGGTGCTAACTGGATGGAATATTCCAACTGAATAGACTAGAACTTTGAATTGTATAGTTATGAAATGACTTAGATCGAGATATAAATCGCTCTACGAAGCTGTTTGTGGTTGTAGAAAAATCTAAGACGCGCCAAATTAAAATGTAAGAAAATAGCGACGCACTCTAATCGTTAGCCGTCGATTAAAAAGGGAAAAAAGTTTGGCAAACTTCAGTGCTGACCGAATCGGTCGCATCTTAAATTATATAACACGTATGTTCGAGAATTTTTTTTAAGGCACAAAAGATGCGTTAACCTGTCAGACCCGAATTAGTGCTTTCAGAGGACCGGGATCTATAAGGATGGGAAAAACCGTAAACCCGAGGACGTTACATAACTCAAATCATCATTCATTGAAAAACCGTCAAACCAAAAACCGCAAACCCTGAAGACGTTAGTTAAACCCGTATAACCGAACTATACGAGTTTAAAACTTTTATATCGAAAACGAATTTTACGCTCATTTTCGACATCTGTTCTAATATGAAATATGCAAAGTACTCGAGAGCTAATTACTTTGTAATATTTTCGTACTTCGCGAAAAAGCTGAAATTTTCTTTTAATCAAGCGACGATTTCGTGAGTTTGGCTTTTTTTCCTAGTTCGCAATTTCGTCTAAGTAGGTTTTAAACGTGTTGTGGTTTACGGTTGTCTATAGTTTTTGGATTAACGACGAGTTGGGTTATATGGGTTCAACGATTTTGAGATTATTACGAGTTGAGACAGGTGGGTTTAACGTTTTTGAAGCATCGGGATGTGGTTTCAGTCCATAGGGCTGGAGACTAACCTTAAAGCCTCCTGTTAAGGCGTATTAGCATTTGACCGACCGGAAAAATCATTGAATACTCTCTTGCACTCTTTAAACGTTTTGAAGAACTCACACCGGCAACTAAACATCATTTGCTGATAAACATTATTAATACGTTCATTTCGATTCGCGCTAAACGAAGTAATATTACTTTTTTTTTAGCCATATTATTGATCTGCGCGTATAATTACGTATAATATATTTTGTAATTTTTGTACGCCATTAGCTAAGTAAATATCGATTTGATTCGATTTGATTATTGTTACAGAGCCTGCAGCATTTTTTTTCCTTCTAAAATTTTCCCTATTCCGGCATATACTAACGGACGTGTGCAGATGATAAAAAGTAATTATATTAAATGTTAAACAGTTCGATACCAATTCAAATATGTTGAATCCGCATAGGCAGAATATTATTCCACTCCGGTTATACGATAGAATTTATAAGTCATTTATAAGTACCGATGGAGTTCGCAAAAGAATGTGCACTATAATATATATATGTATATATATTGTAATAATGAAATATAATATTAAATATCGCGATATATGTTGTCAACTGATTTGCTCGTTTATTTTTATACCTTATAAGATTTCTCTCGGTGTAATAGAGAACCTCTTACTCGCATTGCGCAGTGATTCAACCGGGTACGGATAAAAAAGTCGGTTGTAAAGAGTTTCTCGTTTTTACAATATCGATTATTGATATATTTACCTTCTTAGGAGAAACGTTTTACACGTGTAGATACTGTATAGAAGAAACGCATAATTTCTGAAAAACATTAAAATTCGTTTAAATACAAAAAAAAACATTTTTTTTTTTGAGGATTGATTTAAAAGTCGACTTTAACCATTCTTTCGGGGGATTGGTTTAAAATTCGACTTTAACCATTCTTTCGGGGATTGGTATAAAAGTCGCCTTTAATACCGTTCTTTTTTACGTGTGTAGTATAAAAATGTCATTTCAAAAAATATCATTATTGTACATTTTAAAACTTTTCGATTGCTTATCGATTAAACGAAAAAATAATTTTTTCCTCACAGTTAACTTTCGTTATTAACGAATTATTTCAAGCGGGAAAACCTGAATCCTTATAATTAAGTACTATAACACCCATCTATATCCTATTTATATATTCGGAGATTGGACGAATATTTTAAATTTTCGGCTGGACTGCATTCCATCTACTATTTCAAAAACTTTCGAAAAATTCGTTAAAGAAATAATGTCGAACCTTCTCAATACGGTTTTACAAACGTAGCCCTTTTTCAGCGCATTTCTCTCGTCACCGATAATTTAGAACAAGGTCGCTTTGTTGCGAGTATTTATCTAGATTATCATCGCTATCGTACACACTAATGTTAAAGAAAACAAGTCGTTGTCGTTTCACTTTAACCGGTTTCCGTTTTAATCGATAAAACTTGCGCGAAAAAAAAATCCGAAATCGGGAATCGCCCTACACAGTTTTAGGGCCTACGAGGGAGAAATTTGGGCACTGCTCTGTTTTCGATAATTGTACAATGTCAATGGTAAAATTTTAAGTTGACATCGTCTTAATAGTTAACTCGCGTTTTATTCAACGATGTTTAAACAAAACTTTTTGTACAACCGGAGCATATTTCTGTAAAAATTACCTTACACGATGTTGTTCACACAGCTACAGACGAGATAATTAGAGTTGTGCTCAACAATCCTTTAAATTAGCGCAAATATACCATTTACTTGCGAGAAGAAAAAAAAATTGGGAAAACCGAGATGTGTATTTTACTATTTCAAACAGTTCCACTCTAAAAACCACCTTTAACCACTTTATTATTATACTGTCCTTTTTATGCAACGAGGGAGAGCTTCGAACTTTCATATCGAACCATTAGAGAGAGTACGTTTACCATATAACGTTCTATTCAGTAGCATCCGTACCGATTCTGAATACGCTGTTAGATATGCAAAAGTAAGTCATTTAACGTCAGTCTCTACGGTGATATAACTGTAATTGCGGAGGAAAATAAATTTCCGTTATGTTGCAATATCTCGTCACGCGAGAATCGTTCCGTTTAATTCTTTACAAAACCTTTGTAACGACTTAAAGAACTATTTAAAAAAAAATATATATAAATAAATAAATAAAAGGTACTGTACTGCCCTAAAGTTATAAATATATCGTTATCGATCTGCTCGCAGATAAACAAAAAACAAAATTGTTCATTTATAAAACTCTTCCTTCCCTATTTGTAAATAATAGGAAATGGTTTTTATTTATCTGCTCTAACGCCATAATTATTACGACTGCCTTCTATACAACAAAATATGTATAGGTAAGTACGTTGCCTACCTCTCCGGTACGGAGACGCCGCTTGTAAATTGAATTAAACTTTATTTAATTAATTACGCTTTTATTTAAGAATTTATAAGTCGCCTACTACGCGTTTACTTTTTCATAATGTCATTCGATATATTTAATATGAAATATATTCGTGCATCTATTATTAATTAAAAAATCAATTGAAAATTAGTTAAATCACTAATATTTATTTTCTTATAGAAAACACAAAGCTTTTCGGCATTTACGCCATTATCAAGTGAAACATTTTTAAAAATCATAATTTTAAAAATATAAATTAAATATAATTACTTAAAAATATGCGATGGTGATTGTGAAAATATACTCCAAAAATGCTGTTCTGCTTCTGTTCTGTCTATTTTTTGAATTGTTGAAATTTAGCATATTTTACTTTTGGACATCATACATAGCAATAGTAAATGAAAAAAATTTTAAGTTAGTATACAACTTTTACAGAATCCGGAAAATAATATTGAAGAAAAAATTAATATAAAAAAACAAAATTAATAAACAAATATATTGATGTTAAATTTCAACAATTCAAAAAATAGACAGAACAGAAGCAGAACAGCATTTTTGGAGTATATTTTTACAATCACCATCAAATATTTTTAAGTAATTATATTTTATATTTTTAAAATTATGATTTTTTAAAAATGTTTCACTTGATAATGGCGTAAATGCCGAAAAGCTTTGTGTTTTCTATAAGAAAATAAATATTAGTGATTTAATTTTCAATTGATTTTTTATAAAAAATCACTACATTCCACATTATATAAAAAATTATTATTAATTAACCGAACAAAATAGAAACTAAGTTATGATATTTTCTTCTTCATCCACCATTACGACGGTTGGCGATCAACTTGGCTATAGTCTCTTTCGACTCAGCAATCTGGAGTAAGTGAATAGACGAACACAATAGGTCTCCCATCCATGAATTTTGTGGACGGCTGATCTCTCGCCAGCGATTTCGCCTTCTATACCGGTCCTATTAAATGTGTGTCCTAAGTATCGCAAGCTTCCTTTCTTTAACACAATTTAATAATTTTACACGCTTTATTTTTATTTTATTTTATTGAGAACTTTTTTATTTCTGATTTTTCGTACCCGAGAAATTTTTAGTATTCTTCTATACAGGTACAAAAGCTTCGATGCGGTTTTCAAGGGTTGCATCCAGCGACTTTCACACAGCGGTATAAACAGGCCCGAGAAGACATAATATTTGGAAATTCTTCATCGTAAATCCGGATTCAGTCTTTCCTAACTAGCGCGTTCTTAATTTTTTTACGATCATCACTCTTGTCTGCTCTATTCTCGATAGTACCTCCGTTTACAACTAACGTCCAGATCGATACCCGAGAATATTTAATAGTTGAAACTTGTTTCAGCTCTCGTTTATCCATATCGAGCATTTTCTTGTTTTAATATACTATTACTTTCTTTTTATGTTTGTTAATTGTCAGAAAGCTTCGCTATTAGTAACAAGTTTATTTATGATTTCCCGTAGTCCGTCCTGACTACGCGCTATTACGTAGCTGTCGTCTGCATACCGTATGTTATTAATACCCATTTGATTCGTATTTATTCAGGGCTTCCTTAAAGATTTTCCCTGTATATAAATTAAAGAGCAAGGTGCACCCCTTTATTAACAGAGATACTTTCACATTCGACTCCTTCGACTCTTACTTCCTCTGTTTGTCGCCCAATACAATTAGCTTATAAGTCATTTCTGTCGATCGGAATCATCTTCAATATATCGACGAGTTTTTCACGATTCGCGAAAAATTATTTTATTAACGCAATTGATTAACTTTATTTTTATTCTGTTTCGGTTAATTAATCAAATCGCTACTTTCGCAATACACCGACATTACTTCTATTATAAATCCCGCTTTTATATATTAATTCATACACCTACGTTTAAGATATATATATATAGACGTATTATGTATTAAAATTCATTTGTATTATTATACATTTTACTGAAAGAAAAGTGTTATAGATATAATATATCGGTTGATGTCTTATTATTATAATGTTTTAATTTCAATGCTCGAGTTAACTTGTCGATAAAGCTACGAGAAGACAATGGAAAATATTGAACCGATCCTTCAATATTCAGTCGAGTATACTTGATAACATAAAGAATTTAGCATCTTTAAAAATTGTTAAGATCTTATTGACCGAGGCTGGAAATAATATTAGCCACACCCTGAGTACGCGCTCGTATTTACCGAACGTCCAACCACCGCCAATATGTGAGGTTGCCCGCTTTCAGTTAGACTTTTCAACATATACGCGCAGAAGAGACGGTGAAAAATGAAACTATAAACAATTCTGACGTAAAGATTAAGTGGCACTCAATAGGATCAGCTATGTAATATAACAAAGTTTGGATTTCGCGTTCTACCGGTGAAATGGTGATTATGTTAAATAAGCAGAACAATGAAAAAAGGTAATTAAGTGTGAAAATAAACTTTTGGGTAAACAAAAATAATGAAATTCGCAAGAACGTCCTAAAGAAGTAAAAATAAAGATAGGAAACAATCGACTTTGTTAAGGAATTCAGGTATTTTACGACTGATGGCCGAGACATCGAGGAAATTAGGTCGCGTATTGCAAAGACGAAACAATCGTTTATTAAATTACAGACGGCGTCAACAGAACGAAAGTTGAAAATGGACACCAAAATCAGATTAAATCAACGCCACGTAATGTCGGTTGCAAGGCACGCATCAGAGACCTGGACATTGAATACAAAAAGCATTAAACGGTTGCATACATTCGAAATGTGAACATTACGGCGAAAGTGGAGGATACCGTGGACGGCGAAAATAACGAATACGGAAATACTCCAGACAAGTGGGGAATCAAGAACGTTGATAGAAGATATACTTAGAAACAAAAAGAAGTATGTGGGACACAAGATAAGAGAAGGAGGAATATTTTTGCTAAGGCAACATTGAAGGGAAACCGCCAGTATAGAAGAATGAAAATGATAGGCAAATAATAGACGCAGCCTCCAAGTTGTACGCTATATTTTTTCCAATACGACGATGTTGTACACTATTAATGGTCTATCACATTGTTGTAATCTGCCAGAAATATACTCAATATCGATGTAATCAGTTGAAAATAAGTATTCCGGATGTAAACAGTCTCCGCATTCTCACCAATTGTAATAAATGCTAAACTTTGTAATTATCTTTAATTGATAATTCGAGTAATAGACCTATAGGCCGTAGCTACTCATTAAAAAAATATATATATATAACGGAACAACAAACTGACAATTTAATTTGGAATATATATATATATATAAAGCTATTATTCATCTCTGGAATTACCGTCGTGGTTTAATGCGGTTTTCTCATCCGTTCTTAGTAGAAAAACATGATGATCGACATTTCATTATCTATATTTGTGGTTCAAGAGATGGCTATCACACGAGGTTCTGTTTTCTATATATAAATATTATTGCCAGATTTTCATAGGCCCACATTTAACGGGAGATTTTACATATCAAATATGAAAGTACGAATAAAATGAAACAAAATTATGAGCGAATCTTAGTAAAGTTATTTTCGTTCGAAAGCAATTTTTACCACAACGTATAAGTTAAATAATTATCGAGCTTCGGAATACCTTCTCTAATTTTCAAAGCTAATTATTAATCATTTTTTTTTCAGATTGTGGAATGTAGCGATTTTTTATTAATTTAATTATAAAAATTAGTTTAAAATATCGCTAAACGTTTATTTTTTTGAAAAATCACAAAGCTTTCCGGCAATTACGCCATTATCAAGTGATATTTAAAAATAAAGATTTAAAAAAACACAAAAATACAAATTTGTGATCTTAAATTTATATTTTTATGTTTTTTAAATCTTTATCTAAATTTAAATATCACATGACAATGGCGTAATTGCCGAAAAGCTCTGTGATTTATTCAAGAAAATAAACGTTTAGCGATTTTAACTAATTTTTGTAATTAAATTAATTAATAATCGTCGATTTTTTAATAAAAATGTCTACATCAGAAATAGTAGGTAAAACAATCAAATTATCAAGAAGAAAATTAATATATAGATATACACGTAGAAAGACATATCAATCCCTAAACAAAAATGCATAAATCAGCTATTTTAAAGGATTATCGTTTGAAGAAAAAAAAAACTTTTAACAGATGATAAAATAAATCGAGAAAAACATTTTTAAAAAAAGCAATCGATAATAAGTATAACTATAAAAAATCAATTTGAAAAATTAGTCAAATCGCTAACATTTATTTTCTCGTGATGAAAAACACAAGGCTTTTCGACATTTACGCCATTATCAAGTAATAATTTTTTTTTTCTAAATCATAATTTTACAAGTATAAGTTAAAAATAATTACTTAAAAAATATCTCACGACGATGGTAAAACTCCATATTCCGTAAAATGTTATCCTTCTTGTCTGGTTTGTTATTAATTTATTTTTCGATGTTGAAATTGAATTAACATCAATATATTTGTTTACATGATTTTGTTTTTTTATTTATTTTTTACGATATTATTTTCTGGAAAAAGTTGTATACCGATGGAATTTTAAGTGAAATATAAAATATAAAAATATATAAAAGAAAAATTTTTTTAAAAAACGCAATTTTACCAGTAATTTATACTTGTAAAATTATGATTTTTTGGAAAATTTTGTTATCACTTGATAATGGCGTACATGCCGAAAAGCTTTGTGTTTTTCACGAGAAAATAAATGTTAGTGATTTAACCTAATTTTTCAATTCCACATTATAAAAAAATAACACTATACTGTAGTTGAGAAAATATGGGAAAAATAAAAATATGGGAAAAAGAAAAAAAAAATATTTAATAAATTATATAAGAAGCCGTACATATAAATTAATACAAATATTTAACGAATATAACCAAGATTCGGCAGTAGGAAATAATAATACATTACTAAGTTCAATTAACAAAGATAACGGTCATCGGAAATAATGCCAGCCCTAGAATACGTAACGGGATGTGCTCGGAGAAAGTCGAATCGTTTAAATACTTAGGTGCGCTGTTGGACATATTGAAACTGAAATCAGAAGTTTAAACAGGCGAGGAATGCATTCAACGAGATGAAGAAAATCTTAACAGCATAACGATCTTAATTCAGAATTAAAGGTTCGAATTCTAAAGTGTTATATATCTGGTCCATTTTACTGCATGTGAGACGTGGACGTTGAAGGAAACCACCGTGTGAGTCGATTGCAAGCTTTCGAATTATGATGTTACCGACGAACTTTTAAAATACCCCGGGGACTGCTAAGAAGACCAACGAAGAGATGTACTATGAAGAAAGATCATGAATTGATAAAGCTGATAAAAATTCGAAAACTAAAATATTTTGGACACTTGTCTCGTGAGACATAATATTCTTTGTTACAAACTATTCCAATGGAAGGAATAGAAGGTAAAAGAAAAAATACGTACTTTGTAATATTAAAACAAGGGCAAAACACAGAACGTTTGGTACACTCCGGCATATGATAGAGGACATTATCATTATATTCGCGTCGCTCGATGGCAACCAATAAACGAAATTGGTTCGGACTATGAAGAAGAATAACAATTAGTAACGGGAAAAAGTGAATTAAATTCTAATAGGAGAAACAGGCAAAGAATTCGCAATAAGATTTAAAGTTAGTAACTTGAAAAGTTTTGGAATGTAGTGTTTTTTTAAAAAAAAAAAATAAACAAAAAAGGATTTGAAATCGCCAAAGCTTTTCGGCTCTTAAGCCATTATCGACGGAATATAAAAAATATAAATTATCGAAATATATACAAATTTATAAAAATACAACATATGAAAAATAAGATATAATTTA
This sequence comes from Coronaproctus castanopsis, assembly GCA_032883995.1. Taxonomy (NCBI): domain Eukaryota; kingdom Metazoa; phylum Arthropoda; class Insecta; order Hemiptera; family Monophlebidae; genus Coronaproctus; species Coronaproctus castanopsis. Next base: position 261,507,466 of record CM065052.1, on the reverse strand, counting down.
GAAAAATTATCAAAATGATAAAACAATATTTTTAAATAATCCGATAGCCTCAAAAATGAAACATATAAAATTTATACATAAATCGTAAAACAATAGCGAATGAAATACGCGTAATTAAAAATACCCTATAATGTACAATTTTATACGTGAACAAAAAACACCAGAGCTAATGAAATGAAAATAACGAAAATCATTTTAAAACAGTTGTCAAATATTGAAATTTACAATTTACTTCTCGGCTTTAATTCTCGATCGAAATTGTGTATAAATTTTATATTGCCGTTTGTTGATATTTACACCCCACGTTCACTATCTCGAATTATTTAAAAATACTGTTCCATCACTTTGATAATTTTTTTAATAAATCGTGTATGTAAGTAATATTTTTTACTATTTATATTTTTCTAATTTATATACTTTTTATATTCACTCGATAATGGATTAATCTTTGTTAATGTTATAAAATTTTAGTGATTTTAATTCTGTTTTTTTTTTTTTTATTATGTTAAATTCGTGTAAAAACAGTGACGAAAAATCATTAACATTGTGTATATAAACCTTTACGCGCAGAAAAACCTTATTAAAAATGTAAACTACTTGAAAAAATGGAGAAATAATAAAAGAAAAAGTTAAAAATAATTTTATTAAATTCAAAAATTATAAATTTCGACGAAGAATTAGTTCCAAAAAGTCTATTATAAAAATCGATTTTTAAATTAGAAGTTTTTAATTCTTATTTTCCGCGATTTTAACATGTTCCAGTATAAATTTTATTATTATAGATTGCGTTCTAGCTTCAATGGAAGTAACTGCAGATATTCACTATTAAAAAAGAAGGAATTATAGATCGCATTGTTAAACCGATATCGGACTTAATTTTTATAAATTTTATATCTATAATAAACAATTTTAACCGATTTATTTCTCCGATAAGTAGATTTTGTTTACCACATTTCGGACTATTTTCGAATTTATTTTTATAAAATGCATATTTAAATTAATATTTTTATAGTTTATATATTTAACGTTTAGAGTTAATTTTTTAAGCCCTCGTTGCTTATAGATAAATCATTTACAATATCATCGGAACGACCTGGTAAAAATTTCGTAATTCGCGAATTTACGGATGGTAATTTTGACACGAAACGGATGAAATATATGCGCATCGTTTAAATCCGATCATTCAACCGTATAGCACCTAACGAACGTACACGCGCATTGAAGAAAAAAATAATAAAATAACATTTTAATACGGTCGTTTTTATTTTTGTAAATTTAACAATTTTCATATTCTAAGCGTAACTAACGAAAGCTCGATCACCACCAGTAAATGGAAAAAGACAAAAAATCGGACAAAACAGATTTTCCGTCCTTTTTCATTAAATTTTACTAATTGTCGCCTTTTCTTAGTAACGAACGAGCTGATAAACGAATAAAAAAGGACGAAGAAAAACCGAATAACGAACGATGAAACAGGATAGAAAATCGAATGACGTGTATAATAAAGTTGTAAGAACACGTGGCAAGGTCGTTAGTAAATTCTGGGTATTAACATTTTGTCGACTTATTAGAATATTGCCGTATTAAAATAAAGGAATACAAAATGAACAAACGAACAGCTCTAACTCGTAAAATATATCCGAATAAAATAAATCATTATTATTGATTTACGTTTATTTCAAACGTACTTTATTTTTAAACACGTTCATACATATATGTATTTATTATATATATATATATATATATATATATATATATATATATATATATATATATCCATAAGTACAACCGTGTGTTGGGCTTGTATATTCGTATATTATACACGTTGCAACGGAAAATATAAAATGTTCATATTTAGATCAAAAATTAGTTTCAGAGATAAATATAACACAAAAATATTAAGGTAAGGAACGTGACAGTTGTTGAGGTTTTTCGCAGATATTACTTATAATATTCCAGGGATGCGCCTAGATTATATAATTTTATTAAGGCTTATAATATAAGTTTAGTCTGAAACTGACAAAAGGGTGAAAACTGTGCGATAAAAAATAAATTAATTAATTAATTAAACAAATAAAAAATACAGAAGCCGTCAAATTTCGTTATTTAATTTTTCATAGAGATATTTTTCGTAAGGCAAAATTGTAAATTACATCCATTATAACGTTAATTATAACGTTATTTCACTTACATCTATATATAGATACTCGTTATTGTTTTTTAATTTTTTGCTATATTTTGTTATTGTTCCTGTATAAATTGTTGATCCAGTTATTATTTAAATATCACTTACGTAATTTTTGTAAATTGTAGCAATTTTTTTTTGTTAGATTTTATTTTATTACGTGTATATTTTTATAATTTATATTTTTTATATTCGCTCGATGATGGCTTAACCACCGAAAAGCTTCGTGATTTTTCATTAAGTAATTTCAGCGATTTTAACTCGTTTTTTTTATTATTATTTAATTTTAAATACTATCGATCATAAAAAATTACGACTGAATCGGTTCATCTAGGTAATATGAGCCGTAAACACCTGTACTACAAAATCCATGAACGTTTGTTATTGTTCGTACTGCAGGTTGGTCTGTGCATTTGTACATCTGCGATTTACTACGCAATTAGTACGATTCCGATTAAAGGTTGCACCATGCACGTCTATCAAGATGAAATCCTAGCACCCTGATTAGTGCATCCTTCGTCAAATGGTTGTTAAATGGTTCGCGTGATTCTGCATTTTAACCGCTATTTAAATAGGCTTCTTGGAACGCATTCCGGTCTATTCTGCCGGTAGTAGGCAACATTCTTGGTTCGGTCCCGATATTTGTTCTATCCTCGTTTGAAAAATGCTTCCCTGTTTATACGGGTATTACGAATGTTAGCGAGTGGTTTAAGTGCTTCTGTAATGAGCCGCGTCCGCTTCGTTCAATACTACGTCGAGAAGTATAAAATTAAATAAAAAATTTAAATTTAAATAAAAAAAAAATCCGATTATAATAAATTAAAGACGAAATAAAATTGACATTCGATCCGAACAAGGAAGACGGATATTTACAAGGACTGTTCTTAAATAATGGATAAAATGATGCGACTGTGCCATCCAAAGAAAATAAATGCCATTGAGGATACAGAATTTATCGGAAAGAGTTAACGTCTATATTTTAGCGTTATATTGTTATTTAAAGCGCCTGTTGGACTCGTTAGATAATCCGAGCACGATACAAGGCCGCAGGCACCGTTTTAAGAAATAGTGGAGCTGATTAAGCAAGCCAGAGTTTCGTACCTCAGCACGGAACCAACTTTGTCCGAATTTAATGTTTCTTCGGCACTTGGCGGAGGGCTTGAAGCGTTAGAGTACATTTGGCACAAGCAGAAGGTGTTCTACAGTTATTGGCTCTTCGTTGCGTGAGCAATGTGGAACATTTTCTCTCGTTAATGACCGCGCGATAGAATCGAGACGCAGCCGATGTAAGATCATCCCTTCTTCACGTGTTAACGTGTAGGCCAATATCTAGTAACTAATTCTGCGTAATTTTTTTTTTAATGATATCTGCTGCCACTGTTAAATTCCCATTTGAATGATAGACGTGATTCGATGTGCTGACTAAAATCTTCGCTTGTAGTAGGTAATTTTTGGAAACATCGTAGAAGCTTATAAATTTGAGCTAGTTCGTTTCCTTTTATGTCGGAATGGCATAGGATCCGCGTTAAGGTTGGTTTATAGTTGCAGTTTTGAAAGGAGTAGTCACACGGAAAATATCCGTCCATTATCGATATACGCTTTAATATCGCTCACATAGATATTTCTTTAATAGTGCTATTTCAATATATAATCAAACGAACGAATACTAGAACGTCAAGTTTTATTATAACTAGGCGATTTTTAAGTATTTTTGTAACTACGCGCAATTTTCAAAAGGTGTGTAAATTTTCGATTTATCTGCGAAGAAAAGAAATTTCGAACTCTAATATCACTAATAAATATTAAAAACAAAATTCGAACCCTGTACAACAGAATGAACATCTTCTAGAGTATTAACTGCTGACAACCGCAAGATGTAACTCCGTCGGGAGATAATAATTCACCTTATTCAAAGTCTTACTAAAATCTGCGTAATATCAACCAGCAATTCTCGGCTTTAACCGCATCGTTACTTGATCAACGTACGAGTTGTTAATCTTGAACTTCGGTGCTTTTCAGTTCGTCTACTTCCGTCTGTATTGAGAGATTTTGCAAAAAAATTAACAAAAAAAAAAAAACTAAAGGAAAAAGTTAATCTAGTTGATGAAGCGTTGTTTAATTTTCAATATTCCAACGGACGTGTTCTCTCATTTACCGAGGAAAAAAGTGGGAGTATGTTTTTGAAATTTCCCGTTCGATTTCAAAAGATTTTTAAAAGATGAACCGCGATTAAATTCTCTCTCCGTTCGAAACTTAATATACTTCTCAAAAGGGTAACATTTATCAGTAGTTCGTTCCCGTACCAAAACGCAGATATCCTCTCTGGTGTAGAAGTTTTTATCTATTAAAGAAGAACCAGAGTTTTGTTTACATTTCGAAAATAAAAAGGAAGGCGTTTCTTAGAAGAGACGGTAATGGCAATGGTTGCACCTTCGTCTTAGAGTTGATAAGTATGTCGCATGGGAAAAATCACTTCGATTTTTTCAAAGATTATAATACTGATCAAGGTGTTTTCTCAACACACTTTGGGATGATCCAGTTCTAAGAATCCAGATGGGCGGGATTTAATAATTATTAAAAGTATAACAACTTTAATATTATTTTTTTTTTTATTAACTTGTCGCATTATGACAGTGTTCTTCATTCACGTCTACCATAAATATATACCGGTTTTAATATTATATATATATATATATATGCATATGCATAGACGTATAAATGATCCGTTTTATCTATTAATAACTATCATAAGCATTGTCGAATGATTAGCGATCTATTTCCTGTTTGTTATTCCACGTACACCGGAGATGATTCGTGAGAATTCAACATATAAACGTCTCGTTCGTTAACCGGATTAGTGTTGAGAAAATCTTCACAAGACGGCTATTGTCGCACTAGCAGTTCCCATCCGTTACTCTATACGTATACCGCCACCTGTAACACATTTGTCGACATATTGTCAAACTTATAATTTTAAATGCAGCCAGTAATTTTTACACACATACACATATGTGTATATATATATATAACTTATAAACAAAATTCGTTGGATAATATTTAAATCGTTTCCTTCCGTTGTATTTAAATTTGAGTGCATTCGACTTCTACCGAGCTATACGACCTTCGTTATTAAATTCGTACAAGGACGGCGTAGGATTTTTCGATCGAGAGACAATCGAATATGGAAAATATTTCTACGTACAGCTGTATATGGAAAATACTCCCACCTGACCTAACTGCATATGGAAAATATTTCTCTTTCGCGTAAATAAAATGAGCGTTAGATTCCATATAGCGCGTGTATCCGAATGGATTTAAACACCGCAACTTTAAAACTTCTTTTTCTTCGTTTTTCTATTTTCAGACGTCGTGACCAATCGTGGAATTTTTCAAATTCCGTCATTTATCTCTACCCTACGCTGTTTTCATTAGTCGTCGCATTGACAGTCCCGTCATGGCTTGGATTCACAAAACGGGTTAGCGGTCGAACCCCTGCTTCTTTACTCCTTCTATTATCTTTTCCAATTTATCACGCCGTACAACACGGCCCAAGAACTATATTCGTTTATTCCGAGTTGGTTGTAGGATAGCTTACATTAGTGCGACGTTTCATCCGTGAAATCCTGAGCATACGCCTATAGCAGCACATTTCAAAGGCTTCTCGTTTTCGGCGTAATATTTTCTTTAATGTCCATAACTCGGAGCCATATCGAGAATAACAGTGATTCCATTGATCGTTATTTCGTTGTTATTCTTATCGAATAATCTTTCTATATTCTGATTAATCTTGCTAGCGCGCTTTTGGCTATTCCGATTCGCCGCTTGATTTCACTTACATAATTTCCATTATTACTGATGTACGCCCTCCCGGATATATCGTTTTCATTTTTTCTTCTATATCAGTTAGCGACGTAAATGTCGCAGGCAATCCCCTCTCCTTGTCTATAGTAACTATGGTACACTTGGCACGAGTTAGTAACAAATTAGCTTTCTTGCTGGAATATTCTATTCGCTTCAGAAATGTTGCCAGTTCTAGCTAGTTATCATCCGTGTATCGTAAATTACATACTTCATCTGATGATTATTCCGCCATTTCAGTCTTCAGTTGCCTGTCGCATAATCCATTCGTTGTATGCGTTATATAGTATAGGCGATAGTACACATTAATGAATAATGTATGTTTTAAACACTAGTCCGGTCCTTTGTAGTCTGAAAAACTGTATAATTGGGTATTTTATATTGCTTCTTTTTTAGAATTGATTTTGCGGATTACTGAATTTCGATCATTTAGATCCCTGATGGAAACGTGTCAATTTATATTATTACTAGAATTAATTATATTTGTTCCTATATATATGTATATATATATATATGTATATATGTTAGCTATAAGAAGTAAATATTGAATCGCTAGAAGGTTAATGTTGTAGTCCCACCTGCTAAAATCAACAATGTAGTAATGCCAATTCAGTCTGGTATTATATATATCTGAGTACGTACTTGAACAGTCGGTTCACGGCGTCATCGTAAGTTAAAAAAAGAAATGAACTGAATATCTAAATTTAGAAAATGAACTGGCCCATAGACACAAGCAGCGCGCTGACGCTATAGTCGGCTGATTATACAGCCGCTGGTCGACCAATCCGAACTTACGGAATTGAACTGCGGGGTTATGCTAAAGATACAAATTATTAGAATAGTACAAGTAGCTCAAAATAAAATCTTAAGAAAAATTTACGAGCGCACCGTGGGTACATAATAAACGCAACTGTATGTGAAGATCTAAACGTACCGTATCTGACATTATAAAGTAAATATGCCCAAAGACGTGCAGGTAAAGTGAAATATCGCCCTAACAGTTTGGCTAAACACGTGTTAGACACTTGCAATGTCGTGAGAAGATTAAAGTGCAACAAACCACCAGACCTAGTTTAGGGTAACAGTTATCGGGACCGTTTGCTTCTTGCCCTCGTGACAAATAAGAAACACCAAAAATTATCCGTAAATTGCACGCTTGGCTAAATTGTGAATAAAATAGAACATAAAAAAAAAAAAGAGCTGAACAGTATAGTTAAAAAAAACCCGGGTGATCTAGATGCTAAAATTCAATATAGATGTAGCAGACACCCGGCTGCAATTGGCATGCCCGGATAACTCAATAACAGAGATTTAGCCATGAATACCAAATGGTAATTCCTATATTTAAAGACTGTGAAAGCTGGACAGTGTATGGACGACGTTTTAGGATCCATTCATTCAACGTTTACTACGACGGGTATAAAATGGACTGTTTATATCTTAAATGAAGTTTTTCGTCGTTTTAAGTGCGATTGCGATAGAACAACTTATATTTCGATATAAAGAATTGAAGATGTAACCCATATAATAATTGTTACTCTTGACGCAATTACGCCGCATAGGTGACGTCGTACGAATAGGAGACAGTAGGCTTCTGAAATTATTTTAATATAAAGAATTATATACGAAAGTAAAAGCTTGCACGTATCGAAATTTGATCGTCAGCTTCGGTTTGAGCGACGTACTGTTCGGAATTGACGAATTGACGCTTTACACCTTAGACGGCACATCGAACAAATTCTTCGATATCGGATGAATCTGAACGAGAATTAACATTTTTCTAGGGCACATAACGAAAAAACACACTCACTGGTTATCTTACAGAGGAATACTAAGAGGATATAGAAACCGAGGAATGTGTCCGTTTAGATAGATAACTGAGCTCACACTGGTTGCAGTTAGGAGAAAGGTAGCATGCCGGGAGCAGTGTAGAAAAGTAGTTCATACGGAAAAAATCAGATACTAGAAATAATTAACGAAATTAGAAAATGGCTCGTGAAGAAATGACGAAGAACAGATTACAGTGTCTGAAAACACCAGGAACATGGTCGAGAATTGGAAAATGTTTAGCTCTGCCATGTATCATGTGTGAACGTCTTTGTTAAACACGAATATGGAGCATGTCGCATCTTGGCGATCGCAAATTTTCTTTCCTATTTTCGGGTATTTCTTTTTCGTGCAGACCGACTATACTCGGTAGTGTCGGTATTATTAATTATGTAAATGTGTACGATGCGGGTGTAATATAAATATATATATATAGTACATTGTGTACATAAACGAAAGATTATGACGATAGTTTCAAAACGCGATAGGGACATCTCCTCGGATGAAAAGTTTGCCTAGAAGAAATAAAGAATAAAAATCTAAAAAAAATCCAATACGTTTCGGACGTGCATATGTACAAAAAATGTTGTAGAATGAAAAACATGAATCAACTGCACCCACTACTTCGATAAGAGAAGTCTACCGCAGCCGGAAATGGGTCTGATAACGTTACCGCGAAAGTATTTGATAGTTTCCGGTCTGCGAAGTTTACCACCGCAACACCGACCGTCGTTCTCCGCTATATAATAGTTCTCCAAACGACCGTATTCAGATTCCACACATTGGCCGGGTCGAACAATGCCAGATGTGTGATTTTACTGCGACGAATGTCTAGATGAACGAATTTATTTCCCCCCGTATGTGCGCTCGGTAGATTGTAGCCGACGAACTATTTATTATTAATATTCTAACCTAAAGCATCGTTGGATTAATATCTAGATAATTTTTAATTATTTAGATTACGCTTAACTTCCCTTATGAAACTTTCTACGATTTATTATCACTCGCTAAACAGCCCAATGCGCAGCGTGGCTGCTGTTATCATCGTCGTGTCCTATCCGAGACATTATAAACGTTCTAGATCTTTTATTTCCAGTTTCCGAATGTAGTTTTGAATTAATCAAAAAATTCCGCTAATGCGCAAAGTTGCCCGAACAGCGAATAAAAACAATACTTAACAAAAATAATAATTATCGATGCAGGAATAAAAAAAGAATATAAAATATAAATTAAAAATAAAAAACAAAACGAATATATATATATATATATATATATATATATATATATATATATATATATATATCAAATATTAGCCGATGTATAATATACGTAATTATTTACGAGTTATAGAAAAATGTATTCGTCATATTAACATCTTAACTCGTAGGTGAAAATGTACATGTACAACAAATCAATATTCTAACATTAGCCATAATACCCATATTTACCTACTACAATAACACATCTACACAAAAAAGCCTTCACACGAACACGCACCACACATAACAGATATAGTTATAAAACAACGTATATAAATTTATTTTATTTTTTTTGCATGCAATCTGTAATTAACAATAAGCAGCAGTGAAGACATGCTACTATCAAAAATCAAAAAGGGGGATAGAATCCCAATGGGTGCTGATCCTATTTATTGATGTATACTTGTTATTTTAATCTGCAATTATGAGAGTAAGAGATTATTAGGATCGATGTTGAAGGCTGGATGGAATGTGTGTATTCGATTGAATTCAATGCAGTTTAACAACAGGTTGTTTGAAGTATAAATAAAATGTATCGCGTAACTGAAGCTGACGTCCCGATTCTTTAGATTCGTAACTTTTAAGATAAATTTTTAGTACCTCGGACAATGTGCGTTAAATAATCGTGGTCTCGTATATAAAAGCACTCGACTATGGTGCTTATTCAATTTTGGTACTTTCGCCAATTCATTATCGGAACTTCTTGTCGCCCCCTGCTTTACAGAAATCAACAATTTATTTCGATGCCGAAATACAGAATTTCTAAGTTGTACCTCGCATTGTTCCGACATAGTCAAAAAATTATTACGCGATGTACTGTTATTACCGCATATCAGTTTATTTGCCGAATTTAGAAAAAGTAGACAAAGACTGAATATGAGAACTCGCAGCACAACCTCGGTGCATTATTATTCCGTAAGAAACAATCTCGGTTGGTACAAAGTAGGATACAAACGACAAAGATGAGTACGTGAAAAATATCGTAGTAGGTAATAAAACGAGTAATTTAATTTTCTCAAATTACTAGCCGCAGAACGTGTTTGCGCAGGCCGAGTTGACTTACTGTCAATTATCACACCGAGCCACTTAATTTCATGCAAGACATCACCATCAATATACACAGAAATAACTTAAACTGTATGTATATATGTATGTATGTATGTATGTGTATATATATATATACATATATATATATATATATATATATATATATATATATATATATATATATATATGTATATATCGAGGTTGAAAACTATAAATTATGAACTTCGTCTTAATCTTAACAGTATTTAAAACTAATTTATTATCATTTAACGTGACTGTTTTAAGTAAATTTTGTAAAATAATTTTATCGTAAATTCTTAGATCACACACATCGTTAACGTATATTAAGAATAAGTATGAACTGGGAATACTCCCCTGTGGCGCCCCATAATTAAATATTATACAATCAATATAAACGTAATTTAACTTTGTAACATATTTTTATTCGGACAAATAGGATTTGAACCGATTATACACAAAACATTTAATTTCACATACGTGAAGTTTATTGAGTAGAATGTCCTATTCTTTCAAAAGCTTTCCGTAAGTCAAGTTATACTGCAACAAGTGATCTACCAGCCTCTAAACAGTTTGTAATATGGGGTACAGGCTCATATTTTATTAATTAATCAGTTATTCTACACTTTATTATTATTTATTATTATGTATATATATATATATATATATATATATATATATATAAAGTTATTGCATCTTAGTACATGTTCTTACGGTATTATATTTTCCCCCTTTTCGATACGATTTTGATTTAAAATTGATTTTTTAAAAGTATTTTTCTTCTTTAATTTCTTCGTTCGTTTTCATTTCTTTCCAAGATGTTTATTATACCATGTTCTCGAACTTTTGTCAGTATTTTGCCAACCAGTCAGTAAATTTTCCCTCTTAATATATATATATATATTATTTTTTTGGTTCTTTACAACCGTCTAAATTCGTCCTGCTGGATTGATTCGTCTCTGAATGTGTATGATTCTGCAGATAATAAGTAGTGTTAAGGTTCAATTTAAATTTACGGGTGTTATTAAAAATGTGTTGCCCAAATCGCTATTGTTCATTTGACGAATTTGTTGATTCACGCGTAAGACAAATTGTGTTATGTTCAAATTTGTTGAAGCTATACGACCAGAAATGCCTGTCTTTTACGGTCATATTTAATCGCGCACGTATCGTCATCGTCATTTGAACAATTTCAATTATTTCCTTTTGGATGTTTGGATGTACTCTACACAAGAAATTCCAGATGTTCCTAAAATTTTTCATTAGCACTTTACGAAACAATGATCAAACTTTTCAGCGCCAACAAATAAAATTATACGTACGGGTTAAATATATTTCTGCTCGTGTGTGTGCGCGTATGCGTGTCTGTTTGTGTGAACTTTTTGTGCAATAATGCTTAAGTGTGTTAAAATGTTCACACTTGCGTATATATATATATATATATATATATATATATATATATATATATATAGTGGCGCACCCACGAGGGGCTACCGGGCTTAATCACCCAGAGGGCTTAGAAAAGTATAAAATACATATCAAGAAGACGTGTAACTTGTAAGCTCCAAACAATTTCGCAGCTAAAATGATAGTTGAAACAGAAGAGATAATTTGAAAGAGCTCGTGTTTTCACTAATAAAACCTCATCTTGAAGAGCATGCAAAACAGCCTAGATTTTGCGCCACTGTGTGTATATATAATGTATATGTGTGTGTGTGTGTGTGTCATATGTAGATAATTCTCACATGTATGCTCAAGTAGTGCACCTAAATTATAGTATAAATATATTACCACCATGTATAAGGGTTATGAATGCATGTATAGAAGTGAAATCGGATTACAGCCCGAGGAAATGTGAGTGTACAAGCGGTTGTTTTATATCATTATATATTATAAAGTATTGTAAAACATTAATTTTACTGATTAAGCCTAAACTGGCGGTGCAGTGTATTGTACCTTTGTAAATGAAACAAACTACGAAACATTAATTCGAATAATAAAGGTATTAATAAAAAAATCATTATCGCCATTATTTATTAATATTTTTTTTTTAAATCGTGTATTTCAATAAAATATACACGATGTGTTCGTGTAATAAGCAAAGAACAGTACTTAGAATCATGAATGAATGTAGCATATATACTACTACGAATACTTTATATTTTACAACGGAGGATCCCATGTGAGTGTGTGTGCTAGATATTCTTTGCAAATGTACTGGTATTAAGGTCAATAGTCCAGACGACGATACATAGTCGAACTTATTATCGTGCGGAATATATTTAGATTATTTACTTATATGTTAAGCGTAAAATAAACTAACATTATTGTATCTTAATTAAAATGTTTTTTTTTTTTGGTACGTCATGTCAATGTAAATATTATCTTTATTTTTATTATTATTATTATTATTATGATTACTATTCTATTCGAAGGTCATGTTCTCGTTATATAAAGGCCGTGGGTTCTAAAAATTAAATAATTCTAAGCGAAAATTTGGGTCGTTACCAGTTTAAATTATAATAATAATCCAGACGCAACATTAAGGCGGTTTTATTGCTTTTCTTTTTATACCAAATTAAAAGAGAAATGATTTCGTTCGATTGTAATGACATTATTATTTCGATTATTTCAATAATTTTTTATTTATATTATTTATTTATTCATTATTTTATTAATTGTTTTTTTATGTGTAGAAGTTGTTGTTTTATATTTCCGCATTTCATCATTATTGCTTGAAACGGACTGCATCATATTACTGAAATTAAAATAAATATTATTTTACTTAATTATTATTATTATTGTTATGAAAAATAGAATAACTTAAAAATCACTCATTTTCTATTAAAAGAGTCGCAAAAATTTTCAGCTATATTAAGGAATTTTCAAGTAGACAAAATAAAAATAACAAAAAATAAAGGAAAAACAAAAAAATAAAGTATAGAAAATACTTAATTTTCATACGCAACAGAAAAGTAACGAGAACTTGCAGATTAACGTCAAAATAGAAGATTTACATACGGAAAAACGAAATCATAATTCGGAAAGCATTCTAAAGAACTAAAACATGAAATCGATAATATTATAAAAACATTGTAAAAGAAAACTGCTAGAAAAAAATGTAAGTAATTGAAGTAGAAGAAGGAGATAAAAATAATTTATTAAATTCAATTGGCAAATTTTGATAAAGAATTAGTTTTAAGAGGCATATTATAAATTAATTTTTTTTCTGGCTGGTTAACGTTATATATATATATATATATATATATATATATATATATATATATATATATATATCATTATTATCATCATCAGTGAGTCGTGTCTCCCCATTCAGAGGTATTGTGGTCATGATCTATCACACGGCTGACCAGGCTGCGTCGACAAATACGGTCGCGTGCGATATTTGCAAAATCGTGGAAAGTACGGTCAGTTATCCTGCATCTCTTCTACCATCCACTACACCGTGAACGAACAGCGCCACCATATTTTCGTCTCTAACTACGTGACCCTAATCGATAAAGTTAATAAAATGTTTTATATGTTGTTATCGATTCAACCTAATATCGGTGGTGTTAATTATAATAATAGAGTTATAGTTTATAACGGTGCTATATATCATTAATTATTGTTCCATTATATATATTAAACATATTAGCGTTTCCGCTATGAATAAAATTTTAAAATCTCACGAGAAAATTGCTGTTGAGCGTTGGTTTTTTATACAGAACCGTGTCGACAGCGGCAGCTCCGGTTGTTACTGGAATATTACCGGCTGATTTGAGTATGTATCAAGCTGCATTGTCATCAGAATTTAAAATGTTTAAATATTCATTTATAACTCGCTATTACATATTAGATCAATTTAATAAAACATTTAACGTAAATTTACATTATGATAATACGGTTAATATTACGAATTTCAAAAGGCTAATTACAACGGTAATTTTAAATATATGGCAAGGCACAGATGGAACAGTCATAGTAACGGTAGATTAACGTATACATTTTTAAAAGATATTAGAGAAAGAATTAAATTAAAGAAATTATCGAAGTTAAATTTTTATATAAGTCAAGTTCTCACTTGGTACCTTTGGAACATATCTGGAGCGTTTTAAAATTATATCCTCTAATATTTGTGAATTCTGTGCACTAGATGTTCCCGATACCGTTTGTCATTTCTCTTGTTTGAATGTACTTATACTAGCGACGTACGTTTAAAATATAATTTAAATGGTTTAATGATAATGAAATAATTATTAATGATGGAAAAGGTTTAAACTTATCAAACTGTTGTTCGTTCGTTAACTACGTTAATTGTGCTATGACAAAGCGTATTGGAATATAGTATATATATTACATATATATAATCTAAATTTAAGATTGTACTCCACGAATACCGTGACTAAGCCAAATTGGCAACGCGGTCGTGTATTAAATAATATATCGTGTAAATTAACTACGTGACCCGAAAATCGTAGTATTCTGCAGAGAATGATCGATTTTAATCTTTTCCGGTTACCAATGTCGTCCAAAATGGAAGCATTGGTTCTTATAGTTGTCTATGAGACACGCAGCATTCGTCTCCAACATCACATTTCTAGTGTGTCTATTATATGTTTTCTGTCGGCACTGCTTACTGACCAGATCTCCGAGCTATATTGGAACACCGAGAAAACAAGGCAGTTCACTATTCGAATTGGAGTCGGTCTAGGTTTCAAACGGCTCATTGCGCTTCGTTTAAGCTGGGTGGAGTATCTTGCTTCTTAAAGCCTCCGCTTTTTCCTATTATAGCGACTAAATATGTAAACCGATTCACCACTTCAATTCCATCAATTTCTCATGGCGCGGGACAGTTATTCTTTGGACCGTTGATGATCATAATTTTAGTTTTCAACTCGTTAACGAGTAATTCCGCGCTAATTTTTATTAACCGATTTAAAATACACTACATTTGGCCCACGTTTTTTGCCACTAACGTTATGTCATCTGCATATCGGAGATTATTAATGTACCCTTCTCCAATTAATATATATATATATATATATATATATATATATATATATATATATATATATATATATATATATAATGTTGATGTATTGGAGAGTAGTGATTTTATGAATTAACAAATTAATCACTAAACAATTTTTTTAAGATTTTCGACTATAAAGTCATTACGGTAATAGCTTGATAATGAAAAGCTTCGCTTATCTAATTAAAAAAAAATTACTGATTAACCTAGATTTTATTTTGTTTTTTTAATTATATTATATTATATATATATATATATATATATCAGGGCAAGGAGACACGAGGATGCAGATGGACAGCTTGAGGACCTGTCCACTAAAAGTCTGCAAAAATCCTATGACTGTCTCTCCCTCGGCGGGTTAAGGTCGCCGTAAAAACCTTAAATCGCTACCTCCTCAGTAGCAGACCGCTGCCTTGCGGTAAGGATGTTTATCCAAAGGCTAAGGGAGTAAACCCTGACAGAAAATCCTGCAGAAGGCAACGGGAAACCACTGCAGTATTTTTCCACGAACACCATTATGAAATCTACAGTTCTCAATAATGTTTTGCCATGCGATCCGGCTAGCAACCGGCGTTCCGATTTCCGGGGTCGGAATGAGAAGTATGCAACCGGCCTTGTGAGTGGGGCAAACCAGCCACTTCATGGAAAAAATATGACTGGGAATTTCGCAAAAGTAAAAACTAAAATAGCTACTTGGAATGTTGGAGGACTTTTACACACCGGTAAGCTTCGTATTGTGGAAATGGAGATAGAAAGGTTAGGAATTGAAATATGCGGTTTAGCGGAAACACATTACCGACAATCTGGACATTTTGTTACAGAAAATGGAACACTTTATTGTTCGAGTACAGATACAACAAGTTTTAGTGGTGTTGCTATATGGGTATCAAACAAATTCAGTAAGATGGTTACTGGTTATAAAACAAAGAATGGCAGAGCCATAGCTATCAGGCTAGAGGGGAGACCGGTTCCTATTAATATTATTCAAGTATACGCACCTACTTGCGCAGCGGACAATGAAACAATTGAATTATTTTACAAAGAAGTAGAAGAACTTATGAATGATATATCAAATAGAGAAATCACAGTCTTAATGGGGGATATGAATGCTAAAATTGGTAGTTCATTTGACGTACAGTTACGAAGAACAGTCGGAAAATTTGGAATAGGCAACAGAAACGAACGAGGTGAAAGGCTACTTCAATTCGCGGTTGAAAATAATCTCAGCATAATGAACACAATGTTTAAACATCATATACGACGGTTATGTACATGGGAAGCTCCTGGTGATCGATGTAGAAACCAGATTGATTACATCTTGATACAAGAAAGATGGAAAACATCTTGTGATAATGTCATAGCCTATCCTGGAGCAGAATGTGGTTCGGATCATAGACCATTAGTTATGACAATTCGGTTGAGATTGAAAAGCAAATTGCAAGCATTATCAAGATCCAGGATGAAAATTACACATCCGCAAAATTTTAAGCAAAAATTTGAAGAATATGGACCAGACGACAATACAGACACGCAAATTCGGGAAGTTGACCTTCTATGGCGTAATTTTAAAAATAAAACTATTTTGGCAGTACGAGAAACTCAACCACATGAAGAAGAAATGAAACGTAAACCATGGATATCATCCGAGACAATCCAATTAATTGTGAAAAGGAGAAAACTCAGAAACAGTACTCACGCAAATGAACAGGAAGTAACTCGTTTATCGTAAATTTTGCCGCAAAGATAAAAATAATTACTATGCAGCTATTTGTCAGGATATTCAGATACATGCAGAAAAAAATGAACCCAGAGATTTATATAAAAAGATTGCTTTGATTACAAGAGAATTCAAGATGAGATGTTGGGCAATCCAAAACAAACAAGGATGTATTAAAACAGAAAAACTGGATATAGCAGAAGTTTGGAGGCAATACTGTCAGGAACTATACGATAATACATATACAGAGGAACTAATAATACCAAATCCGTTGTCCGAACTTGAACCGAATATACTTAAATCAGAAATAGAAGAGGCCATAAAATATTTAAAATTGAATAAAGCTACAGGTTGCGATGGAATACCGGCGGAAATAATTAAACAAATGGGTACTACAGGAATTAAGAAAATACACGAAATATGTGAAGAAATTTGGCGAATCGGAGATTGGCCACAAGAATGGTGTAAGACGGTCTACATACCTCTATTTAAGAAAGGACAAGTTACAAATTGCCAAAATTACAGAACTATTTCATTAATACCGCACACCAGTAAAATAATGCTACGAATTATAAATAATCGATTAGCGGAATTCTCATCCAGGCAGATTCCAGATGAGCAAGCAGGATTCGTAAAGGGAAAAGGAACTCGCGAACAAATTTTAAACATAAGACTGTTGATTGAAAAAACTAGAGAACATAATATTCCGTTAGTGTTATGCTTTGTTGATTATTCAAAGGCATTCGACAATGTTCTTTGGGAAAAATTGTGGCCTGCACTTATTGAAATGGGAATACCAAGGCATCTAGTGTATTTAATAAATCAACTATACGAACATAATATAAACACGGTGCGTATTGAAGGCCATATAGAATCAAAAGAATTTAAGACGAAAAAAGGTGTAAGGCAAGGATGCGTCTTATCACCGGTACTTTTCAATCTATACGGTGAATATATTATGAGACAGGTTTTGAACGATTGCAGCGTTGGTGTTTCCATTGGTGGAAGAATCATTAATAACCTACGCTTTGCTGATGATACAACGCTTATAACCAGCTCAATTGATGACATGAGAATAATACTCGATCGACTAAATAAGATAAGTGCCAAATATGGATTAAATATAAATAAAGATAAAACAAAACTAATGGTGGTTGATCGGGGAAACTCAATACCGGAGGCTGAAACACAAATCGATGGTTACGAAACATTACACAAGTATATATATTTGGGATCCCTTATTGATGATAAAGGCACTTCAACGGATGAAATAAAAAGACGGATCCAGTTGGCTCGAAATGCCATGATCAAATTAAACAGAATATGGCGCGACGCATCAATTACAAATGCGGTAAAAAAGAAATTAGTGCAGTGTTTGGTGTTTTCTGTATTCACATACGCGGCGGAAACATGGACGCTGAAAGCCAAAGATAGGCAACGTATCAATAATTTCGAAATGTGGATTTGGAGGCGTATGTTACGAATACCCTGGACAGCAAAGCAAACAAACGTTTCTATATTACGCAAGCTCAACATTAAGCGTAGATTGTCCAGCGATGTTCTTTTCAGAATATTACGATTTTTCGGACATATCATGCGAAGCGATGACTCCATGCAAGATTAGTAATTGAAGGGAAAATACAAGGAACGCGTCCTCCTGGTAGATTACACATCAAATGGACAGACACGATCACAAAAGCACTTGCAAAGTCAATGGCTGATTGTAAACGGGAAGCTGCAAACCGGATAAAATGGAGAAGAAAAATTGAAGAGGCTGTAGCATGAAAATGGTCACGACATCCCTTAGGGGGATTACGACTGAAGATGATGATATATATATATATTACTGTTCGGTTTATTAGTTGTTGTTTACCGCACTCACCATCGGGTTAGTTTATAATAAGATCTTTTGATATTGTTTTTCTTTGTAATATTTCATAACTGAATTGACTATTTTTTTACATTTTATTTTTTTAATGTTTTTTTTATTTGTTATTTTTTTTTCACTTTTTTTTTTTTTTTTTTTTTAAATAGAAGAAGAAGAAATATATATTTACAAAACATATAAACAAAATCATGAATACATGAATAATTGAATAATGAAGAATGTTAAGTACCTTATATATATATATATACCTTAACAGTTAACTTACTAATGTATAACTACATCTAATGTATATGTAATAAAATTAAAATTTAAAACGTAAAATTTAAAGTTTTAAACTTTTAAGTACAGGAAAAAATTAGAAAAAAAAAACTGCATTATTTTTCTTTATGTGGAAATGGCTTAATAGCCCCGAAAAGCTTTTAATACAAATATTTAGTGATTTTAATTATTATTTTTTTAACCACTACATTTCACACCAGTTCAAATGATTATCGTCGTAATTAGTGTTATGATTATTACGTATTAAACGTCGGTTATAATGACAATTATAACGAAACTGGGGGAAAAATAGGTTAACGTTTAAATAAATCGAATTATACTAATTGTCATTTTTATTACGGCGTTTATCATAATTACTATTACCGTAAGTAACAAACTGATCGTTTTAAAAGTCCGTAATTAATACGAATATATAGGCGAACGATAGAATGTGCACGTATACATCGAGTTCTTTATAGTACACATATTAAGTAAGAAGACTTACTCGTAAATGAAAAGGTTTTTTTTCGTTTTGTTTTTTTTTCCATGTGGAAATATCCTAAAAAAATATCATCATTTTAATTCGATATTAGTAATATTACGTTTTTGTTGATTTGTCTAAACTCATTGAAGGCGCCACATTTGAAATATCGTCAATCTCAATCGAATCGTAGTATCGACTATAGGAATATAAAAATTGTATATTGTGCTGTTGGGAGTATTTAAAAAAAATATATAGCCTGATACATGCTATGGAGTAATAGGTTTGGCGCATAAATATTTCGCTACACAATCCGTTACCGAAGTTGCTTGTGAAAGGAGTTTTTCAAAACTTCGGTTTCTCAAGAACCGATTACGTATAGCGCAATGTCGCAGGGGAATTACTTTCTAGCTTTATGCTTACATCGATTGTATGAACTCCGGAAAAATCACCATATCCGACGAATAGATGTTGAAGTAATTTTAAGACGGTTACAATTTAAATTCAAACCTATTATAATTTTTGCTTGTGAAAGGAGCTTTTCAAAAGTTCGGTTTCTCAAGAAACGATTACGTATAGCGCAATGTCGCAGGGGAATTACTTTCTAGCTTTATGCTTACATCGATTGTATGAACTCCGGAAAAATCACCATATCCGACGAATAGATGTTGAAGTAATTTTAAGACGGTTACAATTTAAATTCAAACCTATTATAATTTTTGCTTGTGAAAGGAGCTTTTCAAAAGTTCGGTTTCTCAAGAAACGATTACGTATAGCGCAATGTCGCAGGGGAATTACTTTCTAGCTTTATGCTTACATCGATTGTATGAACTCGGGAAAAATCACCATATCCGACGAATAGATGTTGAAGTAATTTTAAGACGGTTACAATTTAAATTCAAACCTATTATAATTTTTGCTTGTGAAAGGAGCTTTTCAAAAGTTCGGTTTCTCAAGAAACGATTACGTATAGCACAATGTCGCATAGGAATTACTTTCTAGCTTTATGCTTACATCGATTGTATGAACTCGGGAAAAATCACCATATCCGACGAATAGATGTTGAAGTAATTTTAAGACGGTTACAATTTAAATTCAAACCTATTATTATAATTTTTATTATTATTATTATTATTATTCGTTATTAATATTATTATTATTATTATTCGTTGTTAATATTGTTAACATTGTTATATCATTATCATCACCGTCGGTTTCGTTACAAGAGGTTATATTTCGAGTACGGAGTTTCTATAAATAAGAAATAATTACCTTACACAAAAAATGTAGGTCATTCTGAAATTGTCGAGGTCAAATTCCGTGAAAAAATTCCACGTGATAAACACGTAATTACCAATTTACGACAGTTACGAGGAGAAAAAAGTATAATACGATATATGCATTACACACATATATGTATATAAATTTTTTCGAAGACTTATTTAAAAAGTTGATATACCGTCGTACTTGAGTGAAAAAAAATCCTTCGGTGAGTTCCCAAATTGTAACATTCATAATTTTTGAGTACTTGCACAGTAAATCACTTTGGTAGAATAAAAATGAAAAATCAGTCCCCCCCGTTAATTATTTTTCATTTCCAAGTGTTACATAATTCTCGTCATCATTATCGTTTCCTAACGATGTAGTCATCTTTTTTCCTACGTTCTCCGCGATCGAAGAAATTCACCCCTACTGATTATTTGGTATTTGTTTTCGCGATTGATTTTGTAATTTTTTAAAATAAATTTTAAGCGGATACTGTAGAGTGTTATATTATTGCCACGGTGTTATACGGTCAATTAAATTCTGGTCATTTAATATAATACAAAACGGATTGGGGGGGCAACTTGCGCTATTTGGCCAGTTTAAACCTTTATCTAGTTAGTATATTTTAAATCTCAAAGTACGTTTAATAAATTTATATAAACTCATTTTAACAGAAGACAATGGGTCAGAAACAATTCAATACTCACAGGTAATGTACGCCATTTTTGTAAAATATTAGATAAAATTTCATCTCTCTATGGTTTAGAAATTTCGGACAAACCCAAATTCGATGCTCAATACAGTCGTCAACAACGTGTCACGTGTATCATCAGAAATTATACATAATTTATTAAGTATTGAGGGGGAGAGATGCCCAGTACGTAGTCTAAATACAGTTTATATATAATCCCTCGTAACGTTCTGGTATAATTGAAACCATGACTGGAAACCGTATGTGCTAAAGCGAATTATTGTTTCCTTTTATTCTGATTTTCGGCGGTACTGTTGAAAATCTATTAGTAAAAATATCCCAATTCCACTTAATGTTCTCGCAAGGGACACTTGATAAATTATAACCTCGTTTTCAATAATAATACAAAGAGAAGGGATCCACTTAAACTTTACTCTAGATCCGCGATTATAAAGCTGAATAATACGATGTTTCACATCAAATTCTAACTTGGACATTTTGAGTTCTGGGAGCTTAGATAATTGTAATGGGACACTTAAGGAATCAGATATGAGTAGAATATTATTTTCCCTTAAATCTTTAATTAGGTACAAAGCTTTGTAAATGGCAAACAATTCTGCTACAAATGAAGAACCTGCAAAGGATAATCTGTATACTTTCGATGTGCCTTCTTTCGGGTAATATAAAACTGAAGTATAACACATCTGTAAACATAATTTCAGAGTGGCTAAATTTTTCAATAATTGCTTGCATAAATGCAGCGTTGTTAAAGCTAGAAGGGAGAGTTTTAATTATCATCAAAGGAAATTAAGTCAACGTCTAACGAGAAAAATAAATCCTGAAAATAGAATCCTTAGAAGGGATGGGAAACATTTTGGATAAGTTCAATTGTTTACAATTTATTATGACTGGAAAGAAGAGGTGGAAGATTTTTATTTAACCAGTATCTCTTACGTCGAAGTATCAATAAACATCGAAATTAATAAATCACATGCGATTTTCTCTCTTTCACTTTGTGATAAAACTTGTTCGCTATATATTCCTAAGTTTTAACGGAGGTTCAGCCATCTCCGCGTTTAAAGTCTATTTCCACTGAAGCCGCGGTGACACAAATAGCTAAGTCATCGGCAAACTGACTGACTTATTTGGATTTTTTTTCTATTTCGTTTGTGTATAAAAAATGGGCTTGAAATACTTCCCTCTGCTAATCCTTTATCCGAATAAACAGAATTGTACTTTTTACCTTTATATCTGACTGTTAATTTTCTCCCATTGAAGTACTCAAATATCCAGGAACATTATGTTTTTATTATCATTGCCTGGTAATTCGACTTTCTTTTAGGATTGGATAATATTACGCTGCGACTGCAGAAAACGGTTCATAGAAATAATTAATTCTACTAGTCTTCGCTTATCTTTATAACTATTGCATATTTTTTCCCTTTTCCTTCTTTCTCTGTAGAGATCATTCAGGTTTATCCGTCCTGCTCACTCTATTGAGAGTATCGGTATTTCATGTCCTACCTTAGGGATAAGTTAATTTGTTACCAACTTATTAGCTTCGCCATTAATGGTCATACTGACTAGAAACTGGATACTAAAAAAATTTCCAACCAAAAAAAACACATTAAATTTTATACTAACAAAAAGAAAAAAGGTTTTCTTAAAAAATATTATTTTTTTGTCGGATGAAGCGTATCGAACGAAAATAATCGAATTTATATAAAAATAGTTTTAAATTTCGAAATAATACATAAATTAATCAACAGCTTAGTTTTTCCAGCAGGGATGTACGGTTCGGGAACACCTGGAGTATAAAATTGTACAGATAACAGACGAATTGACGCTTTCTCTATTGTTTATATAAGCGGGAACTTACTTTAGACAACACATCGAAAAATGCGTGGATATTAAGTCAGTTTATTAACGAGAATTAATAGCAATACGGTAAAAATTTTTTGGACATGTAACGAGAAAACACACTCACTCGTTATCATACAAGAAATACCGAGAGGATATAGAAATTGAGGAAGGTGCCCGTTTCAATAGATAGATGGAGTAAAACAAGAAAAAAAACTGAACTAACACTGGTTGCAACTAGCAGAAAGGTATCATGAGCAGTGTAGAAAAGTGGTACATACGATTTCATGCGGATGTCACATGTTGGACGTGCGGTTTATTGTTAAGGATACACTTATAAATAGAATCCACAATAAGATCATAAAACTGATCATCTCGTGAACTCGGTACGTATCTAAGCATACATTTCATCGAGATTTAAATATTCCACCTGTGAACGATGAGATCGAACATGCTGTTTATATAAGCAGTTTGGAAACTAATTGAAATGTATTGACGATCAATCTACTTGATAATCGATGTTCGTACGTTAAAACATAGTCGACCGTTTGATCTTAATTAAATCGCCACATGCGAATCCCCGACAAGTTATTTCGCGCTCCCAGGCCAATTGCTGAATACAGGCTGGATGCGATTAAAAAAAACACCGAAATATTTCAAAAGCATCCATTTGAAGAAATTAACTTTTTATTAAAAATAGCATTTTGCACCGTATATATAATAGCACTAAAGTTTGCATCGAACGTAACTCTTAAAGACACAGTCATGACTTTTCCACGTTTTCTCTAACTGACTAAGCGCGTCACTTTGGCTTTTCTATTTCAAGTGCCGATCTTACATTCTCGATAATTAACGGCCGTAGGTATATAAACACTGAAATATGATAAATTAAACAACGAGTTAAAATTACGATTAGTCCGACGTATTAATAGGCCTTATATATGGAAAATAAGCGTATATATTGAAGACCGTTAAAATGCGCGCATCTTGAGAAAGATATAATCAAAATTTGGGCGACAACCGGTGGTGATAGCGCAGGAAGAAAAACACATAGTGAAAAACCGAATGGCGCAGAAGATCGTAGAGAAAATATACCTTTCAACGACGGCCTCGAGAGTGAAAATCAGAGGAAAAATTTCAACAGGAAGAAAAAAGTTTCATTAATAATCTAATCACGACCTCGAAATTAGGGCACAAATTTTCCTTTATCTATCTATATTATATATATAATATATATATATATACATATATGTATATATATATATATATATATATATATATGTATATATATATATATACATATAGTGTCGAAATTTTGCAATTAATGAAATGTAAAAATGATAACGAGTGACGTCAACAAGTTAACCTTGCGTTAATAAAAACCGATATTTATCTCAGTAGATAAGAAATAGCAAAATTACGTAATGTGTGAGATATTTGGCGTTCGACCGATAGCCGAAATGGAACTATATGTATACAGGCGCTTATATATATTAATTTCGGCGTAAAATTATATAAATTTCAACGGGCAAAGTAAAGAACAAAATATATTATTAATATCGGAATAATTTCTTATTTACGTCAATGAGACTAAAGACCAGGCAATTTTTAAACAATATAAAAAACGTAGTTAAAATCAAGGATTTTTTATACGTAAAAAGACCACAAATCTTTTTGTCTGTTAAGCCATTATCAAGTGGATATATATATATATATATATATATATATATATATATATATATATATATATAAAGAACAAAGAAAGGAGTTAAAATCACTAATATATTTTCTCGCCGTTATCCAGTCAATATAAAAAAATTATTTATAAAAATACGTACAAATTTATTATAAAAATATAAAATCTAAAAAAATACTACTTAAAATTTACGAATATTATCAAAGAGATCAAAGAGCATTATTAAATAATCTGATAGGTTTTCGGGTAACCTCCCATTAAAATGGAAAAACGCCATTGTAATTCCATTATTGAAGACTAATAAAAATATATCTCTATATATACTTTACGTCGATTCTTTGTAAAGTATTCGAAAAAATTATCAACAATACGGGAAAATGAATCACGTGCATTATTTACTAATCTCCGATATGGTTTTCGACCAGGACGATCCGCAATCGATTCGATTACATAACTAAAGCATTTTCAAATAAACACCATTTACTAGCAGTCTTTCTCGATTTCAAGATTGCTTTCGACAACATCTGGACTACACCCCTGGAACTTCAAAGACCGTCTTCGCACGTTCATCGCGAATTTTCTTTCAGACCGTCACTTTCAAGTGAGACTAGGATCTGCTTTATCCGAATCGCGTACATTGTTGACTACAGGGATCCGTCCTAAGCACAACACCTGTTCAACACTGCGATAAATGACATCGTAAAGCGAGTGCATTAATATGTAAATTCGATCCTCTTTGCGGATGACTTATGTATATTTCTTCCACGCATTAATGTGAACTAGCAGAGGGTATCCTCCAAAGTACAATAAACAAACTTCAACAATGATCACGTGAGAATGGTCTTTGTTTCGCAGCAACGAAAACAACTGCAATCCACTTGTGCAAAGTGAAAAATTGTGATCGCAAAGTAAGTCTACCGCTTAACAACAATCGGATAATACAAATGAAGTAAGATATTTAAGATTCATATTCGATAACAAACTTACTTAGAAAGCGCACATTTACTCGCTGAAGAGTAGTTGCTGCAAAACGTTAAACTTGTTAAACTATCACATACAATCTACGGTGCAAGTAGACGTAATCTGTTTATACACTTGTACGATCTAAAATTGACTACGATTCACCAATGCTTCCGCTAGTAAATCGTTGCTGAAAAGGTTAAACGTAATCTATCATACAGCTTTAAGATTATCAACCGGTGCTTTTCGAAACTTCTCCAATACCGAGTTTATTACGCGATGCAGTGCAGTGGCCGTTAGATTTTCGGAGGACTTATTTAACCATCTTAGATTTTGACAACCTAAAATGTACAAATAAGACGTTCGGGGCAGACGACGAATCATCCAGCCACTACACGATGTCTATTTCGCAACACTTAAATATCGAAATACCAACATTAATCAGGAGCTCTGCTGTACCGCAAACGTAGCGCGACGTACAGGACTCCGAAAGAACGATCAATACATCTACTAAAGAATCGAACCCTCATCTAACGCAGCGATTCGGTTTATTAAACATCAGCTCAATCGCCATTTCAATAACGTGTGGAACAACGATTGGCAACCGTACCGTGAAGTAACATTATGCACATTGCGACTTGGGCATACCGGTCTTACACATTCGTATCTACTAAACAACGAGACGCAGTGTTACTTATACAGTTGCCAATTATCGATCGAGCACCTGCTGATTAAATGTCCAATTTATAAATGTTATCGGGGAAATTATGAGGTGCCTTCGAATTTAAACGCTCTGTTGTCGATGATCAGTCAACAGTTAACAAATGATTTAATTTTTTGGAGTATTACGATTTATTGAAACTATTTTTACAACTTTGAATCCCATTTCCGAGTCTCTCTAGCCTTAGTTGCTGCGCATGACACCTAAATAAATAAATATAATCATCTGATAGTGAATGTGCTAAACAACATAATCAACAATCGACAATATAAAATTTACACGTAAACAATAACGCAATAGCAAGTAAAATAAAAATAATTAAAAATATCCAACAATATAAAATTTATATATATATATACTTATATTGTTGGATGTTTTTACTTTTATTCGCTATCGCGTTATTGTTTATGTATAAAATTCATATTGCGATTTGTTGATTGTGTTGTTTACCATAGTTTCGCTATCAGATTATTTTGAAAATACCGCTTCGATAATTTTTGTAAATTCCCTTTCTAAGTAATAATTTTTTAAAAATTTAATTTTTTATAAATTTGTATATATTTTTATAGTTTACTAAGTTAGATTCGCTCTATAAATGGTTTAATACAGCCGAAAATATTAGTGACTTTTTAGAAAGAACAAATTTTATCTATTTTAAATCGTTTTTTTTTTTGTTGGTTATTATATTTATATATATAATATAAAATAAATATAATAATATTAATCGTAGAAATACTAATCCTAACGCGGAACAATAATTTAAAACACACCTATATTCGACAAAAATATACCTGAAACAAATCATCGATTTTAACAGGCTTATTAAAATTATGTAAAGAAATTAAATCAGTTAGACTATTATCGCATCGATAGACCGAGCTAATGAAATTTCGAGGCGAATTTAGCAAAAGAATTTTAAAGGAAAATTAAGAAATCGAAAATAAGTTTAGTATTAAAAATAATAAATATCGAATTATTAAATGAACGTAATAAAACTTAGTAATTACGATACACTAATGTCTTTAGATGTAGTTAATTAACAACGTTCCCACCGACAAAGTAATCGGATACATTAAGTATGATAATTTTTTCTTTTATAAATAAAGATATAATCTTAAACTACTAAAGTTAAGCATCGAATTTAACAAGCTTAATCTAATTCTATTAGTCAAGTCTACGGGTTTAATTGCAGATCGACCTTTGACGTATTCTTTTATTCTATACGTGGATTTACATAATTATATAACTAGATCAGCTGGGTGGTTTCGCCTAAGACGCCTTACGTCTTGTCTAATATCGAGTAAATCCACGTTGACATGTTGTTACAGATGAGTTGCGTATTTTCTAATCCCCTCGTACGACTGGAATTCATAGATCTCGATGTACATCGTCATTTCTAGAATAGCGATACGCATTGATTATTGCTCTTAGTCATTTTGTTCGGCCTGGATCTCTGCTCTGTTAGACCTACTGGCACAACCCCGCAACTGCAGGCTATAGGTCTATATTGGTTTTGTAATTACAGTAGACATTTGTGCAGCACGTCCGGCTGCGAGTTTCTTCCGATAAACCAATAAAGTTGTTGTGTTTTTTCTTTCTCTGCTTGCTTTTCATTCTGGCATGCACTTCCTATGTCAGACAATTATCTAGGAATAGGTTAGCCTACAAATACACTCTGTAATGCGTCTCTGTTCGCTGGTATGCGAAAATTACATGTTTTGATTTTTCTTCATCGATATTAATTTTCCAATTTGATGACCATTCACACATTTTATTTAGCGACTTTTGCAATTTATTTGTTGCGTCGGACTGACTACTGGCAACAGCTAGAATAGGTGTTCAGCAAAAGTAGACGTTATCGTTTGCGTGTCCGTCGGTAAGTCTTGTGTACACAGCAGATACAAGATCGGACTGAGCACGCTTTCTTAAAGAACTCCGGCTTCGACTTCATGTATTTCCTTACTGTACTCTGTTTAATATGATACGAATAGTCGGCAAATGCTGCCCGGTAGTTAATTTATACGCCAGGTCTTATGTCATACATTGTTGACGGCTTGTACGTCTACGAAAACGGCTGAACAATATTTCTTCTCCTCGAAAGCTATATCGATTATCGATACAATCCTATGCACTCAGTCGATTGTAGAGTGCTTTCGTCTGAATCTAAACCGATGTGGCGATATACTTTCTTCGAACATCGGCAAAAGTCGTAATAATTTCTTAAATAACTTTGATACAGATGGTAGTAAAGAAATCGGTCTGTACGACCTTACTTCAGATTCCGGTTTATTATGTTTATCGTCATAATTTGTACTGTTCTGAAGCAAGCATGTATTCTAATCGCATACACGCATTGAAAAGATAGGTTAACGTGACTATATGTTTTTTAAAGATAACTATTTTAACACTCTGGGAGGCACGCCATTTATACCCGGAACTTTCGGTGGATTCGTATTTTTATCTAATTCGGTCGCAACCTTTCATCTGTTTTCGATAATTTACGTTGATATAGACAGTCGAAGCTATATCGTATGGTTTAAAAACTTGAGACGTGAGCACTCGGCTTTCCCATGGTTTGCTCTTATCCAGTTTTCGCCCTCAACTTTAAGCAGTGGTTTTCGGGTAAATTATACGTTTGTTTCTTTGAGTCATTTTCCAGAAAGAATACTATTTATCCTCGGAGGTGCTAAGCTCTTTAACATATGCAGCAAACGTTTCTTTTGTGGACTGCGCGTGATTTGCCATAAAGTAATATATATATATATATATATATATATATATATAAAGATCGATATATAAAAATTTTGTATTAAATCGAAATTATTTTAAAATTAACGTTATAAACGTAATAACGGTTTAATTACGGGATATCCGTCGTCACCACACGTTCTAGCTGATATCTTTAACGATTTATTAAAAAAATAATAATATATTTAAAAATAACGCTAAATTATGGCGAAAAGATATATCGACGATGTAATACCGGAATGATAATAATACTACAAACAATTTTATATCCAATCTATAAATAACTATATATAATATTAAAACGTTCAATTTAGATTACAATCGATTTTCTGCACTTAAAAATCAACATTATTAACCGGAAAATTGATTTTTATAACAGTCGAAAGCGTTAATATTTAAACATTCAGTCCAACCGAAATGGCTTAAATTAGCCAGTTTAATCTTATCGATAAGGCAAAAACAATTTTAATAAAGTAAATAAAAAAAACAGTATAATAAAACAAATAACGATGGATAATAAATAGAACCCTGCGGTAGTTGATAAAAAGATAACAACTTATAATTAAAAAAAATACACAAAAATGTCATAAAAAAAAAGATTTAGGTTCGATGAATTATGTAGGAAGTCGTAAAAAAAGTATGACTACTATATAAAAAAAAATGGAAATAATAAAAGAAATCGATAAAAATAATGTATTAAATTCAATTATCGATTTTGACGAAGAATTAATTTCGAGAAGCGTATTATAAATGATATCTTTATTAGACGAAAAATTTGTATGTTACCGGCTATTTTATTGTTTACGTATAAATTTTTGTATGGCCGATTTGTTGATTTCGTCGTTTACCGCACACACACACACACACACACACACACACACACACAAACACACTCATAACCGGATTATTACAATAAACAAAAAATTTATCAATTCCCTGACCTTTGGTCAATGATAGAATTATGATCAAAAATCTACCTCGCAAGGGTATAGTTGCTCTCGCAGCATTATTTAATTCTTGCATTCGTCCGTGTTATTATCCTGTAACGTGGAGATTATCGTTAATACCTTCCGAAACCTGGCAAAGATGATTCTTCATTCAAATCAATATGACCTATCATTCTCTACCCAGCAATATTAGTCGAATATTCGAAAAATATTACCGGTTAAACTAAGAAAACGTTTTCTTCATAAATACCACTATGCAACTAGTAAAAAAGTCTGTGATCAAATCACCGAATTATCAATGCGCTCGATATTGAGAAAGCTTTCGATACAAGCTGGCACGATGTAATTTTATTTGAGTAAATAAATTATAGTTCCCCCCCCCATGTCTAGTCTCCACGATCAAATCATGTTTATCAAACGGGAAATTTTATGCGCAAAATTCGAACTCGTAAATCCACAGCGAAGCAGTCTTAGACCATTTCTGTTTATTATATACATAAACGACATTCCCGCTATAGACAAAATCGGATATCGCTTATGCGCGGATGATACCGCCTAATTACCATCATCATATCTCATAGATACTATTAGTAACTGGTTAACTGACGCAAAGCTATCCATATTCTGTTATAAATGAAAAATCCAAATTAACGATAGTAAAACAGAAGCCATAATATTCGCAATAAAACACCTATATTATAAAAAGCACCTTGACTGGAAACTTGTCGTTACAAAGCACATAAATGAATGTATCTGTAGAGTTCGCAAAAAAATGAATGTGCTATATATCTTAATAATGTGCACCTTGACTGGAAACCTGACGTTAGATACCTCGGTGTTACAGTAGACAATATACTGCGTATAAATAAATGTGTCTGCAGCGTACACAGAAAATGATCAATATTTAATGTTAGCACACCCATAAATAAGTCATTAATCTACAAACAAGTAATCGCACCTAAAATTTTATACGCTTGCCCTGTTTGGTCTAACACCAGCCCGATATAAATAAACTACAGCAATTGCGAAGTCACTGCGCCTCAGAATTGTACTGAACAAAACCGGGGTATATGCGCATTAAAACTACGCGCGACATTTTAAATTATCCTTATGTACAAGAAACAATTAAGATTAGTACTTAAAAATTTTTCGATACCTACCGTCTGATAAAAATGTTAAATCGGTGATTTATGAATCGATGAATCGCCGCGGGTATAAAAAATATAAGCATAGATGAATAAAAAAAAATGTTATTTGAATGCGATAAAATATAATTTTTACGTAAATTCCAGCAATTTATTCATATTAATACTTGCTAATATTTTTAAACAACACATTGATTGATTTTTAAGTTGATTAAAATTTTATCGATGCAGGTTTTTTGCGAAATTTTTCCCGCCAAATAACGCTTAACTAATAAGTTTTTAATTTTTCGGTTTCGCGTATAATTAAGCTACGATTAAGTTTATCGGTTATTCATATTTTTCATAACGATAAAACAACATGTGCATTATTAAATTGTTTCTGTATATAATTATTTTATCAGTTTAATTTTTCTTCTTCTTATTATTATAAAAATACTTTTGCTTTTTTGTAATATCGTCGAACTAAAATATTTAATTTTTTTCCTTTTATATTTTCATAAATCATATTTTTTTTTTCGTGTCCGCTTGATAATGACTTAATAGCCGAAAAGTTTTGCGGTCTTTATATATATATATATAAAATTTTAACTAAATTTTTCTCGTTTATTTTTTAAAAATCACTACATTTCGCACTATTCAACTTGAAAATCCACGTATCGTATATCGTATAGAGAGAACACTGCTACTGAAAAAGGAGTATTCGCTTATTTTCTATTTATTCTCTCTGTCTCTCCGGATTATTTTACCGGTTAACAGAAGGGCAACGCGAGAAAAGTACGGACTTGAATAAATATCTACCTACTGGCAGGTATGTGTATGTGTGTGATGATTATTATCGAATGTGCGATAATAATCGGTCCGAAGGAACCGCTTGAAAAATAAGTCTTCGACTTGTGAAGTAGCTTTTATAAACTTTTCAAAGCAGCATTTTGAAGAAGTGGATTCTGTTAGCAGGGCATTTTTTTTGCACGAAATGCAAAGAGCCTTTCTATTCGTAACTAAGTGAGAAGATACAAAAGCATCTATCGAAGTTAAAGAACGATGTCAAAGGCCTTTCTTATTTCGTTTTTCCTTTCTTTTTTTTAATTTGATCGATAATACGATTTAACACTTTGGACTTGATAATATTATTATTAATAATATTAATAATATTAATAATAATAATAATAATAATAATAATAGTAGTAATAATAATATTTAATACTTATGATTACTTTAATTTACTACTACCTTTATTTAATCGTTACTATTATTACGTTATAACTAATACATTGTGGTCGCGGAATACTTTGTACGACGAAAAATGATTACAAAAAAATTGTCTTCTTCTCCGTAATATTTTTTTTTTTTTTTTTGGTACTCAAAATAAAACTAACTTCGGAACTTTTGCTAGTGGAGCTTTTGAAGATGGCAGAAATTTATAAAATGCGACAAAAAATAAGTGAAAAAAGCTTTCTTGATAAAAGTTGTCGAAACGCCGTAGTTAGGCGTAAGCAAAATTGATAACGAGTGTCGATTTTACTACGATAAATATAATAACATCAAACGAACGTATATCGCGAACGAGATTTTAAGAGTATCATCGTAAAAGCCCTAAAAACCAATCTCTCCCCCATTCCATTTTAAAAAAGATGAACCACCTTTAAGATGCTAAGAAATAAATCATTATCATCATTAGTACTAAGAATCTAGCGTCCATCTTTCCCGATCTTCCTCGGATTTTTTTAATTCAGTGTAGTTCTTTAACTGGATGTCTTTTAAGGGGGTTTGTTATAACTTATAAATGTGTTTCTCGGTCTTTCGCCGATTCTTTTTCCCCCGATTTTACCTTCGAGAATATTTCGAAGTAATGCCCCATGTCGAAGTACACGACCCATCCACACGAGTCCAACGAAGAAAAATTTCGAATCATCTCCAGACGGTTAAGACAAAACTAGAAAAGATTTAAAGAGTACCTCGATATTAATTCGAAGTCCGTATTAATTACGTTTCATCTCAGGCAAAATCTATTTTACACACGAACAGCCTATATACCCTTTATATATGTTATATATGTATATATAAAAAATCAATTGAAAATTAGTTAAATCACTAATATTTATTTTCTTATAGAAAATACAAAGCTTTTCGGCATTTACGCCATTATCAAGTGAAACATTTTAAAAAATCGTAATTTTAAAAATATAAATTAAATATAATTACTTAAAAATATGCGATGGTGATTGTGAAAATATAATCCAAAAATGCTATTCCGCTTCTGTTCTGTCTATTTTTTGAATTGTTGAAATTTAACATCAATATATTTGTTTATTAATTTTGTTTTTTATATTAATTTTTTCTTCAATATTATTTTCCGGATTCTGTAAAAGTTGTATACTGGTGGAATTTTAAATTTTTCATTTACTGTTGCGATGTATGATGTCCAAAAGTAAAATATAAAATATAAAAATATACGAACACAAAATTTTTTAAAAAACACAATTTTACAAGTAAAGTGAAAATAAATATTAAAAAATCTGATACAGAAGCAGAACAGCATTTTGGAGTATATTTTCACAATCACCATCAAATATTTTTAAGTAATTATATTTAAGTTATATTTTTAAAATTATAATTTTTTAAAAATGTTTCACTTGATAATGGCGTAAATGCCGAAAAGCTTTGTGTTTTCTATAAAAAAATAAATATTTGTGATTTAACTAATTTTCAATTGATTTTTTATAGAAAATCACTACATTCCACATTATATAAAAAATTAAAATATTTATATATATATATATATATATATGAATTCCGATACATCTTAAAGGGAAGATTTATAAAACAGTTATTAGACCTGCTATGTTATATGGAGCTTGCTGGTCTACGACTGCAAAAATGGAACAAAAGCTCCACGTGACTGAAATAAAAATGCTACGCTGGTCACTCGGCTACACACGCTTTGACCACGTAAAAAATGATGAAATCATAAGGGAGCGTATATTGCACCTAACAGTCGAAATTAGCGGAAGCGCGCAATAAAATTTGAAATATAATCATGAAACAAAAATCGAAGGAAAAAGATATGAAACTTTCTTCGCGTAATTCTGTATATTTTAGCCTCTCTTTCTCTATGTGTCTTCAACGACCTGTGTACGTTATATCGATTCCGGGCTATAGGTCGGTGTATACAAGGATATGTGTTACTAATAT
Organism: Coronaproctus castanopsis; assembly: GCA_032883995.1. NCBI lineage: Eukaryota > Metazoa > Arthropoda > Insecta > Hemiptera > Monophlebidae > Coronaproctus > Coronaproctus castanopsis. The sequence goes on along the minus strand of CM065052.1, from coordinate 261,472,667 downwards.
AATTGGATAGTTTTGGTATGGTCATATCATGAAAAAAGAGGACAGAAGCCCAGTAAAGACGTTAATGGAGTACGACCCCGGAGGAAAGGGCCGACCACCGCAAAGGTGGACAGATATAATAAGAAACTGGACAGGATTAACACTACGTCAGTCCGTGGGACAGATACACGACAGAGAAGCATGACGCAAAATGACACAGTTACTGTATGATCACGATGACCCCCTTGGGGTAACCGATTAAAAAGAATATATATTATCCATAGGGATGTCAGCAATTAAGAGAACTAACAAATTTAAAGTTATGTAGCGAAGCACGATTACTGCCGAGTCTCAGTCGACAAGTGGCAGTAATAAAACCCTGCAATTTGATCGTCTCAACTTTAATATTGTAGTACCGTGGATTAGCATATATGCGCGATTGAAAATGGATTTACCTCGTTTTATAAATGGATCAGAAGTTTTGATAATATTTATTTCCACAGAGCGGTGTAAATGTCGAATGAAAACTTCTCGAACGAAATTTACGTATAAAATTAAAATGTAAACAACGATAAATATGACTCGGAACAGAATCGTAATGATATCCGTTACTTCCGGAAAATATTCTTTTATACGCGACATACATATAGATTCGGAATTTCATTACGTTAACCGTAAAAAATAATTTACAGTTATAAAAATCGTGATAATTAAAAATTAACTATTTTTAATAAAAATGTAAATAATTACGTTAAACCCAATAAGACAACGGGACCGTTATAACGGACCCAACTCTTTTATGGCTCTGATACAGCGCAAACAGAAAGGATAATTATTGTTTCTAGATAATTGCTGTCAGTTCACCAGACTAACAACTAGACATCTTGGAAAACATGTTATAGAAGGTTAATGTTGGTAATGAGCGTATGAGAATATCGTTTTAATGAAATCGATTAACACGGTGTTCCCCCATTCTCTAGTTTTCTTAACGGTTTGAATGATATATATATATATGTGTGTGTTTATATATGCGTGTATATAAAATTTAATATTACTATGTGCTAATTTTTTATTTCTAGAATAATTGATTTTAAAAATCATAATTAATCGCTTCATCTTTCGAGGGTATTTCTATTCTAACGGATTTCAGGAAACCGTTTTCCGAAGGTTCCTACAGTAAATACCGTTATTTCTAGAAATATTTCATTATTCTAGCGCTTTTTTTCCATCGTTTAAGTTTAAGTTAATTCTTTAATCCGGTTTTTACCACATTTCGTCGAATATTTACCACTAATCGTTATTTAGTCGACCATCATTTATCATCACGATCGAACCTACATATATTAATGTATTAATACGTTGAAGAATAGAAAATTCTATAAAACAGCTCTGCGTCAGTGTCAAAGTTGGACGCTTAAATGTAAAAAGGATAAAACAAAGATCATGTTTATCTATTTGAGCTGACTTTTTAGAAATATAAAAAGTGTATTTACAAAATAAATAAATGTTACAAAAAAAATAACGAAATTAATAATATAAGCGCAGAGTTTTTTACTATACGTATACACTTTAAGAAAAGTGTGTCCAGTTGCTCATTTAACTAAATTTAAAAATACAAGAAAAACCAACAACAAAATAACGGATCACTGCATTAATGATCAATTTTTTTTGTTTTTTTTAATATATTAGGTATCCATCAAAACCTTCTCATCGTCAATATTTTCTATTATACACCGCAAATCCGTAAATTCGTTCACGACTTTTATACCGATTGCAATACCAGGTCGACCCGTGACAAGTCCTAACACTTTATCTATTTACAATAATATACCGACCTCCCCCTAATTAAGAGGTATATAAGACGGCAAATTGTTTTTCGACAATTTATATTATCCCGATTAATTTGTATTTATTACGAGACGTATGAATATTGTTAGTTCGCACTTTTATAGTGGCAACATTATTCCGAAATTTCGAAAAAAACAAAAAACCCATATTTTCCTAACAAATTCAGTTTTTTAGACTAACGAAATATTACTTAAAAATAATTAACGAATTAATAAGAATAATAAAATTACATTCATCGTACTAGTAATAAAATTATAATTAAAATTTTAACTTATTTTTTGTCGAATTCACAACAAATTGACATAGATAAAATAGCACTTACCTACACGCAGTTCTATACGCGCGATGATCAACGTACTTTAAAAAAACCAACAACAATATTTTAATACATATATTGTATATATATATATATATATTTTTATATATTCACTTGATAATGGCTTAATTTTGTGATTTTTCATAAAGAAAAAATTTTAGTCATTTTATCTTTAAAAAAAAACAATCACTACATTCCATATATATATATATGTATATATATATATATATATATATATATATATATATATATATATATGTATATATATATATATGTGTGTGTGTGTGCGTGTAAGAATAAATGTGTAAATAAATAAATATATATACATATGTGTATTTGAAACGGATAAAAACCTTCGCCGGACATATCATACGACAATATAGACTAGGAAAAATAATCACGAGTATTAGATTGAAGGTCGTTGTAAAAGAGGGATAACTCCAACGAGATATCCTGACAGAGTTAAAAAAAATTGCGGGAGATGAATCCATAATCGGAGTAATGGACCGGCCAATAGACCGGACCCGATGCCTGCGAAACATATTTGTTCATCAGGATCTATAGTATCATGATGCTCGAAACGAACCACGATGATGATGATATATATATATATATATATATATATATACATATCATCATCTTCGTCTATATCAGTCAACTGCTGGATGTAGGCTTTCCCCAATTGTTACCAGTTATTACGATCCTGAGCTATTCTTATCAAATTTTTCCCTGCGACTCGTTTTAAGTCATCACACCAACGCTTTAGCGGTCTACTCACCTGTTTCATTTAATGTAAATTGACCGCTATTCCAACACCCGTTTTGTCCATCTGTTATCTATTCTTCGGGTTGTGTGTCAGGTCCGTCAGCACTTTATTTTCGACGTTTACTCCACACCATCATTGAGTCCAGTCTTCTCTCTTATCCATTTAATTTGATTTTCAGTCAGATAGTTTTATGTTCAATAATAGTCTTTCCTGCGCTACTTGTGCTATTATACACTACAGGAATCGAGAGGAATTTAAATTAGAATATTGGAATTGAAAATTTTTTTTTATGAAATTCGTTGTTCAGAAACCCATTTTCCGGACAAGTTACATTTTTCGTCTATATTATTGATTTATCTAATCTATCTGTATGTACGCATATATTATGTACATATATATGTGTGTATGTGTAAGTATGTAACATTTGTTCGCTATTCCTATTCGAACGAGGGAACTTGTTTTAGTCATCTTGCCTGTAAAGGGATGTATACATATATATATGGAAGAGTAAGTTATGTCTTCTGTGCTATGAATAAGATGAAAAAAATCATCTCGGACGTTGTCCTTTTTTTCTGGGAAAACCAGCGCTAGTTTCATGAAAGCGGTATTATTATTTGATCATAATTATTGTTATCACTTTTTCCTTTTTGTTACGTTTCTTGTCGTAACCGCTCGTTTTTATTCCGTCATTTCCGTATTATTCCGTTCAATGTATATTCTATTCATTGTTCTAAAATTATATTTACGGAATATGGCTGACACTTTAGAATAATAAATTTTTTTAGTTTCTGATTAATGTAAAATAATTTCGAGCGCATTCAATGGTTAATATGATAGAATAGTGAAAGTTTGAGGTGGAAGCTTTATACTTTCAAATATAAACATACGCGTGTTGATAACGGTCAATGTGTCAGTGGAAAACGGGTGTCGTTTTTGTTCGAGGTTTTATTCGGTTTCTGAAATAAATAAAAAAATTTAGGTTAACCAGAACGTGATATTTATTAATATGGAGTAAAAATTAAACAAATTATCACGTTATCTAATTTATGCGAAAAAATTCAAATGGGCTACTGGCGGGTAATGGACAATGTCGGTTACATATTACGACTGACACGATGGCTGAATTCTTATTTACATTTTTCATGCATGATTTCCCGCATGTAAATAACATTGAGGTTGCCTTATACGCTGATGACACAGCGTTGTACTGCAGTTCCTACAGGCCAAGTAAGCAATAGGTTACAATTCGGTGTTGATCGTGTAATTAAGTATTTTTCTAAATGGCAAATTGCTCTTAATCCTTCCAAAACGAAAGCAATTTTCTTCACTCGTCGAAGACCGTTTTTACCGACCAGATTTCACGTCAGTGACGTTGTTATAGAATGGTCTGACCAGATACGCTATCTCGGTGTCATTTTAGACAAGAGACTAACGTTTTCTAAGCATATTGACCATGCATCATTGAAGACAAACAGAGCAATCTGTTCAATTTATCCCATTTTCAAACGTAAATCTCACTTAAATATTAATAATAAATTAATAATCTACAAGTCAATTATTAGGCCTATTTTAACACAGTCTTGTCCAGTTTGGTCTACAGTCTCAAATGCTAGTTTTAATAGACAGCAATTAGTCCAAACTCGATGTCTTAGATGTATTTATCCCCGTATACACTAAAGTTTCATATATTCATAGTGCTCTGCAGATACCATATGTAAAATATCCTCAAACTATCGCAAAAATTTTTTCTCAGTTGTAGTGTGCACCTTAATAATTTACTTCCAGCAATAGGAAATTACGATTCCAGGGAACTAAGTATTAGATATACTAAGTATAAGCATCGACACATTAAACATAATGTATTATTCTCATAACGTTATAATTTGCTTTCGTTTCCATTACTTATAAATGATATTACATATTCGTTATATAATTAAACTTATTATTTTTTAAATTACCGCTTTTCATTTGCGATGGTTTTTTGTCTGATCATCGATACTATTTTCATCTTGTATATTTATTATTTACCCGTTTATATTATTAGTTACTTTCATAAATGGAGAGAGCCTCCGGTACATTTATTAAATAATAACTTTTTAATATAATGCCAAATATACGCGTTTATATAAATCGCTTATGGTTTTAACTTCGTTAATTTATTTCGATCGAATTCTAGTCTTTCTCTTTACAATTACCTAATTTCGAGTATCGGACGTCTAAAATTTGATCGACCGTTAATGAATTAATAAAACAAAATAAAAACGAAATTAATCGATATAAATTAATTTTGTTTTTATGTTGTTTTATTAATTCGTAAAATCGCTACTGTCCGTTACGTCAACATAAACCCGTTAACGAGCTCTGAAATGTCTATCGCAGTTCTGAAAACCGTACGAAATTCCAACATTTACAATATGAAAAAATTACGATGTCCTAAAAACGTACCATAAATATATTCTTCGCGATGGCAATATCTACGCGTCAATTTCTTTTTTTTTTCGTTTTATTTTTGCAGAGCGACTCTTAACGTCGAGACACGTTTAGTAACCAAAAAAATACGTCAAATAATTTTATTAACTGTCTAACTGATAGAAAATACGGTCACGTCATAAGACACTTGAACGAATTTATTAAAAACGTTCCTAAATTACGTTCGCTCCAACGAAGAATTACTATATTTTTTACTTTGAAATAATCGCAGTAAATTAATTATCGCCGTTATTTATTGTTAATTTAAAGACGTAGATCGTATTCAATAATAATAATTACCGCTTGTCGTTATAATTAGAAAAAAAAAATAGATAAAAAAATATGTTTGTTAATTTAACTTTCTGCTAAAGAACTCTTAGCATGAAGGTTGGGGGATTTTAGGTTTGACCCTCTGCAATCCTCGCAGCTCTGATAAGTTATCCAGCAAATTGACTGCTGTCCAGTTAGGGTGATCATGTAACTTCGTTGCATGTTTTATTGCTTCCTATTTTATCACATCAGTAACATATGGAACATGTAGGTCACGATGTAAAGTTTTATTTTATACAAACCATAGTACATTTTCAACGGGTTGTAGAGTTTTATTCTCTAATCGCTGCATTTTGTTGACACCCGTATCCCACGAACAAGAGCATGTATTTGTTTATATATGGTGATTTTATTATCTAAATGTAGCTTTGATTTTCTACCTATTAGCCAATACACTTGGCGAACTTTAATATTTAATTCATTGTTTTTAGTTTGAATATGCTTTTTCCATCTTGATATCTAGATGCATACCAAGATATCTTGCACTATCGCTTATCGGCGCTGCTTTTCGATTGATGGTAATGCTTTTAGGTACAATTTTTCTATTTGTAAAAATTACACTTTTGGATTTGTTGTCATTGATATTTATTCGCCATTGTTCGCCCCGTGCTGTTACATCATTTAATGAGCTTTGAAGGTTTTTATTAGCTTCCTCCGGGCAATGATTATCGCAAAGTATAGCAGCATCACCTGCGAAGGTGGCTACCGAGCTTTTATCAGATATTGGAAGATCTACTGTATACATTAAGTAGAGGAACGGTCCTAACACACTTCCTTGTGGGACTCCGGCAAGTATGGGTTGTATGTTAGGATACCTCATCTCCTAGTTTAATCTGAAAATATCTTTCTTTTAAAAATGAGCAAAGTAATTTGTAGTACCGATATGGCAATACAATTCGCAGTTTATGAAGTAGAACTTTGTGCCATAGCTTGTCAAAAACCTGGCTGACATCTAAGAATACCAAATCGCATTCTTTTCCTCTAAACTATTTTCTATTTTTATAACCACTGGATGGACTTGCTGAATAGTAGAATGCTTGGTTCTAAAACCATATTGGTGACCTGGGAGACATTGTTTATTTTCTAGAATTTCATTTAATCTTTTCAATATCAGTTTTTCGAAAAGTTCAGAACTTATAGGTAGTAAATGTATTTATAGTTTTTAAATATTTACGTTCAAAATTTGCCAATTTTATATTATTTATATGTTTATCGTAAACATATTACGAGTATCATTTATATACTACGCCACGTACAAACATGTAAAAAGATGTTGTGTTACGTGTGAATGAGGGTTTGCAAGTACGTTGTAAATATGTTGCCGTATGTTTATAGGATTACACATTGACCAATATAAGGATCACATTATTGCTTAATTACGTATTGGCAAAGGAATAAACAGTCACCTTTATCAATTTACCATAAAGTATTACTATATGAAGCAATCTTAAAACCTGCGTGGGGCGCGCAGTGTTCAAATCTGGGTAACAGCAAGCCATTAAAATTTCAACTTTATACAAAGATTCCAGTCGAAGGTTCTGCAAGATATTTTAGCGACGATTTAGTAATTGTAACCTTTGTAAGAAGACACTTTCATCGACTCAGAAATCGCGTCAATCCGCCGGCAGTCGGTCTATCGCAGAAACTCGATGTACTACAACAAATAACGTAATACAAACAAGAAACGTCAGTCATTGGGAAACGTTCCGTCATAATCTATATGCATAACAATCTTATTGTTCAAACGATCAGATTCTATACGGGAAAAATGAGAATATTTATGTTGTAAATGAACAACATTCGCAATTCGAGCGTCGTTTTGCGCGTAGGCTTTTCATTTCGTTGGTGTAATTAACCGTGAATCAAACAGAAACTTTGAATAAATTTGAATTTTAATTTAAATTATTATTTAATTATTATTAAACTCGTTTTATAATCGTGTAACTATTGAAAAACCGTCTTAAATTTAAATCAAATATAATTATTAATCAAACGGAAACTTCGAATAAATTTGAATTTTAATTTAAATTATTATTTAATTATTATTAAACTCGTTTTATATAAAAGATCGTGTAACTATTGAAAAACATTGTTAAATTTTATTATCGATTTATATTAATAACTCCATTCTTTTTCGTAGAGTCTATATCAGTACACAGTATATATATATATATATATATATATATATATATATATATATATATATATATATTATATATATATATTATATATATATATATATATATATGCGGGTTTAGTAGAATATGATTAGTTCACGTTAGCTTTCACAGGGTAGAAAATTGATAAAGAGACCAGCTTAATTTTTAAAAATCCATTTAAAAATATGGATTCGTGATTATAAACTTTAAGTATAACCCAAATATAGTTATATAATAGAATAAGAAAAAGTAATAGACGTTATCACTGTAAACGTTTAGATTCCAACTTAAAACAAGTTTCACATTCACGCTAACCCACACGTACAACAAAACAAACGTTATATAAATGCATACCGTTAAGTGTGTGTGAAACTTTGTGTCGTGCGTCAATTTCTGGAGAAATCTAGGCGCTAGTTTCTTCGAAAAAACAGCGGGTAAGGAAGAGTCCCCTATCGAAAACGATGCCGCTGAGAAGAGTCAAGTAAAGCAGCAGGTCTACTTATATCATGTATTAAGGCTCATATAAAAACCATCTGGATGTCGTAAACGTCAGGATCAAAAGGACCTTACAATAGAAGATAGGACTTTCCAAATCTTTTGTGTACCGTTGAAAGAATAATAATGGAGGGTATATCTTCCAGTATACTATGTTCAAATCTAAATTCTACCCATGTCCCAGGTAGTATGTATCACTATATATTTTATTAAATTATATATATATATATATATATATATATATATATATATATATATATATATATATATATATATATATATATATTGTATCATTAATAAAGGGCACGATAATCATGGACGTTTTTAGTAGGATATAGTTATTTAGAAATAAAAACGTTCCATAAATTATCGAAATGAATTACCTGAATCCAGTGATTCCTAATTTAGCATACAAAAATTTTCAACTTTAAACATTAGCTACTAAAGTAAGGACTAAATGTATAATACACGAATTGGTATAGAAAACTGTATATATAAATTTTTATTCTTTTTTTTTTGCCACACCGGGAAATCATGACCATAATTTACAACGCTCGCTTCTAAAATAAATAAAATAGATGTCGCCTCTTCTCCTAGTGAACAAGAGACAGCTAATAAATAAACGAATCGTTAACTATTAGCAAAAACTGATTGAAATTTTAAAACTATCTGCTATCGCGTAATATTCGCTTATTTATACTGTTTAACGTTGAATTTTGCCGTAGTTCATTTATCTTTCGAATTGTTGGAAGCATATATAGTCTACCTCACTACCGGTGGGCTACATAATAATCGACGCACGCTTGACATCGTTAGACGCGGGATATATTATATCCTAGAGGATGATATGTACTGGTTGTGGAATCTTCATTAGTAGGAAGGCCGTCCCGGCAACACCTTCTTTTTAATCTTCTCCCAGGGATTGCAACGTGTATCTGGACATCCGAACTATATTCAGATTATCGCTTAGGCGATATTTGTCGAAGAATGTTTGATATTGTTGAACGTGCGCATCTTAAATAAATGGAATATCAAGATCCTTATGAAGATTTCGAAATATATCCAGGAGGCGCGACCATCGTACGAAATATTTTTGATTGCTTTCTTCGAATTATTGCTAGATTACTTGCTTCAGAATTCTATTCCGTGCCTCCAGATTAGTGATATAATCGGTAACCGCCTTTTCGGATCCAGTCTTAAAATGGATCTTCTTCCTATTAGCGGAGAAAGCAAGTTGGCTCGCACCCAGATTCGTTTACCAATTTGCTCAACATAAGTAGGCCAGTTAAGTCTGTGATCCATACGTATTATATTTCACCGACGTAATTTGAGGTATTTTAGAACTATTTATTATTTTCTTATTATTGTACTCTACAGATGTTTGTACTTTACCTACATGTTTCTGGATTGCTAAGTTCGCAAATTCTGGATTTTCACTGCAGTCCATTATCGCCATATCGTCTGCATAGGTAGCCAGAATTGTCTAGTTAGAGACAGTTATGTCTGCCATGCATATTGAATAGCGTATTGGCCCCCAACAGTCTTCTCTGGCAAACAGAAGCAAATATTTTTCTTTCTTTGGAGACGAACTCGTTGATTTTAATCGAAAACACTCTATTTGTTAGGTATGACACAGACGGTAGATGAAGATCTGGTGGAAATCGCTAGGTGCAAAACACTATCGAAATCCCAGAAAGACCTTGTTTCCTTTCAAACACCATTGACACAGTATGTACCAATTTTTCGTATTGTTGAGAAGTAGAATACCGAGGTCGGAAGCCAAACTGACGAATCCGAATAGCCTTGTTCTTATTTACTATCGCATTCTTTTTAATAGCAATTTCTCGAAAACCTTGTACAACATACTAAGTAAACTTATTGGCCGATAGGAACACGAGAAAGTTTGAGGTTTTCCAGGTTTCGAGACTATTTACTGATTTTTCCCATTGCACCGGGTAGTATCCTTTACGCAAAATAGAATTAAATACGTAACGGAATAGTATATAGCGGCTTTCTGTGGTAATCTCGTCCGCCTTTCACCGGTTAATTTGTCTGCTCGTGGAGAATTTTTGCATGGGGTTGATTTGAGGCAGTCTACTATTTCTTCGGATGAGAATGACTTTGTAATTTGTAGCGGATTATTTAGTGAAATGTTTTGTATAAGTTGTGTGTGAAATATTGAAAAAAGGCTGAATTTAAAACGGATAATACACACATTTTGTGTATTCGAAAATGTGGTAAAAAATCATAATAATAACGGTGTTACGGATTAAAACGATAAGTTAAAAACGCAAAAAGGAAATAATGGCGCAAGAATTAAAAAATACACGCGGAATATTATAAATTAAAAAAATGCTAAAATTAGAAAAATTATGAGAGTTAATAAACTGGATTATAAAGGTACCATTCGATAAATTTGTAAAAACACTCTTGGAAAAGAGATCCATCGAATCATCTTAATAAAAAGGCAAATAATAAATGGGAACGTAGTACAATAAATGGTGCGTACATCCATAAGTATATACGAATGATAACCGATTATTTCCCAGCAGATTGAAAAGAGACAAAGGCAGAGCCTTAGAAAAAAATGGTAGATTCTTATTTGGCGCCATACCGGTCGCCTTAGTGGACGGATGACGGTGAGTATAACGGCATTTTTACTGTACGTCTAGCTTTTCTGAATATAGCCAGGAATCCAGGGGTTTTTTCCAATTTTGTCTGGACCTCGGCAGTGGGTCTTTTTATTAATGTATATTATCTGTAGGTGTGTCCGCGTATTTTTTGGTATTCTATAACGTTTATTGTAGAACAGACCTTTCTAATGTTAAATTAAATGATTATTGTGAAAAGACCTCCCTAATATTATATATATATATATTTTTTAGAACAGGGAACCAGTAATATTAAATAAAATTATTATAGAAATGCCTTTTTTAATATTAAAATATCTAGTCTATAATGAAAATATTCTAGACAGGATAAAAAATTATTACGAGTTAAAAAAAATCTCAGAAAGAGTAACTTACTTCAATAATGAAATCGAACTTTATTCTTGATTTGCATACAAGCATATATATATATGTATATATATATATATATATATATATATATATATATATATATATATATATATATATATATATATATAAGTATAAGTGTATAATATTTGCAGTAAGTATATTTGAGAGAGCGGGAAAAAACGTATATATATATATATATATATATATATATATATATATATATATATATACACATATATGTATTACAAATAAATAATTGCACATCTAATTAGCTGTTTATATGGTTTCATTTAGTTTAGCTGTTTATATGGTTTTATTTAGTGTATTGATTTTTTACCAGCAGATCCAGCATTCGATGATGAACTAGTCAGCTAATTCTAGGAGTTTTTCTAGTCTTCGTTGAATTATCTAGGAGATTTATCGTAGTGCAGTTTGTAGTGCTGCGGTAAAATTGAAGATATTAAAGAACTAAAAATAAAATTAGATAACGGAAGACTCCGGAATTGTTTATCTGTATTCGAGAAAGGAAGCTGGGATAGACATTGTTAGAGGATGTAAGTATGAAATTTTGCGGAATATCATACAAGGCAAAATCGCCGGCAAGAGATCGGTACAAAATTCGCGGATGCTTTACGACGTTGGTTTGACTGTTCTATTCAAGTAGACTGCTGCGGCGAAATTGATTGTAGTGGGGATGGTGGATGAAGAAGAAGATGAAAAACGAAATACGTAAAAGAACACGCATGTCTCGACTCCGGAAAGTGGCGCCATAAATAAATATGGTGTCAGAATAAAAAATGTTCGAATATTCCAAAACGTAAACGAGGGAAAATGTAAAAGATACTAGATAGCGCATATGTTAAGAAATAATGCGTATATCTGACGACGATAGTAATCGATAAATTGCTCAAAAGTATAAGAGAAAAATTCGTCGTCCGGATAATAGAGGATATAGAAATTTAGCGTTCGTAAGAGTATTTTAAGATGCTTTTCTGTTTTTGATCACCGATCGAAAGACCGAGGAGTAGAACAGGACACGCGCATGTTGGATTTATATCAAAGAAAAGAACTAAATTAAATACGTTCACGAGGAGTAAACGAACTCTTTATTCGGATTCGATATATATATATATATATATATATATATATATATATATATATATATATATATATATATATATAATTGTAAAAATTAGATACTCGTTTTGGGTTTTTAATTTTTTTAAATCTTATTAATCTATACAAAAATATTACTACTTCCGTTTTTAATATTTAATCGATAGTTTTCATATTTTTCCTATAGATTAAAAATGATCATTCGCGTAATTATGGTATACTATAGCACTTAAACAGTGATGAAACTTTTCAAATAATACGTCTATTAACGAGTATATATTTCTGCACGCGTAAATGTATGTATGTGTGTTTGTGTGAAATTTCTAATGCTTACGTATGTGTATATATATATATATGTGTGTATACGTGTCATTATGGATTACGCAGTACATCTAAATTATAGTGTCGTAGCGATTGAAGAGGGGTAGTTCAAAAAAAATAAATTATAACAGTAAATCGAAGTTTTAAATTGAACTTTAAGTAAATAACCAAAACTCAAGTAGGTTAAAAAGCTCTAATCCAACTCATCGGAGTTATTTTTATACTTATTAGACATCGATTATGTAATTCTATTAGAAGCGATATACGGCAGAAATACTTAACGTCACTAATAGTACGTTATTGCGGACAGAGGGAGATGGTTACAATAAATTCCGCGAAAAAATGAACGATAAATAATGATTTTATATTTTTCGAAGCAATAATATATATATTAATAACTAAATTTATTAAAATCTATTCTTCGCGTTAAATTCTTCTAGTACCCGCTATATTAAAAAACTATTTATTCACTTCAAAAACGACGCGAAATTTAAATAAAATAAATGGAAAAAAAAAACGTTTAATGCAAAACTGCATTTAACGTCCAGTATATATTTTCTTATTATCAGATTGATTCGGAGGGATGTCTCAGACCCCCCAAACCGCTCCCTGGCTACGTCACTGAGTTATTACCTTATGTATAATAAGTTGTAATTGCGTGTATATTACGTGTATATTTTCGATGAGTGCGAGTGAAATACAGGCCGCGTTATATTATTACATATTGTAGAGTATTTAAGCTTTGGCGATGTATATTACACGTCTGTAAAGGTAACAAGCTGTAAAACAATTTCAATTAGCGAGTATTAATAAAAGGAAAAAAATCATATTTTACAAAAAATTTCCGATATAAATAATCGATATCATTTCTACCGCTACTATAGAACTGATTATTAGTCTGTGATTAATTACTATTACGATGTAAAGACGCGTTTAACCCGGTAGTATTATCTCGGTCGGCTATTGTTGCATCCACACCGCGTGCGAATTCCAAAGGTTAAACCGATAAACAATTTGCTTGTGCGTGAATGATATTCTCAACTTTCACACTAACGAGAACGTGACTACGAGTAGTGATAACGAACTTCACGTAGGTGAATAAACGACGATTCTAAATTATTTCACTTCGTAATATATGAAAACCGAAAGAAAAACCAGAGAAAAAAAACCACATGGAAATTCCAATAATAATAATAATCAAACGCGATTAACTCGAATTTGACAATTTCCTTCAGAATATTCCTAGCGACGTTCCAATAATAATAATTATATATTCATCATTATTATTGTAGCGCCGACTTCTGCACTTTTACATTATTACTAATGACGCGTTATTACATCTGTAATATATTTAATTAAGTAATTAAGTAATTAAGCGTCTGTCATCGTTAGTCTGCACCATTTGCAGCCTTGCCAGCTATTTTCCCTTTCAGAACAATTCGTCTTCTTCCCATTAACGTGCGCCATATACTGCTGCAAGTGCGACGGATGAGAAGACTCAGATTAGATGTGAAAGGATACACAATGCATATTATCTGGTCCTGAATTCGGTAATTCGTTCAAAGTCGTTAGCAGAGCTAATTTAGCGCGTACGGAGCTGTGATTAGTACAATCGATCCGGTTGGCACCAGAAGTAGGTAACTGTGAGTGATAACTGTATGGCCAAGTCCAAGATGATGAACATTTTGAAACATCATCTCTTATCTTCCAATAATTTCCCCTCGATATAATTGACAACGGGATCTTTTCTCTCCTAATATAGCTTGTTAACACCATCGTTGGTAATTCTCTCTACCCATTATCATTCCATTTATTCACTAGCACATGTTGATATTTTTCTATTCTAAGAAAATCCATTATATTAGATTAAAAATTATTTAAATTTAATAAACCTAATCCGTTTACGCAACTTTTCCGCCGTGCGTACATACTTCTGCCCGAAATTAATAATAATAGTTTTAAATAAAACAAAATAAAAACGCGATTTAATCATTATAAAATTTTTTTTATTCGCGCGAAGCTTTTCGTTGTCAAGCGTACACACACCAAAAAAAAAAAATTAAATAAAAAAATTATAATTTATACATTCGATGTAGACTTAATTAGTCGCGGGTAACTTACTTTTAGATTTTACTCGTAGACTTTATTTATAGAAAATCGATTTTAAAATTAATTCTTCGTAAAAATCGATCGTATTATTTAATGAATACTTATGTATAATAATTTTTAATGTTGACGTATCGGAGAGTATTTTATGAATGAACGAAATAAAAACAAAGTTACAAAGTTAGTCATTATGAAAATTATTTTATTAACGCAAAGCTTTCCGACAATCGCGTTCTATTTTCAAGAATAACTGTATTTCTATGTTCTACATTGTATAAAATGTATATTCATATTTTTGTAATAAAGTTATAAATGGTTTCTTTCTAATTCTTCGTTTCGTTATTATATAAATTGTAAGTTTTCCTAGAGGTTTACACGTAGGGACACAACAAGTGGCGGCGACGATCGAACATTAATGCGAAAATTATAAAAATTGATAGTACAAAATTAAAAAATAAATAAATAGCAAATATCGAAGAATTGCACTTTCCAAGATATTGGTAACATGCATGAATTTAATCCGGAAAAAGATGATTTTGAAGTATGGACCGAAATTTTCGAAATGTATTTAAATAATATTACAGAAACAAATAAAAAAAGCCGTACTTTTAACATTGATTGGTAGAAAAATGTATACCATCGTTAGAGCGATATCGAAGAAACCTCAAGAAATTGATCTGGAAACGCTTAGGAATAAAATTATCATCTTAAGCCTCAACCGACGATAACAGCAGAACGTAGTAAATTTCATTCCCGTATACAATTGGAAAATGACACGAGACTTTATAGTAGAATTACAAAGGATAAGTCAAACTTATGATTTTAAACAGATGTTAGAAGAAGCATTACGTTCGTAGAATTCGAGACGAAGCGTTATAAGCTTTTTCAAGAAGTAGAGTTGAATTTTAAACGAACGTTGGAAAAGTGAATGGGAAGGAACAGGAATAAGTTTGGAAATGGATAAGTAAATTATCAGAAAATTACATTCGAGGTAAATAAACTCAAGAAATGAAGTACAAATGTAGTTGTTGCGGTTATAGTAATCGTGTATTTAAAAATTGTAGACACAAAGAATATTATCGTCGTATATGTAATCACAAAAGGTCGTTTGGAAAAAGTTTGTTTTGAAAATAAAAATGTTAAAAATATTCATAAACGAGACAACGCTGGTAAAAACGAAAGGTATACGAAAAATAGTGGTCGAAATAAATTGCGTAACACAAAAAAAAATAAATAGTATTAATATATAATTGAAAACGATGAAGACATGATTTTAAATACATAAAATAGATCAAGACGATAATAATGTAACCAAAGCTACGTTTTTAAATGTTGAAATAAATGGAATTAATTTTAAAATGGTGTAATAGATAATTCAGCTATAAATGAAAAAAAATTACAATACACATTTTAAAGACGTAGTTTTAGCAAATAGTTATCAAAAAGCATACGATGGTAACATTATAAATACTATAGCGTATATTTTTATAAAAGCCAGATTAAATAAAAATGTCGCTAAAAAATTACGATTGTTTGTAATTAGAGGTGGAAGTCATCCGCTCTTAGAAAGGGAATGGTTTCAATATCTAGGAATGGAATACAAATAAAACTAAATGATTTAAAATAATATAACATCGGGTAATGCTGAAAATGTTGATAAAATTATTAATGAATACCCAGAAGTTTTTACAGATAAATAATGTGAAATAGTATTAAAAGAGAATGCCAAACCAAAATTTTTCACACCTCGACCATTACCATTAGTGTTAAAAGAAAAAGTTGAAAAGGAAATTGATCGATTGGTGGGAAGAAGGAGTCTTAAAACCTGTACAGACAATATGGTTCCTGTATATCAAAAGGTGAAAATAAATTAAGAATTTATGGTGATTATAAGGTAAGTTCAAATCCACATATTATCGTTGATATCCATTGCCGAATATTGAAGAATTATTTACTGATATTGATGATGATGATCCGTATACTGCTACGAGAGGCACGGACACGGAAGCTATAGTTGTTGAAACATGCCGGTTTCACGTAGGATAGTGTTGGACCGATTTGACTGCAAAAATCAATGCTGATGGAAGATCATATCGAATACGTTGTACTTTTGACAGTGTAGCAGAAGGTGTTCTATTGTTATTTTAACATTGCTGCAGGAACAAATCGCTGGTGACTCTGATCAAGTGACTATAAGTGAGAGCCGTATGCCTTAGCAATATACGACGAATGACTATTTCTTCATGTCGTGTCGACGAAATCGCCATAAATTAGTATCAGACTTGAATGAGCGTAACTTGTTAATTGGTGTTGATAACCAATATATTCCATTTCGCGCGAAGTTGTTCGTTTATTATGCTGCGGATATCACACGGCGTCAATTGTCGACAGGCATGAATTATAGTAAAACAAATATTGAAATAATCAAAATTTTTAGCACATTTTAACAATAAAATTAAAATGTGATGCAAGTCCAGTTGGAATGAGTATTAATGCGTGAAATTGATGTAATATAGAAAATCCAGTTGCTTATACATACACTGACTGAGACTGAAAAGAAGTATGCACAAATTGATAAAGAAGCATTTAGCTATAATGTTTTGTTTAGAAAAATTTCACAAAAACATTTATACGGTGTTCGTTTTATTTTAGAGATCATAGACCTTTAACATTTATATTTGTGAATAAAAACGAACTTTCAGTTGTTGTAGCAAATAGATTGCAACGATATGCAGTTATTCTTGCTGGATATAATTATGAAATTAGGTACATAACATCGAAGTAGAATATAATTGCCGACAGTCTGTCTCGTTTACCAATTAAATGTGACAAAAAAATACTGAAATATCGCACGTTCATAACAGAAATTTTTTCGATAAACTTAATAAAAATGTTATTAGTAGAGGATAACGTATTAAAGAAAGTTTTCGAATATTGTACGAAAGGCCTAATGTGAAAATAAATAAAATACTAGCCGAATTACGACCTTATTTTTTGAAAATATACGAATTACATAAAACGAATGACCATAAATTAGTAATTCGAAAAATATTACAAGGAAAATGTTTAAACGAATTACACGGTAGGTACACATTTAAGTGTTGTCGAAATGAAAAGTTTAGCACGGTCATAATTTCGGTGGCCTGGAAGAAAAATTAGCATCAACTTGTGAAATTTGTTTAAAAAATCGAAAAAATCCGAATAAAGTTACATATTACGGAGATATGCTGAAAAACCTAGAATTCATGTTGACTTAGGTGAATATGGATAAAATACATTATTTTGCACGATGGGGTATTATCGGTAACGGATGATAATGGTCCACAGTTTGTCTCGAATGAATTTAAATCATTTTTATCAAAGAATGGAGTCGAGATGGTGCAGCCGAAAATGATGTTGGAAATTTTAAGAATAAATTGAAGAAAATGTTAGCATCCGGGGAGCAAGATTGGAAGAAGCAACATCGAGATATGTATTGGATTACGGAACAACAGATCACGTAATAACAAAGAAATCGCCAACAATATTGCGTCTGAATAGACAATTAAGAACAAGATTTACCGCGTTAATACAACAAAAAGAAGAAACGGAAAAGAAATATTTTACGGGGCAGTTACAACAAGCAATGTATTAGTGAGGAATTCTGGACAAGAAGATAAGTGGTCCGAAGGTGTAGAGGAAAAAAAGGAAGGAGAAGTAATGGTTAACATTCAGAAAGAAAATGGAGAGACAGTAAGAAGACACGAAGATCGAATTATTAAATTAGGAGAGACAGAAGGGCAGAGCCCGAGAACTGTTACAAATGAGAAAAATGAGGAAGAGAGTAAAGAAAACGAAGTGTAAAAAGCTGGAAACTTTGAGAAAAATGATAATCAGGTGAATAAGCAAGAGGAGAGACCGAGCATACCAAAAAAGGTCACATAGACAATGCAGACCTCCGGATCGTAAATAATAGACTAAGACTATAAAAACGAGAAAATTATAACAAGTCACCTTAACACCGTACAGAAGAAAAACGTAACATAGAACATATAACGGATAATATAAAAATTTTACAAGTAGAATGTAAATTTAAACGAAGAAAATTATCAGAAAAATTACAAATTATAAAACACAGAACTAGTATTAATTTATTTAAATAATACGATCAATTTTGACGAAAAATTAATTTTAAAATCGGCTTTTAAAAATTCATCTAAAATATCCCCGGATAGTTAGATATGAATATCAAATATAAAAGTTGTTGTTATATAGATATTACAGTTTATATGTAACGTTACTTTTTCTTTGTGTGTGCCTGTTATATGTAACGTTACTTTTTCTTTGTGTGTGCCTGTACGATTGACGTAATTGTCGAAAAGTTCACGTAATAAAATTTTATTTATAACGATTAAGCTGCGTTTTTATTTCGTCTTATTTATAATTCACTAGTGTCGCCCCCCGATCGCTTCGCTCGCGAACTCCGAGCCAGTTTGTTTGGAGGAGAAATTTCGATAATATAATTAATTTATTCAAATTATTCAATTCGTTCAGTTTTAGATTAATGAAGTGTATTTCTGAACTTTTTCCACGAATTTACAGCGGCCGGGCATACTTTTCATAGTGATAGCTTATTAGACTTGGCCGGACATACCCTTTCCAAAACTGTACATCTCAATGAAATCGTCCAATTAGATTAGGCCCGGCATCAAAAAAACCACCCTTTCTGGCGATAAGGGTACAGCTGCAGCGGCTGGACCGATATTTATTTTTGATAGCCTACAACCTTCCTGGCACTGGTGGTAATAAGCTTGCAAAATTTCAGCCCAATCGGATAAGCGGTTTAGCCATATAAAAGGCGACCAAACTACAAACATTCTTTTATATATATATATATATATATATATATATATATATATATATATATATATATATATATATATATATATATATATAAAATCACTACTCTCCTTTATATCAACAAATAACGATAGTGATAATATTTCGAACAATTTTGTATCTAATCTAAATAATAATAATAATAATAATAATAATAATAATAATAATAATAATAATAATAATAATAATAATAATAAAAACGTTCAATTTACATTAAAAATAGGAGGCTGGTTTAAATATCAATAACTAAATAATTGATATAGATATACACGTAGGATACCTAAAAAAAAAAAAAAAACTGATTCATACCTAAAAATTGGTTCTACCTAAAAATGCTCGAATTAACCAGTTTAACGAGTCTCTCTTATCGATAGAGCAAAAAACAATCTTAACCGATAGCGATAAAGCAATTAAAGGAAAAACAGATTAAAAGGAATAATAGCGATCGATAATAAATGTAAGCCTATTATGGTCGATAAAATTTGGAAAACAGCTAAAAATACATAAAAATAAGTAAAAACAATTATTTAGGTTCGACAAATAATGTAGGAAGTATATAATAATAAGAATAGATTTAACGATAAGAAGTAATAACGCATTAACGGAATCGATTAGTAACAATGAAATAAAAGATAGAAATATTTCCCAAGTAAATAAATGATATCATAAAGAATAGAAACATGCAGAGTCTGTTCACGATAAGGATTTTATGTAAATAACGATGAAAAATCGTTGTTTGTACGAAATTGTAAACAATTAAAACTGAAATCGATAATATTAAGCGAAATTTAAAAATTTTATATAACGGAAAACGTTGTAAAAATAAAAAGAGAAAAGTATTAGGAAAAAAAAAATCTAAGTAACAAAAAAGAAATATGTAATTTATAAAAATTCAAATTTCGATGAAGAATTAATTTTAAAATGTATAACGTAAATTTGAATAATTTTTAAATCGGACAAAATATTTTTATTTTTACGATTATTTAACGTAATGTGGTGTACACCGATTCGTCGATCGTGTTGTGTTTACCACATTCGCCATCGGATTACGTTATAAATACTATTTTTTCATTTTGCTATTTTTTCTAATTGTACATCTAAATTAAATATTTTTTTATACTTTTTTTTTTTTTTCTAAATTGTATACGTATATTTTTTTTTTTACGATAATTCGATAACGGTTTAATAGACAAAAAGCTTTGTAGTTATTTTATATTAAAATTTAGTGACGGTAACTACTTTTATGTTGTTTATATATGTTTCAAATAATATTCAACATTCCATACTACAGATGTTACGTCATTGACATTAAAAACATCTTCAATTTTCAATATTTAAAAAAAAAAAAAAAAAAAAAAATAATAATAGTATCATAAATACGAAGTACTTCTCAACCAGTTTGAAACGTAAATTTTATAGGAAATCAAAAGCAATTACTTAAATTTGAATTTAAAATACGAATTAGGAATTAGGGGGGGCAATAAATTTTTACATACTGGTCCACATCGGACGATTTTGATGTACTTGTAACTTCGTAACGGTAATGATTTATACTGATTTGTCGTCAAATCAAAATCAAATCAAAATCGTATTACCGGCTGATATTAGTATTTCAAAAAATACATCCGTAACGTTGATGTAGTTTGCACGTTTAAATTTCGGTCTACTTAGTCAAATTCCATTTCGGTACACGGAAGATACTAGACATTAAAGTTATTCGTCTGTTTGGGAGAAATTTCGTCCACGAACTGGTGTTCTGCAATGCTACCGTTGTCAGCTCTGTTCGGACATATATCAGTCATCCCGTTACACGCCACTTGGCCTGTAAAATGTGGTCTCGAATATTTGTGCAATTTTCTACCTACTTTTATTAAATAACTGGAAAAATCGTAACTTCAATAATTTCTTACCGACTCTAACACTTAATAGTCTATATAGAACGCGAGCAAAAATGTAACTACTGAAAACTCTATCTCTTCCATTACCGACTGATACCGACGAGCCGATGTATAGATTATTTAATAAGTTAGAGCTTATTCAGACGCGTGTACGTGATAATATGAAGTCAACCGAAACATTCATCCCTACGTATACACTCATTACTGTAAACTGGTCATTTATAAAAACCGAGTTATTACTCAATGTTAAGGTATATATTTTCACTTACCTCAATTAATGAAATTTGAAATCGGCATACTTAAGAATAAATCATACCGCGGTGTTGATAAGATTTACACTGGTCAAACAATAATATATTTATTTTTCACCGTTCGATGGGAAATAATCAAGATTAAAATCCGGAAAATATCCTAAACGCATTAAGTAAATTATTTGAAAATATTATAATCATTCGAACACCGATAACATCGTCATCGATAAACAATTCGAATTTAGATTTGATCATTCTACCGCGGCACCGGATTACGATAATTGCTCGCCACATTAACGATAAAAAAACACGATCGGTTTTTTGATATGGCCTGATGGAATTCTATTTAAAATGATTCAATTTAAATTCCCACTACCCTCGGTTAGACCAATTAAATCGTACTTAAGTAATATAGATACTCGTATGTTACCCATCTCTCTACTAACGCATCTGTTAAAATCTATCGACTCCGGCATTGCTCGTGGCAGTGTTCTGATGCCGTACCTATTCTTAATATCATTAAACGATTTATCACCTATACCTTTGATTTGCGATCGTCAGGAGATTGGTTCTTGTCATATGGGACAAACGTAATATTCCTTTCACTAAAGAGAGAACTGATTAATGCAGCCACAGATTTTTTTGTACTGTACTATATATTGTTACCTGGCACGCATACGGTGTTGGACGTGGTGGTTTGCCACTGCCTTGATAATAATATTAGGATTATTTTTATTTTCCGGCGATAATTATCAACACCTTCCGTTTAGAAGTCAGTGATCCGTATCATTTGCTACGATATGCAATCCATTCCTACCGTCAGACAATTATTATCGCACGTCCGATAGCGTTAGTGCGACATTTTTTATTTACTCGAAGTAATTCGATCTGTGTTTATGGAAACAATTATTACGCTGATTTGACGCACCAATCGTAAGTTTCCGTTACAGAACGTGTCAGCGGCAACCTGTACTATGTACAGATGCCGACAAAATATTAATAATAATCCATTTCGTAGCGATGATATTACAAGTACGAACCGGATAGGAAGACGCCGGAGGATAAAATTTAAAATCGAATAGGAATGATGTTTTTTTTCCGAATCGATAGTCTGTAAAAGTGGATCACTTGTATTCAGCTGCGACAGATATTTGAAGATGACGCGGATTTGTGACTTTTAATACTAGCGGTATTTTCATTTCTCTCGCAGACAGAAAAATAAATCAGAAAATCTGTATAAGAAAGCGAGTTCAATTTTGGGAATCACCGACAAAAAGAATCATAAATCACTAGATTAACCATTACCGTCTACCCTCTTTGGATTCTGTACGTTTCTTTGTATCAATCTAACCCCGACGCGTACAATACCTGGAAATCTTTGTTGCGCTATTAGTTCGAAATTTTGTGACTCGGAAATGAATAAACAGCCCCCGGTTTTTAGATATTATAATATTATATACGCGAAAACAGCTGTCACTTTTATGAAAAACCGAATGAATTTAACCGGTAAAACGATGATGATGATTATTTTTAAGTCCGGTACCATGGTACTGCTGTGGTATAGTCAAGAGCACCCGAAAGGTAATTTTAATGGATATTATATATAAAATTGATCAATATTTCGGATAAATTGAAGAACTGTACAGCAATTAAAACTGCTCGTAGTGAATTGCGACTGAAATTTTGAATCTCGGTATGAGAAGTATTGCGGACACTCGATGAATAAATGTCGGAGTGGTTAAGGGCGTCAGGGCGTTGGCGGATCTAGTTTATTTATAATGTAGCCACGAGTCAATGTGACCAACGCGGAGACGAGATAGACCTGGTCCTTCTTATTGTGTAAAAAAGATCTCCTAAAGCATGAGAACAGCTCTAAGGTGATTTGTCGTAGGAATTATAGCTAGATATATTGCGTATAGTTCAGCAGAAATTTTTTTTTTATTTCTGCCAATTCATTTCTAGTCAGGTAGGCAATCTATGAAGGATGATATAATCGTCTTCTATTGTATAAGGAATACATCGGTCGATTTATTCAGCCCATCTCTTAAACTAGGTCGCGAATTCTAGTTCTTTTCAATCGTCTAAACGTCCGGAAGAACAGCTCATTATTTGCGTATACTGTAATAAAGAACGAATTTAGGAGAGCTTTAGCGTATAAAAAAGAATTCCGAAATAAGAACCACCAAGACCCCCCCTCCCGGGAAGGAAATGTCTAGTAATTATATAAATTCGCTTCGAAATAAAAATAATTTTTAAAAATATTACATAAAGAAAAAACTATAGTCGATACGTCGTCAGATTTATACTATAGTGCGAAAATTTTTCGGGTACTAAAATTTTTTGTTTAAGTCATTTTCGAAATTCATAAAAAAGGCTTATATTTCCTATAATAAAAATTTGTTCACCTCATAAATTACAAGCAGAACTTAAAGTAAACATCTATACGAAATGAAGGATTTATTAACTACACATATTATATAAAAAACAGGTCGACTTTGACATTTATGGAAAACGCGTTTAATTAAAGATGACCAAGTTTATTTATTTATTTATTTAATGAAGCCACACAACAGCTAACAGTCAATTATAGTGTAGGCTTATAAATAAAATAATACAATAAATAATTTTTTTCTGAATTATAAAATTAAAGGTAAAAAAAAAAAATAAAATAGAAAAAAAATACATTGAACACATTCACCAGCCTCACACCCATTAAACATACCAGAAAAACTACACGCATAGTCTCACACTCATTAAAACATACATCATTCAATTCACACAATCTTACTCGAAATAAACGGACGAATAATCTTCGATAAATTAATAAATACAATATTTAACGTATATACTACATGTACACTAGTAAAGGACCACATATACCAAAACACCGACCACATAATAAGAATCTAGAACCATTGGAGGAAATACAAAAATTAAAATTCTAAAAAAAAAAATCAAATTTAAAATATAAGCGTAACACAACTTTATTTAGAAAAAATATAAACATATAACAACAGGAAAACGTAATAACGTAGAAAACAGAAATGAAAAATAATAGTAATAATAATAATAATAAAACGTTAAAAAAAAGACGGTGATATATCATTCTAGTCACAGACCCAAAATATGGTGTAGAAGTTTTTCTGCTTACGCCACTAAAAATCGAAAATAAAAAAAAAATATGAATTTTTTATCTTTATTTTACGTGAAAAAAGTTAAAAAAAAAATTTATAAGTCGTCATTTTCTGTACTTATTTTAATTCTCGGATGTTAATTTTGTTTTCGGCAAAACGAAATTTAGTTCGCAGAATAAGTGAACTCTAATTCGAGAATTTGCCCGCGATCCGGATCATGTATAGCGTCGTGTAGGGAACAAATGCCGAGAAATCCGCGCTATAATTATAACCGTGTAAACGGTTGAAGAGAAACCGAGCGAATAGTACCAAAATTGGTCAACTGGAAATCGTCCGAATTGTCGTAATAACAAGGCGGTACTTTACCAATTAGAAAACGCCTAAATTAAATGAAAACGATTAGCTTCCTACCGTTAATAATTTCACCCACACGTCATCTTCGTCGACGCTACTACCACAACTAGACAGCCAGATATATAATAACCGCCTACACTGGTTAAATTACACCGATCAATGTAGACTAGCCTCTATTGTAGGCAGTATTCAACCAAGTCTCGAATTTTGGATAGTAAGAACTAGTCGGTTCATTTATTATTAACATATTTTTACACGTCGAAAAAAGTTGCATCATACAAAACTGTAGGCTGCGAATCACTGAGTCTAGCGAACGATGTAATATTATATAATATTGCTCATGTTTGGAAGTACGCAGACTGAAATTATACGGATGTACTACTAAATCGTGCTCAACAAGATAGGAGCATTTCAGTCCAACGTGTTGAGAGCAATTGTAAATTATCTCGCATATAATCCTTATAAGAAATCCGCTGATGAATCTCTGCCAGATAAGCCTGCTGAAAAGAAGATGCCCTTTGAGCTGATTCAGATTAGTGTCTTTCGGACATAATGACAGAAAATCAGTGGACAAGTTGCTTCAGGCGTTGAGTTCTTGGTCGATACACAAAAAAATAAAAAATACAAATAAAATAAATCAATTTCTTCCGAAATCGATGTTTGTTCCAATTCTTATCGTCGAAGGAAAGACATTTTTAGAGAAAATTCTGGAAAAAAGTTAACGAAAATAAAAATTAAAAAAAAAAAAAAACTGGGTTAAAAGTCCAATCGACCCGCGGGTGGTATGCAACGTTCAAAAGTGTCTAGACGGATATCCGGGATAAATGTTAACACAAAAGGCAGTACAGGAGGAATAAATGAAAATAGATTAGAGTCCGTGCAACTGGCGATAATATTTGTTCTCGTTCCAAGAATTAACGATGATAAGAACCTACCAAAACCCGAGGTTATCGCCATTTTTCTCAAAACTTACGTACACACGTGGTTAAACGAATTTTTCTACGGGTGAATAGAACGCGTTATTATCGCACTCGTCTTCTGCGTTACTCTCATTCGGTTTTCCTAACTCTTATTCCGTTTGCACACATATTTGTATCGTTTTTTATTAAAGGAGCATACACACGCATGCATACGTGGTAGTGCAACGGAAGTGTCGCGTCTAGTTTCACACGCCATTCCTTAACCTATTAACGGTTGTTTAGTTAGGACCTACCACGTCAGGATACAATGATATTGAAAAAAAATAACCCAGCAATTATAATAGGCAAAAATATTAATGGGTTTTTATTTTAAATTTTTTTCTTGTTTTAAACGGATTGACCGGTACTTTTCTGCAGTTCATTTTACTTCACTAAGATAATAAACGAAACAATTACTGACAGCCCCCCTGTAGCCCAGACTTGGTTGAAGAGGGGGGGTTCAAACAAAACAAAATTATAACGGTAAACCCGAGTTAAATTGAACTTTAAGTAAATAACCAAACCTCAATTAGGTTAAAAAGCCCTAAGCAATCCAACTCACCAGTTATTTTTATTAGACGTCGAATATGTAATTCTATTAGAATCAATAAGAAATATTTAACGTCACTGGAACACACACTAATAGTGTCTTATTGAGGACAGCAAAAAATTCCGCGGAAAAATAAACGATAATGATTTTATATTTTTTGAAGGAATTAGTAATACTTAATTAAATTTATTAAAATCTATTCTTCGCGTTTTTCTACAAAATTCTTCTAGTACCTGCTATATTACAAAACTATTTATTTACTTCAAAAACAACGAAATTTAAAATAAATGAAAATAAAAAAAAAAACAAAGTAGGTTTAATGCAAAACTGCATTTAACAACGGTATATATTTTGTTATTATCAGATTGATTCCAAGGGGCGTTCAGACCTCCAAAACCACGGCTACGCCACTGATTACTGTAATTGTAATAATATCGGACTCATACGCTCGCGTAAGCGTCGATATAATAAAAGAAAGAACAAAACGAACATTTATACAAAAAGTAAATATTAACAACCTGAAAACTTTCAGTCGTACATCATAGAATGTTGAAGCACGATTATAAATACGGTTGTTTATTTGAAAATACTGTTTCCTCGAGATGAACTCTACAATGTATTTATATAATTTGTTTTTTTTTAATTGCCACATTTCACGTCAACCGGAAAGTAAAAATTATTTGCGTTAAAATTTCACCTACGATATGTGCATCGTGACTGAAATTCTGCCAATCGTAAATCGCTCTAGGAGATATTGTGATTATTGAAAAATCCATCTTCTGTACAGCATAAATCTCTGTTTAGGGCGCAATTAAACTCCTACCGCTATCCTTACCAGGTCTGTTCATCTTGTAGAAATACAAACGTTTTTCCTTCTTCTATTACTTCAGTTAAAGTCCGTCCGCTCTTATTATATGGCCGAAGTATGTTAGTATTCTTCCAATTACTACCAACGATAATATTCTGTTTGTTTCTTCAACTTCTTGCAATATCGAGCAGTTCGTCTTCACGTCCGTCAACGGAATTCTTAACATCCGCCTCCAACGATACATTTCCATCGCATTTAGTGTCCACGTTTCTGCGCCGTAGGGAAACACCGAAAAGACGAAACTATTTGACTAGTTTTATTTTCGTTTTCTTCGATACTGCGACGTCAGCCCATATAAAACGCACCATAACGCTTTGTGTTATGTCTAATTCCTGCTTCAGAACCTCTTCGATTTTCCACTATCGAAACTAGATATCTATATTGTTTCACAAAACTTCCACAAACATAACGTAAACCCGTATAATTATCATTCTGTTTGTCGACGATCGTGATTTTCATCTTATCCTTTGTTAATTATTAAAACACATTCGGTGCCGTATTTTTCCAGACGAATTAGAGTTGGCGTCGTACTACTTAGGCTATTAGTTATGAGCGTTGTGTCAACTACATATCTAAGGTTTAATATCTTGACTCCTCCAATGAAGAACCCATTGCCACGAGTCCTGAAAAACTTAAATGTGTGCCGACTTAAATTAAGCGATCGTTCCAAGCGATAAATAATTATATATATTAGTAAATAATGTGATTAACTTCGGTCTGTGTACGTAAACACCCAATATCACTCTTGCGATATACTCTTCTTCTACCTCTTCAAGCCTTCCGACGCAAATATTTTGCGTAGGTCTCTCCCAAATTCTTCCTTCGTTGTCCTGTTCCCGGCCTAACCTGCCTGTCAATCTTCTTGGAGGTCTTACTTGTTTCCGTCTTGATGATTTAATCTTCATTCTTCCTATGTTAAGTCCTTCATTATTGATTTTTTCCCATTTTTCGAACGCCTACTCTCTCTCTCTCTCTCTCTCTCTCTCTCTCTCTCTCTCTCTATATATATATATATATATATATATTAAAAAGCAGTGGTGATAACCTGCAATTTTGTCTTACTCGTTTACTGATTTTTGCTTCAATTTCTGGGTTTTTGCTGGTTATTATTAATTTTTGCATTCCATATAATGCTTTTATTATTCTAGATCAATATTCATTCTTGTTAAAGTTTCATCTAGAATAGTCGGGCCGCATTCAACGAAGGTTTTTGTAAATCGATCATTGCGATGTATACACACTGACTAATTTACTTCTAACTTTATTTCAATCTCCATGCCCAGCCCTAATAATTTTATAATGATTTATAATAACAATAATAATAACTCATGTGTAAAAGTAAATAATATACAGCGATGTAAAGAAAGACATGTTATATATATTATATATGTATTATATGTATGTATATATTTATGTATATTATATGTATTATATGTATGTATATATTTATGTATATATATATATATATATATAGTGTTTCGCTGTATATATCCACACAAATACATGTTGTGTGTGTGTTCCGTTTTCTATTTGTATGCTTATAAACGTCATTTACAGCAATTTTGCTGGGTTTATTATACAACTAACTGTAAGGTGTCTCTGGCTTTAGAAATATTTTTACCCATATATTGCATATACATTTTATATATATACATATATACATATATACATACATATATACATACATATATATATATATATATATATATATATATATATATATATATATATATATATATACATATACATATATACATATATACATACATATATATATATATATATATATATATATATATATATATATATATATATATATAGTATATACACAAATACGTAATAAATAGTATACATATGTATGTTAGGTCTTGAAGGTTGATATGTCACCTCCATAGGTTCTATACGACTATATAATTACCGAGCTTATTTTTTGGTATAATGATCCTGAGAATCTTTTCACATCGTATAAAACATGAACATATATATATATATATATATAGTGTATGCGCTTGTGTAAGAATATAAGTATGTGACTTCCGTTGAACTTAATTTGGAGAGTAATGACTGATCATTTCCACAGTTATTAAAATTTTTGGCAACTTATTATAATATTGCGTGCCACAAATTTCACAATATTGCTATCTTATTCGCAAAACATTTAATTAGCCGCAATTAAGCGGTTAAAAATATAACTAAGTCTATTTATGTATATATATATATATATATATAGGTATGTGTGTGTGTGTGTGTGTAAAGAACGTTAAGAAATTTAGAGATTTTCTTGATTTCATCCAGCCAATTGTATAATGTTTAGATTTTATATTCACATCACGTACGTCAATTACTATACACAACCGCACACACACGTACCATGTTGGAATTTCAGGAGGGTGGGAGAACGGAAACAATACGTAAACTTGGTTTATTCAAACGACCCGAGGTATTTTTTCATTTTGCCGGTTCGTTAAATATATGATTTTTAAATAATTTATTTGAATTTTTTTTTTATTCGTTCAATCGAATAATTAATTTATATCGGTGTAATCTGACGTTGAGTCTTCGAATAATTAAACAAGAGATACATAAATCGTTTTTTCTTTCTGATTTGATAATAATAATAATAACTAATAATATCTAATAATATAATAATAATTATCATCTAATCACATCCAATGTACTTTAACAAGTATTTACAATATTTATTTAATAATATTCGAAATATAAATCAATACAAGAAATCCCGGTTAATTAATGCGCGAGCGCCCGACATTTTAAAATGTAATCATACACACGCGACTGCAGTGTAATAACTCAAGACCTAATTATAATTTACAAACTAACACTGATTAAAAATAGTAAGATTAGAAGTAAAATTTCGGAATAACAATTGAAAATATAAATTTAGAGCTAGATTACAAAAATAAAAAAATAAAAACGAATTTTCAATTTTAAAGCCATAAAACAAAAGCATCCATTTCATACAAACACCTTTGAAGTTATAAACAAAGTTAATGAAATATTTTTATCTATAACTTAACTCTTATTTAAAACGTATGAAGCTTTTACCACGTCCACGTTGATAATTAACCCAGTCTTACTTTTAATTAAGACTCCGGAATTAAATTGCAGGTCCACAACAGCCGTACCTTCACACGGCAATGGGTCCTTACTAAAGCGCGGTACTTTTGCTTTATCCGTGCCAACATTTGCTCCGTTGAAATAATTTTTGTATGTTTTATCGCCAAGTTCAGAATGTTCAACTCATACAATTGCCGTACATTTACAACGGATGTATTCGAACTAAGAACTGTTTTTTGTAATGAACACAATGACTTTAGATAGTATACTCTGCTACTTCTCCTCAAAGAATAATCCCGTACATAAGAACAGATTTGTTTATAAAGCTCTATATACAAACTACGGAAATGGTTTAGAGAGAAATATATTTTTAAGTAATAAAATAAATAATTCATCTCGCTTATCTTGCTAGCGTTATACAACCAACTATTTATTCCATGTTAATTTGAAATCAAACATAATCCCTAAATATTCGGTTTCGTACGTTCTCTATATCGCATAACTATTACTTAGACATACTTTCATAATAATTTCAATTTCAATTTATTTGATTTTTGTTCAGTACATTTGAATATATACAACATAAAATATACTATTAAAGAAACCACAGTTCGTAACATAATACATGACATTCTTCGAGGAAGTAAAACAAAAAATTTAAAAATAAATAAAAATGTGAACTTATATTTAAACGAAGCTTATATGTAAAAGAACTTTATAGATTAGACTATCATTATGTACTGAATATATAACCCAGTTATGCGCAATTCTGCACGTGTACCAGGTCCACAAAGATATTGTATAATAAAAATAGATTAATAATAAGTTTTATAATTCCACTCAAATTATATACACATTTGCCGATAAACATTCAAACATTCCCATCCACTCTCATTTGGCTTCTTGGGTATTTAAAATTTATTTACACACATTGAAACTGCAATTCAGTTAAAGGTTGAAACATAAGGTAGTACTGTTCAAAACGAAATTGCTACTTGATTATGTAGTACATTTCTTGTTAAAAAACTAAGTAAAAATATATGTGATATATAATAGGTATGCACACGAGCCATAGGAAATGAGACTGTCGGTATTACAATGATGTGTGCGTTAAATTGACAATTACAAAATTTAAAAATATTCTGAATCTAATTTACAATTAACAAATCTTAGCTAGTAAGTATTAAATTAATAATTTTCTACGTCTACGTTTATAATTAATAAGATCAGTTTTTAATTCTTTAGGTAACCTGTTGAACTTAACGGCACCGATATACACAGCTTGCATACGCATTCTACTTTTGTTGTACCTAGGCACCACCGCTCTGATAATAATAATAATTATTATTATAATTATCATCGTTATTGTTAAAATTATTATTATAATGCAGAGAAAATTGACCTTATAGTAAGTGATCAATCATTTTCAGTAAATATCTAAGTAAATACAAATGTCATTTCAATATAATTTTCTATTTATTTGTAAAATTACGTATGCATTTATGCATTTATATATATATATAAAGCTTAGATTTAAATTTATATTTTGTGTTTTTATTTTTAAATCTTTATTTTTATCTAAATTTAAATATCGCTCGATAATGGCGTAGTTCCCGAAAAGCTTTGTGAATTTCAAGAAAATAAAGTTTTAGTGATTTTAACTGATTTTTGTAATTAAATACAATATGTTCGTTGTTATGTGCATACCTTAATAATAATTAATAGTAATAATGATGATAATAGTAGTAATAATGAATCTAGTGATGGTAACAGTAGTAATAATTATAACGGATATTATTGTTCTTATCAATAATGATAATAGTAATATAATAATAATTCACACCGAGGAGCATGATCATCATCGATATATATATATATATGTGTATATATATATATTCATTTTAATATAAACTGTAATATTCTTAAATTTTAAGTACGTAGTTAAACAGTAAATGCATATACGTCATCGCACGTGGTTAGGACTATGTTTCGTCTTCGTTGGGCCTTAAATATAAGTTTACTAGCAAAAGACTTCCTCCAGATGAGATTGAAATATTTATTTACTTGAATATATGTATTTATAAGTGATGCACGCCTAGATAAATCGATTTATAACTTTTCTGTTATTTATTTTCTGTACCATACTTCATTTTCAGTTATTGTCTCCTTTATATATACATTTTTCCTGAAGTATTCGAGTAATAATAATAATTCGAATTTATTTCATATTATTAAGACATTTCCAATGTTACATACAACTAAGTAACATTAACTTGATAGTATAAAAAAAAGCGCCTACGAATGCCCAAATGGCAAAATACAATATTTTGTTCACTCACGTCACAAACACACGACGTACAGTCGTATACATACATATTTGAAAAACCTATCTAGTAAAACACAATATTTTTTATGCAATGAATATATCGTACGATAAAAATTGTGCATTATTGAACAAAAACATGTAAAAATTAAGGCTTATTCATATAAAGACGGTGCAAGTTCGATGAGTTCTTTAAATTCGTATGAAAAGTAACGGAAGGACAAAGGATACAAGAAGATTCATATTATGATATTAATTAACAAGTACTAATATTACAAGACATACCGAAAGCTTCACAATGAAAAAGAGGTCCTAATATTATATATAATCTTTTATATCTTTAAAATAACAAAAAATCTTTTTAAACGCATTGTACTTCTAAAATGAATGGGAACAAACCCTGACAAGATATTCAAATAAAATAAAATTTATTTTAATTTCAATATACCGATACATTTCAAATAGAAGACATATAAAATTAAAAGACAAATCCAATAATACGAATGAGCAAATAAATTAAAATAAAATAAAAAACGGATAAATAAACATTGAAAAATTAAATAAAGTAATACTACTATTAACAATAGTAATGGCATTAATTCATTTGATCGTTTATATGAAACTAAAATAAAGGTAATAAAACCGCCTATGCGCAATACTATGCGACGGCTGGATTATTATTATAATATTAACAACAATCGAAATGTTTATCCAAACCCAATTATTAGTAATCCACATAGCCATATAAACAGTTACGATAATAAAAATAATACTAATTATTATTATTTGGGTTTGTCATTTTTTAAGTTTATTGTAAAAATATACCTTATAATGAATTTGTTTATACTTTATTTCTTCGAAATTATTTGTTATTTTCGAAAAAGTAACAGGTTCCTTGTTTAGCTTTCCTAATAAATGTAACCTTTTGTAACAGATCCTATAACGTGTTCTCTGCAGGAAGTATCTTTTATTACATTCAATTAGATAGCTATATTCTCAATAGTAATACCTGCCTTCCTACGTATATAACGTATGTATGTATATATAATGCACATTCGCTGGCTGTCGCACGCCAGGTGTTGTAACTAAATTAAATGAATAAGTTCCTCGGCGCTATTGTAAACTCGATCATGATTCTTTGCTTGAAGATTCGTTTGTAATGTTATTACAACTGAATTTTACGTACACACACATGCATACATATATATATATATAATATATATATATATATTGTATATATAACAAAACAAAAGTAATGTCAATTTTTAAATACGAATGAGGAACTAAGAATAAAATTTGATGGCGTAGATATGGAAACAGTAAATAAACACACATACCTCCGACAAAGAATTACAACAAACAGTAATATGTTAATGCTACCAGAAATAAATCCCACAATATCACTATCACGGGTAGCCTTTGGAAATTAAACAGCGTATTCAGAATTGAATAAATACTGATACGTTTGATGAAAAGAAAATTTGACTAATCAACGTATTTCACCAGTTCTTACATATGGTTCGCAAACATGGACGTTTACAAAAACAAAATTAAGGAAGATAAAAAGGACACGAGTAGCGCAAGAAAGACTATTAATGAAGATATCGGACCGAAAGCTAGATAAATGGATAAGAGAGAAGACTGAACTTCACGATGCTGTGAAGCAAAAGGCGAAAATAAAGTGGTGACGGGCCAGATACATAGCCCGAAGAATAGATAACAGAACGGGTGTTAGAATGGTGGCAAACTGACAAGAAGAGAAACACGGGTAGAAAACGTTAGTGACTTGAAACGAGTCGTAGGGAAAAATTGCTTAAGAATAGCTGAGGATCGTAATAACTGGAAACAATTGGGGAAAGCCTACGTCCAGCAGTGGACTGATGTAGTCTGAAGATTAAATATATGCATCCCGGTAATGTCAGTTGGTCGAATTTAAGCCGGATTTACGTTCCATCATAGATATAGTTTACACACACACACATATATATATATATATATATATATATATATATATATATATATATATATATATATTTGTGCGATTCCAGTAATCGTACATGTATGAAAAAGAAATCGGGCATCAAAATATTCGCACCGAATAACGCGTCTCATATATGACGTCACAAGCAAATTTTCGATTCTTCTAAATTTTACTGTTACCTTACTCTCGTTAAAACTCGTCGTTGGGCAATTTATTTTTACCCTTATTATAATTATTATTATTCTTTGCTGTTTTCTAATCCTGAGTAATATACGGCTACGTTTTCCGATGTGGTGTTTCAGGTTCCACTCCATCTTACCCCACTGAGGTCTAATATATTCAGTTTTTGTCTTCACATATCTAAAATAATATTCCCGTTTTCCTAGGTCGATTCCATGTG
Organism: Coronaproctus castanopsis; assembly: GCA_032883995.1. Lineage (NCBI taxonomy): Eukaryota > Metazoa > Arthropoda > Insecta > Hemiptera > Monophlebidae > Coronaproctus > Coronaproctus castanopsis. Next base: position 261,437,068 of record CM065052.1, on the reverse strand, counting down.
CCCATAGTAATCACATTTGCAGACTGGTTTTATATCCACAGATGATTCTTCGTACCCTTGCTACTGACGAGTGTCGGAGACTCGGTGCCGTCGGTATCGATTTGTCCCGCACGGTAATTACCTTATCGGAAATTACACTGAAGCAGTTTTTCTTCTGCGCCGTTATCTAATCGCTTCGACAATATGTGCACCACGTACTGATGTATCTGTAATCTGTGCATCACGCCTGTATTCAGTAATGATTGTACCGTTTCTGACGGTCGGGATTTTTTTTCTCAGGGTTTATTAGTCTTCGGTACACAAAAACCCTAAATTAGCAAGACAGCAGTTTGTCATTGGGATAGCAGATGGAGCGTATTTATAAAGGCGGCCTCGTCATTCCACTATCCGCAACTCGTGGATGCACCCCGCTTTCCGGTTAAGCTGCTGGCTCCTTACAGATACAAGTACAAATGCACCTGAATATATATATATATATATATATATATATATATATATATATATATATATAGAGAGAGAGAGAGAGAGAGAGAGAGAGAGAGAGAGAGAGAGAGAGAGAGAGAGAGAAAGAGAGAGAGATAATATGAAAGTCTATACGTACACTCAAACGCAAGTTATTGCTGGAGGAACAAGAACTCTCGAGCGTGTTGGACTCTCGAAAGTAAAAAGCTTAGCACTTTCAATGACGATTTTAAGTAAAGAATAAGTATTACAAAAAAATCTTTCCTTTGCTTGACGTCATCGTATGAAAGTTTCAAATCGCGTTAAAGTTCAGCAACTTTCGTGCGCGGCTGTCTTTACTTCCTTCTTTAGATTGAATTTTAAAAAGTTACCCTTTAAGTATTCGTATAAAAATACAGGCTATCCCAATCGTACATCTTAACTGACGGTGTTGCCGATTTTTATCGCGATGTTCGTATTAATATTCTTCTCGCGGCAGTTCGATGGCGATGTCGATGATTATAGTCAAACGAAATATTGGTTAGATATCCCTTATTATTATTAATTAATTAATTAATTAATTAATTATTTAATTAACGTAGAATAGATACGTTTATTTTTTAAAAAGTCTAGAATATTTTCGTTGAAAAATTATATATTCATCTGTGATCTTATTATTAAGTTCTCACTGCAGAAATGTAAGTGTTTACACGACAGAAATTAAGAAGAGAACAATTATCACATATTTAAAATGTAAACATGAAATACAACCCTCGATAGAAAATTCTATAGATCGCAGATTGTAAGCTTTCCAGGAAAACCAAGTATGTAAAGTAAAAAATATTGTCCGGATCCCAGACTGGATAAAAATTAACCTATAAATATACATTTTTTTTTTATTTAAGCATACTTTTGTAAACAGTTCCTCGAATCTTCTTGTTCCGTCATTACTTCGACCACCTGGTGGTCGAAGTAGTCGCACTATTGTTACACAACTACTTAATAGTTGATCTATCATTCGGCCATCTTTAATTTAATTATAGTTAGACTTTCATGACACAGAGTACTACCCCGTAGCGGGATATTAAAAATGAATTAAATTTAAAATATATATAACTCTATCCCGCGGAGTCGAAATAAATGAAAATATCGCTTGGAATAATAAAAAAGGTAATTTAACTTTCTTAATTTCTTAGAAAGGAAGTCCATATTATTTTGGCCAGGTTAATTTGTAATCGAAATCGAACCCAAGATATTTAGACAACATTTGACATATTAAAAATATTTTCAACGAACCATGTTGGAATGTATATGGGGTATATATATAACGTATCGTATACTATCGATTAAATTGGATACTCGAATCTAGGAATCTAACCCATCCCAATGTGGCTTTCGTCGTAACCGCTCAACACTGCATCAGCTTTTTTCAATTAAAAACGCCATAACAAACGCATTAACAAATAATTTTCATCTACTAGCTGTATTTTTCGACTTATCAAAAGCTTTTGACAAGATCCCGATTAATACAATTATGGAACAACTATACCGCTGGGGATTCACTGGAAACCTCATTACATTTATACAAAACTTTCTCATCAAACGTAGTTTTCTCGTTCGAATTGGAAGCAAGTCCTCATCCTTACGATCTTTAATGAACGGCACACCTCAGGACTCGGTGTTGAGCCCATTACTCTTTAATATCGCGATTAATGATATGGTTGAAGCGGTCAACTCACCCAGTACGAAGCTTATTACACGCTGACGACCTCACGATCTTTGTAAGCTGTAGAACCAGATCCGCTGGCGAATGCGTCCTTCAAGAATGCACAAATCAATTAACTACCTGGTGTTCAAACAACAGCTTATCCTTTTCAAGTAGCAAATCCATCGTAATGAACTTTTGTCGTCGTGTTCGTAAATGCAAGCGTGAAATGTGTATCTCTCTTCAGGATAAGACGCTTCCCAATAAATCGACAGTCCGCTATCTTGGATTGGTTATAGACTCTAAATTAACGTGGAAACCCCATGTAAACTACGTCAAAAAAACCTGCTACAAAAAAATGAATATTCTGAAGAAATTATCATATACTGTCTATGGTGCTGACCGAATCTCCTTACTACGAATTTATCGTTGTTTGATCCGATCAAGAACAGATTATGGAGCCGCAATATATTCCTCAGCTTGCTCATCTACCCTCAAAACCATCAATGTTATTCATAATTCTGCATTACGTTTGGCGACTGGAGCATTTCGCACCACACCGATCAACAGCCTACAATCCGAGTCAGCAGAATGGCCACCTGATTATCGTCGTTGGTTTCTCCTAGCCAATTTTGTAGTGCTGTCTAAAGCTTCCGGCTTCTCGATTCCTGCACTGTCCTTATCTTCTAATCCAGCTTCTTTAAAATTAAAACAATCAGACCCGACTCTCTTGGACAACATTTTAAAGGCAATAACATACCAAAACCCGAAATTAATCGTTCATAATACCTCCGTGTTACCTCCTTGGAAAGACAATCTGGTTCGGCTGGATCTCGAAATCCACAAACTTTGGAAAGAAAACCTGCCCATCCATGAAATCAAGAAAGAAATTACGTCATGTTCATGCAAATCTACTATGTTTTACACTGACGCATCTCTATTTAATGGCTTTGCCGGCTGCTCAGTTGTCAGGGATGGAGCAATCATCATTCAATATTCGCTGCCACAGACATTCTCCGTCATTTCAGCTGAATTATACGCGATGTATTTTGCCATGGAATCTTTAACGCGCTCCGATGTTGATAAACCATCGACTATATGTTCTGACTCTCTTCCAGCTCTCCGCGCTCTCTGCGACGTTTTCAAACATGATCAGCACCCAATAGCCAAGAAAGTGACGGAAATGGTACTGGCAGGGCTGAGTCAGAAGGTGACGTTCCTGTGGATTCCAGCTCACGCCGGTATTCATGGGAACGAACAGGGCTGATAAAGCGGCCAGGGAAGCTGCTGTGTTCTTCCCGGTTCCGAATGTTCCAGTTCCAGCGCGTGACCTTAAGAAGTTCGTCATAAATGGGCTTTTTTCATTATGGCAGAAGGAGTGGCAGCTAACGCCACAAACCAACAAGTTGCGACAAATCAAATATTAGTTGCGACAAATCAAATATTCGGTTGATCCTTGGATAACTTCGCTTTCAAACCGTAGAGATGATGTGGTTATCACCAGATTACGCTTGGGACATACGCATCTTACTCATTCATATCTCATTAACAGAACTTTGGCTCCTGTGTGTCCCGGTTGTAATGTTGTCCTCTCCGTTTCCCATATTCTAGTCGATTGTCCCTCATTCTCCTCGCTTCGAGCGTCTCTTAATCTTCCTCCTTCGCTCCATCTCATCTTCAAAGATGACCATGTTTCATTGTCGAACCTAATTATCTTCCTCCGTCAATCCCGTCTCTATAATCTAATCCTCTTTTCCTATCGTGCCTCTAGCCTTGGCTGCTGTACATGGCACGTTAATTTAATTTAATAATAATAATATATATTTTTTTTTACATTCAAAATTAAAACTTTTTTGTTTAACCATGTATATTTAGATAACTTTGAACCAGCTACTGTAGTACAGAAGCCAAATGAGAATTAAGTACGTCATCCGTTGGCGAGATTAATCTTCTTAAAGAAATGGAACCGCGGCAATTTGACATATTCCAAGTCAGATTACGCCCCAATATATATGTGGGAATTTTGAATCGTTCGTTTCTATGTAGGAGTTCCAGTGCTGTAGATTCGAAGGAGTTTTACGGTGTTGCCGTTCAACAAGTTATTGGATAAAATATTTTCGTGTATGTTCAGGCTTTTCTCTTGTATCGCATATTTCAGATGCTCGTCTCTTTAGGGCGTTGTTTACGTCGACTCCCTCCCTAATGTTTATATCGCGCGAGGAATTTATATTAATTAAAAAAAAAAAATCTAATATACTAGCCTGTGGTAGCCCAAAATGTTGGACTTCACTGTGACTGTATACATCATTTTATCTCGGTGACGTACTTTCTATGAGTTAGGTACGATCTAAACCAACCGTATATAAAAATTCCGATACCGTAAAAGTATATTACTTTCGTAATAGAATATTGCGATCCGCTACATCAAATGCTATTTGTAAGTCGAAATAAACAGCCGCTATAGAAAGACCAGCCTCTAGATTTTCCGCAATGTGAGGAATACGGGGCCATCATAAAGGGAGAAAATCATCATGCTTATCGTGGGGAAAAATTATATTTTCTGAAGAAAGATAGAATTACATGTTTTACGCATTTTTCAAAAAAATCTTACAAATTGTCGATAATATACAAAATTGGTCTATAGTTATATCAGTTTTGTTATCAGATTTTTAAACAGGAGTATTAATAATAATAATAATAATAATAAGGGATTTTAATACGTTCGGAAATTAACAGAATTTTAGTTAATAATAATAATGCCACACCCATACTTCCGACAAAATGAATCCGAAAATATCGTTGCCGCATCTCGTTATCGGAAATAGCAAATTCAATTTAGTCTTCCCACGCATAGATAGTACTCTAGATAAGCAACTTGTATAATTTCGATTTATATGTGTGTGTGTATATATGAACTTCCTTCGATAAACAAAATATGTGGCAACCAAATTGATATATATATATATATATATATATATATATATATATATATATTTAAATAAATACGTTTGCATATCTTATTCCTAGCCTGCTTGGCTATCAATAGATGATTTCAGTTAATTGCTTGAATACATTCAGCTATCCAATGATAGACAGAATTATGGTTTCATGCTGAATCATATGTTTGTCTTTCTTAGTCTGGTGCTGGACGAATCAGCCAGATCAAATAGTTTTATCCTCTTTAGTCTCCTAATCTCCAATGAATTATCCAGGAGATTTAACGCAGTTTTATTAGTATGACTGTACAGCGTATACACATGGTCTACAAAGCATTGAGTTCCTGCACTTAATTAAGGATTTATTTTGTAAATTAAAAATTAAAAATACTCAAAAAAAAACAAGGCCACGTATAAAAACATAAAACAGAGTACTTCAATGAAAATGCTGCGTATTTCTAATAGTCGTTTATTAATAATACCACTAATATTATTATTATTTTGTAATTATTATTAGTAGTAGTAACTACTACTAGTATATCTACATTATTATTAAACCACACAATGGAAAAAAAAACGTACTTGGGAGTTGGCGAACTGATATTTCGCGAATTATTTTTTTATTAACATTGTATCATTTTTCAACAAGATCCTCGTAATGCTGAAAAAATATTACACAACTACACCGTTTAAAGATACGAGCAAGTTGGATAAAATTGTCTGGCGCCTCGCGAATGCGTAGATATTCGATAAGTAACAAAATTTTATACGCGACAAGGATAACCGTGATAAGAATAGTGTAACAGAAACAGACATATTTACCTTGAACATAAATTGACCTTATCAGTAAATGATAACAGCGATTTACATATATATGTATATATACATATATATGTGTATATATTATATATATATATATATATACGTATATATCCGATTGGATAATTGAAGACAGAAATAAAAAGGTGTGAACACGTTATCTCTCTCATTCATTCGTTCGAGAACGCACATGAACGCACACATACACCATATATATATATATATATATATACATACATCCATATGGAGACCGTGTGTGTGTGTAGGCATGCAAAATTGGCCTATTTCTTTTTTTGTTTTTCCAAATTTTTACTCGAACGCGCCCTTTAAATTGTTATCATTACATTACCGGGAATTTAATTTATCGTACTATTTCGAAAATTATTTTACATATGTGATATTGATATATATATAACATATGCGTATATAGACGGAAACAGACAGATAGAAATAAATAAAGAGAGAGAGACATTCATACGTAGGACTATTTATCTTTGACGTATGTATAAGGTGTTCTATATTAGTTTGATACAATTTATAACTACAACTCAAACGTCTCCGGCAAATTCAAATTTCTCGGCAATTTCGACATTAATTACGTTTAATCATCGAGTACAACCCGCGAGTAAAAATAACTTTCACTCGATAAATTAACAACACCGATTGATATACACATACTTGCACACATACACACACATTCATGCATACACATATAAATAAAAAAAAAGTATAAATGTACTTTGTAATATTGTAACAAATTGCATTAACCGGCTAGCACACGTCGTTTTATTCGTAATAAGTTACAACGAGTAAATTAATTTAAATTAAGACAAATACAAGACTTCGGTATTTTGTAAAAATTAATATACACACACATATATATATATGTGTGCGTGCATTTATAATGTACATACATTCACAAGTATGTATATAAACGAAACACATATATATATATATGTATACATATATAATATAATGTCTATAAGTAACGACATACTTTATTTTAACCGCTAACAATCTTGTAGCTTATTATTAAAGTGATTACGGTACAACGACAAATTTAATTAAAAGCGAACAAGTAAACATGATTTTAGTCGGTTGATATTGTCGTATTCAATTTGCCGAGCGTGAAATTGAAGTTTGGGCATAAAAACCCACTAATTGCGTTTTACATGCGGTTATGAGCCATTTAATATATGTATGTGTAATCATATACATTACGAATTCAATGAATTAAGATTTATATATATATATGTATGTTTCTGTGTGCATGTGTAGGGCAGTCCTTCGAGACTAGTCTAGGCCTAAAATAACGCTGGCCCCTCTTCTAAAAAATAAGAGGTAATGGATTTGTTTTGAAATTTTATTTAATTCGGACGTCAATCTTCTGAAATAATAAAATATATCCGTTTGATTTTGGGTAAAAATTAATGAAATACCGTAAAATTAGTTTTCTATTATTTTATAATTAATTTCTACAATTTTTTTTATATTGGTTTATATTATTTTGTAATTACTCGCGCAACCTTTATTTTGTATAAAAAAAGTCGTTTTAACTTACGTATTATTTTTACTACTATTTACTATTTCAAAAGGGCCCCCCACTTTCAAACCTCGATACCCTAACTACATTTCTTTTTTTACTTAACGCGTAATTATTGATTTATTATATTATTACGTCTGCAAGGATTAATATATAGATAAGGTGAAGTTTTCCTCTATGAATAGCCCGATGCGTGCGATAAAAATGTTAAATTATTATTAATTATATTTGAATAATAATTGACGGATTTTTTCAGATGTTATGTAACAACCGTCTGTTATAAAATTGCGAAACAATGACATTTTTTAAGTGTTTCCTTAACAAAATTCGGTAATTTTCGTACACAGCTTTATCGATTTTTTCATTCTTAATTTTTCAATATGTACAACATAATATATACACATGTATATGTATGTATATATATATATATATATGTATGTTGGAGACATTTTCGAAGTAAATATTGAAAATTATTCATGTATGACAGAAAAAACGATTACATGAGTAAATACTAAATAGGGTTAAACACAAGTTTTTGAAACTCCGGGCGTTTTATTATTATTATTTTTTTTTTTTTTGTAAATTAAAAAATCCTTTCATAATGTCTGACACGAATGTTGTTTTACATAAATTAAAACTATCCGATCAGTATTGCCTATCAATGACAACATCCCACACCTATCGGCGAGATAGTCTGAACCGTGTTTCCGATGATCAGAGTTCTGCGCGAGTCATCTCGTATTGATGTTTTATCGAATAGTGACTGTCCGAAAATAAAAACCCTGCTATTTACCGACGATATACCGCAATTTTATCCTGATATATAACGATTGTAGCTTGGACTGGTTCCAGACAAGCGCGACACAATATATTGAAATCGACTAGCATTTCGAATTCGACAGTAAACGAAGTAAAGGAATTAGGGTTTACAACTAAAAAAGCGTGAATTACCTGATTGGAAGGAATTATGTTCGTTCATTGCCAGTCGTTTTACGAAACCGTTTATAAAGTCGATTTCGGCGTAATACGACGTCTAGCTGTTCTAATTCGAATACGATTTTAATAGAGAGAATCGTAAATCGTACGCAACACGGAGGTCGTGTACATCTAAAGTCTTCGACGTAGACACAGCGTCGTACAAGAAATGAGCATCTGAAATGTGCGATATGACAGAAAAGACTGATGAATACTGAAACTTGTCGACGTGAATACGGTAAAACTCCATCTAATCCGCAGCTACAGCCATCCAACTCCAACATCCAAACAAACGGTTCAAAATTCTCAAGCTGCCCGTCTGTTCAAATCTATTTTTATATGTATATATATATATATATATATATATACACATATTTCGGGGATCTGACTCGGAATATGTCTCTCCCTACACTAACTTCCGTGGTTCTATTTCTTTAAGAAGTTCAGTCCGCAAAGAAATTGTACCCGTCGATAGATTACAATTTGGCCATTACTTATTACCTGACCGTCTATGCAACTTAGAGAAATTCCGTCCCGTCAATTCTTAACAGCCAGTCTGCAATATCTTTTTTTTTTTTTTTTTTTTAATTCTCTGCTGTGGCTATACGTTCTGATCTTTACTTTATCTTATTACGTTCTCCGTCTAATGTCTCGTTCTTCGCCATTTGGATAATCTAAAATTTCCCCTCTATTTCAACATTTCTTGAGAAGTCACAGCATCTTCGATTAAAATATAAATAGTCTCCATCACGTCGAGGAAATTATCTACATTTATTGAAAAAAAAAATGCTACATAGGAAAAATTTTATCAATAAATATTCGCGTACATAAAAGATTCGGAGAAATATATTGAAACTACGGATCACATAATTTTTACATATAATAAGTATAAAGATGTTAGAACTACATAATACAATGTTGGCCGCTTCATTCCCACGTGACCAGATAATTATTTTGGAACACTTTTATTTCGTCTTTCAGTAGGTATCGATGAAATTATTTAAGTATACAAGGTGATAAAAATTCCACGCGAAATGTAATTACAGCAATGCGTACGTATTATCTAACTGGTAATTAGGCTTCCGGTGGAATTCTTATCGCTTTATGTGCTTAAATAATTTCATGGATATCTTATATTTCGTTTTAGAATTTTTATTTTTTATTTCATTATGATATTAATTAAATATTAATTTATATATATTAAACATTATATATTTTCTGATCTTAATAATGACGCACCATCGTTTTTTTGTAAAGAATGATTAAGGAATTTTACAAATCTTTAGAGGCAAACAAAAAAATTCTAGTTTAAAAAGTTATTAAAGTGATGGTTACTGATTCGTTCTGTGTAATCGGCGTCCTAGATGAATTCGATAGATATAGAGTATATATATATATATATATATATGTATATTTATATATGTGTGTGTGTGAATATGAAGAAATCGATTCCGAGAATTTTCACGATCCGTAGAAGAAACTGTCTGATCGACCAGCGTTTTACAAAAAAGGAACTGCCGTGGCGAAGAGGAGAAAATATCTGGAAAGAATAACAAAAAGCGGCTTCTTGCCAGATAGAAATCTGTCCTCTTGTATTTCAGCTTTTATTCTATATTTCTTTTACCTTTTTTTTCTTTTTTTTAAATAACGTTTTTCGTTCGGCTTAATAGGAGAAAATCGCTTGTGTACACAATAGAATACCAAATGGCAACGCACCAACACAACACCATCTTCGGGTTTGAATGATTCTTTGAACTGGAAACTGGAAACGAAAACAGCCGGCCGACCTATTTTCAATCCAGATTGGAACGACCTTTAAATAAACGTCTTACCATTTCGTCCTATTATATTAATGTCCCTTTTTTCGATAATATTACCTTCAGGCTCTAGTAAAAATACCACCCCTACTTTCTTCTTTGTCATGTATATAGATTATTAGTTAGCCGGAAAGAGTAAAAAAGAACTACTCCTACTGGAAAAATTCTGGACTATTAGAAAGAAACAGGTTTCTGTCGACGAATGGCCAATTTCGATGATTTACTTGGTTTCTCTTTTTTTTTTGCTTGGTAAAAGGTCGCACCCAGCTGAGATGATGATAATAAACCGGAACTCCATGAAACTTAGATAGTTCAATTAGCTAAAATCAAATTCCGCGTAAGAAAATTACAGAGTCTGTAAGATTTTTCTTAATTGGTGATTTTTTTTTTAAATTTCAACTAAATTTTAAAATATGTATATATAATAATCTGTGTACTTTGTGGGGATTGAAGTTGAAACAAAACAAATCGGAAGGAATGAAAGTAGACGAGGGATCAGGTTTCGCCTACGATAATATTGCCGAATCGAAGAAGAATTCTCGAATCCTAATCCTAGTCGTCAGGATAGCCTAGTGACTAACGGGACTTCTATACGGAAATACAATGGACGACGCAAAGAAAATAAAAATATAAATAATCGTATAATATTATTATCTTTGCAACGGCAAACCACCACGCGCAACACCATTCTAATAATACACTTTCGACGTGGCAACAAAGCGATTACAATTAGTTCCTCCGGGTGTCTGCGTCTATTTATTATCGCGTAAAAGGTAATGGCAAACCATCACGCACAACAGTATAAGTAACAATATAGTACACCGCAAAATATCCTAGACTTCATCGTTGTCCTGATAACAAAGCGATTATTCCTCCCGGGTGCGTATGTGTGTCTATATCTAGCATCACATTACGATTGCCTTCTACGCTGCTTACACTGTACAACAAAATATTTATAGGTAAGTAGTCGCCTACCTCCGATACGGAGATGTCACTTTATGATGGTGAATCATTTCGATTTAATCGGAAGAATTATCATCGGAGTTGAAATATTATAAAACGCTCTAGTAACGAAGCTTTCATTTTTTTGATACTGGCAAGCGTTTTCGAAACGTTAGCAAGTATTAAATTCTGAACGGATGCTGAATGTAATGTGATTTTTATAAAATTTAAAAAAAAAAAAATTATCTAGAAATTCTTAAGAAAAAAAAAACTAAATAAAAATAACTTAATAATAATAAATAAAAAACAATAAAAAAATAAAATATAAGAAAATAGTTAATTTAGGTGTAGAATATTGCAAAGAAAAGTGACAGGATGTATTCGATTATAAAATATTTTTTTCTCGCATTTTTTTTTCAACTATAGTAGGTTGGTTATATTTATTATGTTTAGTAAAAGGAGCGAAACATTCTCAATTCTATCTGCTGAGCTCTAAACAGTTTGGCAGTCCATTACGGAGCAGGAGAACATCGACTAATTTGTTCGGATTCGGGTAGCGGCACTAAAAGCCATCTCCCGATTTTCACAATGGATGCAACTCCCTACTGCTACGGAAATAGTCGAGCTTTGAGAATATTGCCAAATTACTCCGGATTCCCGGTCACTCCGGAATTCCTGTAAATGAACTAGCCGACGAGGCAGCTAAAGAAGCCGCTACAATCCGTCCTGTCTTCCTGACATCACCTGCTACAGATTTCACTACTTGAAAAAATCGCTCGCAACTTTGTAGAATCAACCGGTGGATAGCTGTTCTAACCGCGAATCAAATTAAATGCAACCATAGAATATACTCTAATAGTCATCAGCAGGCTCCGACTCGGCCATACTCAACTAACGGATGGCCATTTTTTGCAGAAGAAATCGGCTCCATACGTAATATTTTCGTTAATCCTTACAGAATGTCAATTCTATTAGATTCGCATTAAACTTTCCATTCCGTTTAACTGAAATATTTACCGACGATCCTAACTACTTATTCGAATTAATCAAATTTATGCAATGTAATATAATAAGGAGCCTACTCTAGCCATTGGTAACTTATTCATGGCGAGTAAATTTTGATAAATAATAATATATTTTTTATCGGATTTGTTCGTCGACGTGCACTCTAATGCTCCTGCATCCTTACGTCTTATCTTAGACGATTCCCGCCGCCCGTGGGTAGATTTGCTCTACTCGTGTCGGTTTTAGGCATCCTGTTACTAATCTCACTGGTTCATTCGGTGCAACATCTACTTGCTTCGTCACGAGTTCTTCCATACTGGCGCTACGAATTCAAAGAGCTAATGCTGACATCCTTAAATGTATGTAGTTACGCGCCCCAGCTGGATCCAATTAGCTTTCTGATTATATTAGTTCTAGGTGTCACTTTTTTCTTAATGGATGTACAATGCCGTTTTTAACGAGCGATCTAAGTACAGGCTATGATATTTCGGTGTATGGCAATGTTCCAACTTTGTTCCTTTCCAGGTGATATCCAGTTTCCTTCTCGCGTTTCTATTATGTAGATCGAAAGCGGAGACTTGTGTATTTGACCTCAACTGGTTTTCATCATAGTATAAATTCCGCCTCAACTTCTTCGAAATTATTTCTCTTAATTGCAATTGCAGTATCGTCGGCGTAGATAAATTCTCTAGTGCCCGGTCTAATTGGTTAATCTTCGTAAATACGAGTGCTAGTTGAGGTATGCCATTTTTTTTATTCCTTTATGGATTTTCCAGTATTACGTAAGAGTTTCATTTCTAGTACCTCGGATAAAATAATGCCGATCTTTAAATGTAGAAAATTTTGTTCTATTTAATCCTGTTTTTAATGCGAATTGATGATTTGTTTTTCTCATTTATAGTCATTTGATTAGATACGAAATTGATCGGCTTCGTGTTTTTTAATACAAATTTAGCGATTTTAACTACTTTATATATTATTGTTTAGTTTTTTTTATTTATTTATTTTTTTCACTAATAAAATCTAAGACCTAATTAACGAACGTTGCGGAAAATAACGTATGATAATAAAAATATACGATAAAAGAAGAACAGGGAACGAAGTAGATATTCGATGGGAAGTCAATATTATTAACTAAATGAGGAAAATTATAGACGTCCGAAAATGAAACCAATAAAATCGTAAAACATCCGGGAGTGTACTAAACTACGGTGGGTCGCAAAACACGAAGAAGATGTCGAAATAAAACAAACAGGACGGAATAGACGAAGAGAAAAATCGTATAAGTGGTTTTTGGGAAAGAAAATTGACGATAAAACTTCTAGGACACGTATCAAGACGTAAGAATTTTCCAAAATATAATAATAGAAAGAAAAACAACGGGTCCGAAGCCGGGGACGTATATGATGAAAACGAACGTTGACAAATAATGAAATATTAAAATATGTACAATTCATAAACATGTAAACACGTGTACAATTTATAAAAATATGTAATAGAAATTTTAAAACTAAAAATTAAAAAAAAAAAAAAAAATGAAGAAAAGAATTGTAAATAATAAATTAATTTCGAAGTTAAAGATTTGAAAAACGCCTTATTGAATTGATTAATTAATATAATTTATAATTTCGTTTAGATTAAACTCTGAAAAAAAAATCGCGAACAATAAATTAATTTCGAACATATACAGCAGGCGGTTTCAATTCACCAGCAGCTTACTCTTACCAAATTAATGATACACTACACTCAGTTCGACTAAGCGATGGCTGCACTTCTCCGGATGAACAGCTGTACGGAATTATGCGCTGCATTCAATACACCAGATCAGCTGTGTATGAGTATACCAAGTTTTCCAAAGAAAAACCGTGAATGGCAAATCACCCTGTATAGTCTTGCCCGGGCTTCTAACAGACACTTATCAGTGTTCGAGTTGACGAACGTCATCAACTAGCGAGCTTTTACTTACTCGGAAGAAATATAAACCCGATTAGAAAAAAGAAATTCAGCGTTTCAGAATAACACTAGTAATACTGGGCATAATCTTTCTCCCTCCCATCTTGCTGAATTAGGTATAATTCCGGATAGTACATTACGTGCCATGTTGACAACTGTGTTGAGCATCAAATTTAGGTTTGTACGAAATTTCTAAAGCATAGGGATGAGCTTTTACAAAAGTGGCACACATTATCTGTTGAGTTAATTATTTCCGAACCGTTGTCTCCTGTTACAGTTAGTTTATATAAATTTATCAAGCGTAGTTGCATTGAAATTTAAAATACACTAACTAGATAAAGGTTTAAACTGGCCAAATGGCGCAGCCTGGGCCAAAAAATAATAATAATAAAAAATAAATAAAACCAAATCAAATTTATTTCGTTAATGCTGTATAAAAATTACAAAAAAATATATATATTTGTATATATATATATAACGTGTAAATCACGGATAAAAATCAATATATATTCACTGTCAGATTGTTTTTTATTAATACTGTTCTTCATTTTACTAATTTTCGAGAATTGTAATTTTAAATCAATATTTTTTTTTCATTTTATATTTTTTGTCTTTTTAAATATTCACTCAATAATGGCCTAACCGACGAAAAGCTTCGTGATTTTATGTAAAGAAAAATTTTAGCGATTTTAACTTCATTTTTGTCGTATAACTTCCGACTTATTGATAATGTAAACAGTCCGCTTGTAATAAATGTTTAAAACAGCAAAATAAAATCACACTAGACTTATAAGTGCCACGCATTAACACCTGCGCAACCGATCAAATAGGACTAAATTTTAACGGTATTATTAACCGATATACGAAGCTTTCTTGGAAATAATATTTGAAGAATGTGGAATGTGGTGTTTTTTATTAAATTAAAATAAACGATAAAACAAAGAAGTTAAAATCGCTAAAAGTTTTTCTCTATTGAAAAATCACAAAGCTTTTCGGCTGTTAGGCCAGGACTCTGGTTATTAATACCGTTCTTGATTATGCTGATTTTTTGTGAAATCTTAAATTATAATATTTTCACATTTTATATAATTCACTCGGTAATGACCTAACAGTAAAGCTTTGTGATTTTTCATAAAGGAAAAACTGTTATTAGCGATTTATAATTCTTTTTTACGTCTAATATTTATGTATTTATGTTTACAGTTCACACGCGTTGCAGCTAATGTATCGCCCGAAGAACCGGAATACAAATTTTAAATGCCCAGAAGATAAATGCAACACATCGCAGTCTGCCTAACAGATTTAAATATTTTAGAATTTTGAACTATATTCCATAATTATTTCATCTAAAAATATTTATTCAACCTTCTTCGTTTATAATTTAGTGCGTTTTTAATTCTCCGGCTAGTATATTATACTCCACCGCCCTCAAATAATAATAATAATAATAATATATTTACGAATCGAATCATTAATAGCGATTTTTTTCGATTTGTCGTTCGTTATTTTTCGAAAATAAACAATTATTTGATTAAACTAGAAGTTCTAGCTAAGCCTGCTATAATTATGATAAGGTTTGGTCCTACTTTTGTTTATTTATTAACCCTTTCGTTGGAACTTTCTCATTTTTTATCTTAAAATTCTCAAATTTTGGTATGTGACCCGATATAAACCTGATTACAAAAGCCCTAGCATCACAGAGCAACCGGGAGTGAAGATAGTCGCTGAGGAATGACATTTCCAACTTATGGGATCGAAAACACAACAACATTTTTACGATTTTACTGGGCTATAATAACATAAATCAAATGAAATTTAATTTAAAAAACAAAATAGATAAAATATTCCCATAATAATAATAATAATAATAATAATAATAAAAAAATGAAAATAAGATTGAAATTAATAAAAATTAGGAGAAATATAAAAATAAGAAACGACAACGTATCTTCGCAGTAAGATAAATATAATGTTGGAGAATAGTGATTTTACGAATTCAGCAAAACAAAATAAAATCGAAGTTATTACATAAAACACAAACACGAAGCTTTTCGACTATGAAGACATTTTCAAGCTATTCATTTGAAAATGACTTCATAGTCGAAAAGCTTCATGTTTGTGTTTTATGTAATAAATTTTTTTTTAGTGATTAACTTCGATTTTATTTTGTTTTGCTAAAGATAAATATATAGTATAATTAAATACCAGCCATTAGAGTAGTGACGCTCTACAGCGACATATTCAATGAAAGGGTTAAAGTATGCAATTGGGAAGTATTAAACATTCAAAACGAAATTGAATTTAAGGTACATATTTTTTGCTACATTTTACATTTATTTATATATATATATCTTATTTCATTTGAATTACACGAAAAACACGTACGCAAAATAATCAAAATCAAATAATAGTAAAAACCCAACTTGAGCAAAGGCCTGTTCGGGTTTTTTTTACTTTAAAGATATAATATCCAGCACCCACTCTATCTCTCGCTTTCCGTTTCCAACTGGTGCCCACATATACAACGATATCGTCTTTGCATCGTCTTTTCGGTCTTTTTATTTTTCTTTTCCTATCCAACGGAATCCAATCTATACATTTTCTAGCCCAGCTATCTACTTCTTTCCGCATGACATGACCACACCGTGTCCATTTTAGTCTTCTCGGGGCATGTTCATTAGGTCGTCTGTTCTTGACTGTGCTCTCAATGCCTTATTGAATTTTTTTTCACTTTGTTAATAACGAACCTATAAATATTAAACAAGCTTGGGTAAATATATATATATATATATATATATATATATATATATATATATAAAGATACACGCGGATATGTACATAAGGGTGTTTAATTTTTATGGATTCAATACGAACAAAATAAAAACAATTTCATCAAAATCTGATCATTTTTGCGTGAGATGTGGCGAAAAGCCGATTATAAACGATCAATTAAAAAAAATATATGAAACTGCGAATAACCGCAATAATAAATATTATCGAAGCTTGATCGAAATGAAGGCGATTAATGCGGGTAATTCGTTAAATTCAATTTTACCCCATCGCTATTATTATAATCATAATCATAATAATAACGGTTGAAAATAAGGGTGGTAAAAATTTAAAAAGAGCTTATATGGTCGCGAGAGTCGAACATTCATTCCCGCATCTCGTGATTCGATTCGTAAATGACGATAATGTCTCTCGTAACTTTAACCCCTTATTTCTTCACAACAATAAATTAAAACGTGTGGTTAACCATCTCGCTCTGTCATTATTATTATTATTATTATTATTATTATTATTACTATTTGGGTCTTTATTTAGCATTTTACAGACCTGTTCTCACATACGTTATAGTTCATTGGGGTGCAGCCTCGAATTATTAACCCCTATTCGAACACTTTAAAATACAGTGTTACGTGATAATGGTGATAATAGGATAATTAGAAAAATTAAACATTTCCCAATGTTAGGAAACTATACAAATAGCAATTATTCAGTGTCGTAATGATAAATAGAGCCACATTTAACATTTCAAATCGAGCTGCTAGAACAAGGGCTATATGGGTGTAGAGCAGGCGGTAGTTCTATCACTCCCGATTACAAGGCAAGTTATAATGGCGCTTATATATAATTCTTTATCAGTAGTAAGACTCATCTGGCAAAAATTTTAAATGACGAGGAAAAAAAATGTTGATAGACAGGACTACATTGTCGGGATTAGTTAGAGAATAAGAAATAGAACAGAAGAAAAAAAAGATAGCAGTTTAAAATTGGACTACATTGTCGGGATTAGTTAGAGAATAAGAAATAGAACAGAAGAAAATAAAATTATAAAAAGTCAGCAGTTTAAAATTTTTATAGACTGGATTACATTGTTGTGATTAGTTAGAGAAGAAAACATAGAGCAGAAGAAAAAAATTAAAATAAGATAGCAGTTTAACATATAAAAAATTTTGATAGACTGGACTACATTGTTGGGATTAGTTAGAGAATAAGAAATAGAACAGAAGAAAAAAATTATAAAAAGATAACAGTTTAAAATTTTGATAGACTGGATTACACTGCTGGGATTAGTTAGAGAATAAGAAATAGAACAGAAGAAAACAATTATAAAAAGTCAGCAGTTTAAAATTTTGATAGACTGGACTACATTGTTGTGATTAGTTAGAGAATAAAACATAGAGCAGAAGAAAAAAATTATAATAAGATAGCAGTTTAATGTATAAAAAATTTTGATAGACTGGACTACATTGTTGTGATTAGTTAGAGAATAAAACATAGAGCAGAAGAAAAAAATTATAATAAGATAGCAGTTTAACGTATAAAAAATTTTGATAGACTGGACTACATTGTTGGGATTAGTTAGAGAATAAGAAATAGAACAGAAGAAAAAAATTATAAAAAGATAACAGTTTAAAATTTTGATAGACTGGACTACACTGCTGGGATTAGTTAAAGAATAAGAAATAGAACAGAAGAAAACAATTATAAAAAGTCAGCAGTTTAAAATTTTGATAGACCCGGACTACATTGTCGGGATTAGTTAGAGAATAAGAAATAGAACAGAAGAAAAAAATTATAAAAAGATAGCAGTTTAACGTTTTTTTGTTTTTTTTCCGTTTTTCAAATATGTGTATACTCTATGATGACTATATTGTCTAGTGTGCTGTGCATTAGTGAACGTATGTGTGTGCGTTGGTGCGATGTTTATCTGTAGGATAATATGTAGGAAACAGGCTAATTTTTACATATATGCGAAAGTAGGTGTGAGAGCAGGCTCGATGTAAATAAATAATTTATTTCGTTTACTTCGATTTCTATTTACTATTATTACTATTTATTTTTTTAAATCGTTAATTATATTATTAATATTTTAATTATTTTCTGTATAGATTTAAGTTCTTTACGAAATATGTGCGTAATTACCGTTACTAAGCGATTACGTTCGAAAAATTAATCCGGTGCTCGCGACTTTATATTTCATTAGATTTAGGTTATATTTATTTTGACGAAGTAAAATTTCGCTTTTCGGTTCTTCGTTTATTATATATGGACGATGCACATAGTCGGATATTACGCAAACTGTTTTTCGTTTAGTACGAATTGAAATTGAAATTTTCAGTTTTTTGTTCGAATTTATAAAATTCATTAAAAAGCGTCTTTATATAAAATATGTCTTATTCGTAGTACTTTACAGGAGTTTTATCGTATGTATATGTTCATCGTGTAAAACTATCGTGGTACGTGTAGATGTAATTTGCAGTAACGAATGTAGGGCTTCGTCGAAATGCGACTATATCGTAGAATACTTGAAATAAACCGAACGTACAAACGGACGATATAGGAAATTGGGAAGTAATGAACTGATTCGATAAATGTAGAAAAAGAGTAGTGAAAAAAATATTTCGTATACACGACGTTTCTCACCCGCGGTGGTTGAACAATATTAAATTGTACTTCTTGTTCTTTGTCTCCTCAACCTTTAGGTTGGCGGAAAGTTACATCAAATGAATCCTATTGGCGGTCATATTCTTTATTTCTCGATATCTTCTCCCTTTTCTAACATCATCCGTAATATACTTTTTCCGGCGTCAGATTGTAAAGCAAAAATCAGAATGTAGAATAACCACAGAGATGTATTCAAGAGACTCGGTAATGTATTTTTGCAACCAAAGTCCCCTTTACCCGTATGGTTACATTAATCGTTCGGTGTGGAGAGACGGTCGATAATGTCAATGGACATATATGGTTCCCCCGAGGCAGATACCTGGAAGACGGAAAAAGTAAAAAAATGCGTAAGTCTTGAAAAGAGCACTGGTTAACGGAGGAATATCGTATAGAATTGAAAAATTGCTAGGGGGTCACATAATTCGTGGAGTAAAATAGCGCGTATTCAAAACTCTATTACAAGATAGAATGGAAAACGGTCAGGAGGTGGAAGGAAATTCGAGATAAATGATTGGACGAGAATAAAGAGAATTGGCTAGAAGTAGAACACTAATAATAAAATCAGCTAGCGTGTCAAGAACGTAGGGCGTCAGGAGAAGACATTTCAAAGTTATACCTATAATGAAAAAGGAAACAGGTTTATACGTGGAAATTAATTTTCCATCTTGCGGACAGAGTTCATTTTATTTAGAAATTATTTTATTAATAACGAAGCTACCTAACCCCTTAACGACGGAATCATTCGGTGAGATATTTTTCGTATATTATTTAGAAAAATTATTGTACAATTTAATAGAAAAACTATCAGACGAATTCAAAACCAATATATATATATATATATATATATATATATATATATATATAAATACTCAATGAATCCGGAAATTGATAGACCTGTTTCCAAAGGTGGTTTGCCTTTACGCGTTTTTTTTTTACCGAAGGGATAGCCAGCCGAAATAAACTGATTAATCGAACGGATAATTAGTAGCCTTACCCGTTATAGGAAATTCCACGATGAAATTCGTATTTAACCTGGATCCCCCAAAAATGACGAAAACACTACCCCCCAACCAAGCCATACGTATAAATGTAATTAATATACAGGTATAATCGTGTTATTTGAACGCCTGTAATGTACTTTAGATTACCGTATATATAAGCAAATTTTTATAATTAGTACTAACCATTATGTTGATATCGACTATTATATAAAAATATGTTTATAATTATGTAATTATGTGTATGTATGTATATATAGAAATATACATTATATCCCATACGCTTAAAATTTTATTATACATATCAGTATATATATATATATATATATATATATATATATATATATATATATAAAGATTATCCCTTTTTTATGACTCTGACCTCGACATTGTTTCATTTAAAATACTCTCGCTTGAACTTTATAGTTCCCGTTACTACCAGTTTTACAAGTTTTCAAATTTTTAAGTGAAATACAACACCACATATACATATTCGCACGCATGAACACATATACCCTAAATGAAAAATCTTATTTTTAACTTGAATGTAAATATGTATTACCCGGGAAAACATACATTGTAGTATATTTTATATATATATATATATATATATATATATATATATATATATATATGTGCGTGTATTAATGAAATGTATTAACAATCATTTTAATAATGGTCATGTATAGTTTGGAAATATATTAAAATAAATACCGTCCAAAAATGAGAAAACGTATTTTCAGATCAAAAGTAAAAATAAAATAAAATTTTTTCGAAAATTCCGTTTTTCATTTTTTCTTTATTAAGTAACGACGGAATGCTGTACAATATTGTTCACTTCGTGAAGATAGAATGAATGATCGAATGAATGAATGAATAAATGAATGAATGGGTACGTAATGCAGCGTATATAACCGTACGGATTTAGGACTTTTACCAAAAATAAAGCGGCTAAAATGTAATATTCGTTGGTTAGATTAGGTCTAAAAAAAAATTTCGTTCGCGTAGAATGTTCCTTATCCGATTAACCCATTGGCCCCCGGACTAACTAATCAGAAATGAAAATAGCGTTCAGCTATTTTCAGGAAATTTACAGAATAGCATCGTGTTATTAGATCGAATCTAATCGATAATTTTACTATGTATCGAACAACACGTGATATTATTATTGTTATCGTATTATTAATTATTATTATTCTTATATCAACATCATCCTTAGATTTATTATTAATATTACTAAAGGTTATTATCATTATCGTTACTGCGAATATTACCATCATCACCTTCACACAAACACATATATATATATATATATATATATATATATATATATATATATATATAATTACTCGGTAATTCAACGGGTTACGTCACGAAATTTAACGTTTTTATCGCCGGCTTCTTTTCGTTGCTAATTAAATTGTTTGATAATTTCATTCCTTTAACAAATACGAAAAATATCGTCGGAACGTATTAATTATTTTTCAATCAAATCCGCCTAACCAAACTAACTAACTCGTTCGAAACGAGAAAACTAGATCATACTGTTATCGGCGCCGGATCGTCCGCGGTAAAATCAATCGTATCGATGGGGGATTTTGGAAAATCGATCGGCAGGGCTTAATGAAGAAGAAAAATTTTGACGCGGGGAGTTGTTACGCCATCGGCTATAGTAGGTATTAATTAATTGAACGAAACGAAATTAAGTTAAATAAAACCATCTCGAATTTTCGCTCGTCTTGATAAAAGTCAGCGGCGAAGCTCGAAAGTGTAATTATAAGTTGCAAGCAAATACTCGACAGAACAATTGCAAAACGTTAATCATAAGTGTTTGTGTGTGTTACTATGTAAATTTACTCGTATTAATAAGTTTAATCGAATATACGAGAGATTTTTAAGAGTAAAAAAAAACAGTAATAGTAATAAAATTGAAATTTTTCGAAGCGGATTTAATTAACTAATTAATTAATTAATTAACTAACGTCGGAGAATATTTGATTATTAGGCGAAAAATTATTTAATTAACCGATACGTTTTAATCGAGACATATATCGTCATCATCGTCAATGATTAGCTATTGTACGTTTATTTTTACGTACAAAATGAGCTAGCATTCAAGGCGTTATTTATATGGGACGCAGATGCGCGTGCAACGGAGTGGGGTGCCACTGCCTTATCCGGGAAATCGGTATATACACGCGTAACGCTATTATTAAATAAATACTCTTCCACCAGCGGCCGGCGAAAAGTCGCATATTTAATTAAGAAATATAATTTCTATCATACACTCCGTTATCGTAATCAGATTAGACGGGATGAGTTTGTGGATGCTTTCACGTGGGAGCGGATTTTTAACCCTGTTCCATTTTCTGGACTCGAAGGAAACGGAGTACTTATTTGTTGCTTTTTTTTTTTTAATCGGACCACCGAAATGCGCTTTTCGAGACAAAGCGTATTAAGACTAAAATGGATATCGGTGAAACTCCGAAAAAGAATACGAAAGGTGTTTTACTGTGCTGAAACCGGAACATTAAATAAAGTTAATATGTACAAATAAATTGGAAGCGTTCGAGATGCGTGCTTGGAGGAAAGTAGAAAAAATTCGAATTGAACGGGTAAAAATAGAAGCGAAACGGTGGTTATTAAATCGGATGACTAACTCGCGCACGTCGCTTTGTACTTCGACATCGGGGATTAATATTCTAGAAGGGGAATTTCGAGAGGAAAAGGGAACGCTAAAGAGACACCGGATTAAAGAACCATCCGCTCAATGGACCAGTCGTAGAACTCCGTATTAATGATTCATTATATCGGAATCATTTTTGAAATAAGATTTTAAGTTCAATTTTTTTCTTTTTTTCTTTTTACGGGATGTATTCCGTATCATAGTTGCGTAATTATACGCAGAACGAAATACCTTTCAAACTTGACTATAATCGTCCGAAGCAATTTGAAAATTCGGTAACGTCAAATTTTGGAAAAACCATTTCGGCCCACGGCCTATCCGATTAAGAAGAATTCTCGAAATGGATCTTTTTCGTTTATTACTTTCAGGCGTCCTAAATTGACGTTTATTCGCCGTTTGTTCAGTTAAAAACGCCTACGTCGAATCGGAACGGCGTTCAGAGGAAATCTGATAAAGTGACAAGTTCGATTAAGAAGGAACCTTGTTAGAAAACAAAAAAAAAGTTATTACCAACATTAACATCATTTCCTTCAAATGTTGTTCAAATAGTAACGAAGCCTACGTCTTGATGTATGTATTTCTATTACTTTACGAATAATTCTATTATTATTATTATTATTATTATTATTATTATTATTATTATTATTATTATTATTATTATTATTATTATTATTATAGATACTGAATTAGTGTAAAATTTTTTGAAGTTGCTACATGTTCAATTCTGTTTCAATATTTCTGTCAATGAAATTTTTATATCCACTCTTTACAACTTGTTGAAATGTATGCCGATCAATTAGTTTTGTAGCGAGATTCGTTACTATACGGCTGATAGGTAATATTTTTGGGTCTGCTGTTCTATCCAAGAAGGAATCGAATAATGCACGGTCGATAATTGACTCCTCTTTATTAATAAAAAATCCAATAAATCTGGAAATTTATTCGTGTCAGTTGGCCAATATGATGGGACCCCGTCCGACTGCGATATGTTTATTTTTCTGAAGACGCGTATGTAATTGTATCTCTAACTTTTAGCGTTATTACAGGAAAAAGATAAACGATTTATTTATACGCGAAATATGACTAATTTACGCTCTTCGAGATTACTATAAGCATAGTATCGAATTAGTTGGTTTTATTTAGTTTTGTAACCTCGTAATATGCGTCGAAAATTAAATTAATTTTAATTCCAAAATTATGATATACTTTTTTTTAAAAAGAAAATAGTGCATCCACTCAATAAAACAAAACAGCAAATAAACGAAAATGCTCAAAAAGCATTCTTTTTTCTTCCATTTCACTAGAAAATTGTTTTTAAAGACACAGAACGGACTAATTACATGGATGTAATAAAACAAAACCAATCCACACATACATTTATATATATATATATACACACACACACGCTGGGCTGGTTCGTAATAGATCTATTTATGGAATATTATCCGGGCTAAACATAAATTTATTTCTTCGGAAAATACGTTTATCATTATTATTATTATTATTAATGAACTATTAAGGGGTGCAAGCGGTAAAATTTTTTGAGTTGAAGGTCTCCAGCTTCCAAGTGAAAAAAATTTCATCGATTAAACAATAATGAACAACGGGAATAGACCGCCAACAACAGCACCGGTAGGCTACCGCGACTAGGGTTTGATGAACCGCTTCAAGGTCACGTTCATTTCAATTTAAGTTCAATGCCAAAGCACCCTTCTTGCACAAGACTGCTTCATTCTGAAAGCATTACTACTTATTTAGATTACGAATATATTCTAATGTATATAATATACCATAAAACACACACACACACATACATATATATATATATATATATATATATATATATATCATCATCATCACGTTGCGTCTTTAATTACTAAAGATTGCATACACCAACACCTATATGCAGTGAGATTTGAATATCTGCCCCTACAATCGGGTGCTCCTTACGGCATCCACTATGTTCTTAATTTTTCTCCACTTCTGATGTTATCCCCTCATAGGAAGCCTTCGTTTTTCTCCCGTATAGCCAGCGTGAATAATCCGTCCTCTCTGATTTTGTCTGCCACCTATAGATATAATTATTCGATGTTAAACCAAGCAGTTTCCCTTTAAAGGGAGTCAAGTCTGTTTGATTTTCGCAAAGATAATCAAGTTGCGTTTATTCGGTAATTGGATTAAAACGAAATTGAGAAAATGCGGTGGAAATTTTTTAATTTTAATTACAAAACGTCTTTAAAATAAATTTTGTCCTTGAATTCTCGTGACCTTGAACTACATTCTACGACGGTTTTATAATGTTCCTTCTATCTTGATTTCTCGCTCATTTACTATTTATGGAAAATTTTGTAACAAATCGTTAAATTCCGATTTTTAAATCAGTTTTTTTTTTTTGTAATATTTTGGAAAGTGTACTTACAGAACCTGTATTGAAATGTATACGCGCGCGTTGAAAGATATTGTTAATAATCAATTTGTCACATTAAGAAGTGGTCATAACTGTGCACACCTAGTCATGCTGTCAATCATCAAAAGTGGAGTTTTTACGAAGTATGTAATATTGAAGATAATATCGAACTTCAGATTCAGCCCTGCCCCAAGAACGTTTGAAACCATTCTTTTTCCACGAATTTTTGCATGTTTTATATCTTGCTCTTTAGCACATTTCGTAACTATCGTTTTCTCCTCGTTTATTGACATATTATACTTTTTTGTTGCAATTAGCTGTTTTACCGATTATTCAAGTTTTTTTCATTACTCCCCACGATTGCTATGTCATCTCTGAAACGGAACATCATTGATCCTACCACTTTGATGATTCAGTTACCTTTCTCCTTAAAATCTGGCATTATTTTTTCTGCGTATATTGACGGAATAACCAGTGAAATTTTCTTTTTTCTCTCCGTACGCTTATAGTCACGATAAATTTTCAGGAGATTCTGGAACAGGTCACGGAGAACAGATTGTGGAAATGATCGAAAGTTTTAGGAAAGAAGTGTCCCATATTATGGGAGTGGACATGGAAGAAAGTAACGGTAGGTAGATTTTGCTGAGGGGAGACTTGATTGCGGATTATTGCGATAATATTTATTAAAAAATCGTCTCAGGTTGAAATTAACAGTACTATATATAACATATTATATACATATATATATAACACCTAGTTATTTATATACGAAAAATTATACATCATGTTTCATCGTTATTGAGTTTATAGAAATATGAGTTAGCAATTATTACAGTATCATGTTGGGTAAACTGTAAGGGCATCCCCATTAAAAAAAATATGGTATTTGAGAAGACTCATTTATCTTTTTTTTCTTTTTTTCCTAACAGTACATAAGAATTCCCGGAGAATAGCTTAGACCGCTCGAGTAATTGGAAGTACATATAGGAAACCACTTCTTACTTTTCGGTCGTCTGCTAGATCTGGCTGGAAAATCGATAGTGAACATTCGGTGTACCAGTGGATTTGGGTTAAGCTTGACGTCCTTTGCATATGGAACGTTCGAGTCCGCACACAATGTAACGTTTCGATACATAACAGGCACTAGAAGAACAAAGTTTTCAAGTGAGGTCCGTGTTCAATGCTAAAAATAAAAAAACTAAAGAACCTCTCCCCCTGCATTTTGTTGATTTGGAGCACATTAAACGTATATATGATCTCGACTTTTTATTATTACATTCGAAAATTAGAGTAGAAGCCCCACACACTAGATGTCAAAGGTACGAGCACAAAAGATCGTTTTGTAATCGTCCTTATAAGTGTGTTAAATGCGCCGGTAGTCATAATTCAGCCGATTGCAAAAAATAAAAAAATGTACCGCCAAAATGTGCATCATCCCTCTAATTACAAGGAATGTGAGGTATATCGTAAATTATACAATGCGAAATATAATGCAGAACAGACGCTTCCTGACAAAGTGAATCTTCCCGCAAGCCGCAGTAATGTACATGATGTTATCCCACAAAATGAGCATGAACGTCTGTTATCGTATGCAAAAGTTACGTCAGAGACCAATGGCGCCATTTAATCCGGGCAATAATGTCTATAATGATGTTGGTTCCTCAAATGGTGGTGGTAATATAATGAATAACCGATTCGCAACTAACTCGCCTACTAGTATAGATACATTATTAAGTTCATTTTTGAGTGAATTTAAAACCACGTTTCAACAGTTAATGAACCAGAATTGATATTAAATTTATTGTCCTCAGTCCTGAATAAAACTAGTAAATAATGACTACTTCATTAAGAATTGCACTTTGGAACGCTAATGGCGCGTTACAACATAAGTTAGAAATAGAGCTCTTTCTGAAATCTCACTACATTGATATACTTCTCATCGCGGAAACGCATTTTACAAATAAAACAGTTTTTAATATTCTCAACTACGATGCGTATGTCTTCGGCCAGATAATAAAGCTCGCGGCGGTAGTGCAATTATTATTAAAAAAACAATCAAGCATTACGAGGAGAAAAACTATTCGGGAAAAAAGGCTTGTACGGTAAAATTATGTTCATTTATTGGAACTGTCGCCAAATGAGCGATTGAATGAAAAGCTCAAAAAGTTGCAAATGGCGCTCTCGTTTAGATAATCCCCGGGGGAAAATCCTGGAAAATGTAATTTCCAGCCAAAATCTGGGTTACTTCTCGGCAGACGAACCCATTTACTGGCCTCGAGATCGTAAAAGGAAACCTGATCTGCTTGACTTTTTTTTTTTGTAACAAAAGGAATATCATCATTACATATGAGAGCAGACTCGTGTTTCGACCTACAGTCAGATCACTCGGCAGTTATATTAACGGTAAGCATTTCTCCAATAACAAAAACACCTGAACCATGCCTTATCAATAAAAGAACTAATTTAAACAATATCTGGAGACTAAAATAAAGTTAAATATGTCGTTGAAAACTAATTTCGATATTGATAAAGCGGTACAAAACCTAACAGAAACTATATAAAATGCTGCGTGGCTAGCCACTCCCACTGTACAGCCACCAAAGGGATTTAATAATGTTCCGAAACATATACCGACACTAATACGCGAAAAGAGAAAATTACGAAACGCTTGGAACACAACGAGAAATCCGGCTATTAAAACGCAACTAAATAGAAGCAACTGCGTAGAGTATTACGAGGAAAATAAAAATGCAATGCTTACAACATTTCTATCGAAATTATCGCCTACCAAACAAGATGATCACTCACTATGGAGAGCGACCAAACGTTTTCAATGGCCAATTTATTCCTGCGATAGAAAAACTCGACGGTAGTTGGGCTCGTACTAACTTCGATAAAGCAGCTTTGCAAATTATTTTTGCGATGTATTCACGCCGAATGCTCAAGCTAGTGACTCCACACATATCCTTGAATACCTAGAAAAACCACTGCGCAAATGAATCCACCTATAACACCGGTTACCCAAAATGAGATTCAGCAACTTATTAAAAATATGAAACGGAAAAGTGTCCCGGATTTGACTTAATCACAGCAGAGCTCTTAAATGAGTTGTCACGTAAAAGCATTGTACTCATAACACAAATATATAACGCTGTCCTACGTAACCAATATTTTCCCTCGAGTTGGAAATTTTCTCAAATAATTGTAGCCTGGTAAATCGTCTGAACTGGTTTCGTCATACAGGCCTATTTCGCTGCTTCCTATTCTTTCAAAGCTTCTAGAAAAACTAATTTTAAAACGATTATTCTCAATATTATCCATGAATTCAATTATCTCGAATTTTCAGTTTGGTTTTCGTAAGCGTCATAACACTGTAGAACAGGTTCACCGATTAACAAAGATTATTGAAAATAGCTTGGAAAACAAGAATATCTGTAGAGCTGCATTTCTGGATGTTAAGCAAGCTTTTGATCGGGTGTGGCACCAGGGACTGTTGTACAAGCTTAAATTCCTGCTTCCTCACCCTTTCTATCTACTGCTTAAATCGTACATACAGGAGAGATACTTTCGAGTGAAAATAGCTGATGAATACTCAGATATTATTCCAGTAAGGGCGGGCGTACCGCAGGGAAGCGTCCTCGGTGCAATATTATACTTAATTTACACGTCAGACTTCCTGAATTCTAGTAATGCAGAAGTAGCTACGCCGATGACGCAGCAATCCTAGCTGTGGATATGAGTGAAAACACAGCCACAAAAAAACTGCAGGACTCACTCGAGCATGTAGAGACTTAGCTAAAACGATGGCGCGTTGTAGTCAATGAAACTAAATCAGCACATATTTCTTTCAGAAATCGTAAGATTACCTGTAGATTTACGTGCCATGTACTGCACCTAGGCCATAGGCACGGGAAATGAGAGAACGTAAGGTTAGTGAGAATCAGTAGAAAGTTGGAAGAGTAAATTGGAAGTACGGACTGTTAAATTAGATTATATAAATTGGAGGATTTAAGAAAATTTAACTATTGGAAGCATCTTGCGTGTAGGAAAGAATGTTTAGGAGCCTGAGCGGCTTGTCGAGGATAGAACGTTGGGAGTTGAATTGCAATGTTCGACGGTAATGAGGACATTACAGGTTGAACAAAGAGGAGGAGGAAGATTTTGTAAGATATAGCTGTGTGCAGATATGGAGATATTAGTATGACCTAGGCGCAGACGAGCAAGTACAACATCATCTTTCTGTTTACCGAGTGAGATGGAATCCGGAGGCATGTAGTGTCTCGAACTGATCGCAGTTTGTTGGTGAGTGGGAGTGCAGAGCACTGGAGGTTCCATGATTTACGCACTGAAGATTTTATGAAAGTCTGGAGATCTTTCATGGTGTAGGCAGGAGCGGGAATGGTTGAAGCAATGAGCCTTCTCTTGCTGCACTATCCGCTTGATCATTTCCTTGTATATCAACATGCGATGGAATCCATGTGAGAACTACATGTTTACTAGAAGTTATGATCAAATGACCAATTTCTTTAGCCAGGGGGTGTAATTTAGGATCATGAAGATCACTAAGGCATTGTAATGATACAAGAGAGTCCGTGCATATTAAGAACGACTGGTCAACGACAATGTTTGAAATATCCATTACCGCCATTTTGATGGGATATAATTCCGCCGATAGTATTGAGTAATGGGGTGGAGTGGAGAAACGAACTATAGAGTCTTGGAAGGAAACTACTCTAGTTTTGTTTTTAGAGCCATCGGTGAAGTATAAGCTATAAGATGCGTACCGTGAAATTATTTCTAGGTAAGCAGTTTTTATTACATGTTTAGGAGTATGATTCTTTGAAAATTTGGTGAGACTGAGGTCGATTGGAATAGTGTGCTCACTCCAAACTGGAATGATGTTAAGGGAAGAAGGAAAAACTGGGGGGGAAGGTAGATTTGAAGAAAGGACAGGATATTTTCTATTTGTTTAGCAAAAGTAAAAATTGATGGGTAAGATTTGAAGCCAAAGGTTGAGGAGTGGGGGAAGGAAGATTAGGATTTGAGGAGAAGTGAATGAAGGAGAGAAGTAGAGAACGCTGCCTATGTAGATCAAGAGGGAGTTCTCCAGCTTCGCATATGATGCTGCAAACTGGAGTCCTTGGGAACGCACCGATGGCCAGTCGGATTGCTATGTGATGGATAGTGTTAAGGGGTGAACTTTTTTATTACCGGAACTGTAGATTTCGACGCCATAGTCAATTTTAGGTTTTATAACAGCATGGTATATTTTTAACAGAGTTAAACGATCTGATCCAAATGTTGAGTGCGAGAGCATTTTGATAATGTTAAGTCCGGAAGTGCATTCCGATTTAATATGCGCTACATGACGTTTCCAAGTTAGCTTGTTATCAAAAATTATCCGAAGATATTTAACGACGTTTGAAGATTTAATGCGTATGCTATTCGAGTAAACATTAAGTCCATGTTGGCAGTTTTGTATTCGACAAAAGTGAACCGCAAATCGTAAGATTGATCGCCTGCCAATCAAAATAAAGAACGTTGTCATTCTAAATACTAATAGTGTAAAATATTTGGGCATGCATTTAGACACTAGGCTGACTTGGGCTACCCACATTTAGAAGAAAATCGAGCACTTGAGGTTTAAAACCAGATCAATGTCATGGATGCTAACAAATAAATCAGGGTTATCGTTGGAAAATAAAACACTGTTGTATAAAATTGCCCTAAGACCGATCTGGGTACATATACAACTATGGGGCTGCGCCAAAACATCAAACTTACAGAAAATACAACGATATCAAAATAGAGTATTAAGAACTATTACTGGAGCTCCCTTACGCCTCAAATCTTACCCCGCATAATGACTTAAACGTTATGTTTGTGGAGGATGAAATAAAAAGACAAGCAAACAAACATATTGCACGAATTATCGTTCACACGAATCCACTTGCTACTGATTTTCTGAATGATTCCGGTGAAATACGCAGGCTGTGGCGAAGTAAGCCTCTAGACTTTGTCCAACCAGCATAAGTTTAGAGGGAGTACTGCTGAGTACTGCCCTTCCACAAAATATCAACTGATTAAGTCAATCACTAAATGACCTCTAAGATGGGTCAGTTGTGATGGGATAAAAAAAAAAGTAATGCGCAGATACTATTGTATGTAGAATTACCTTGCTGCTCTTATTCTACGAAGATTACTTCGGCTCGTCGTCCCAACATAATTCTAACCCATATTTCCATACTGAGCGATAATCGATAAATAGACATTCCACGGTCATGTTTAGAAACGATTTTCGTCCTAACAACGTCCATAGCTGTCTAGGTCTAGTTATTATAGATCTTCTCGTATTAAACGTTTATCCAAAACCGAGATAGCCAACCGAATCTATTTACGAGTTGGCCAAATGTCAAGTTCGTATACTTGGACAACTTTACCCGTTTGTCGGTTAATAAAATGTGTCGACATTTAACTGACGAGCCAGAGGCCTGCCATTTTTCTAGCCGATCAAGGCGATTTTGAAAAGCAACGTTTGCATATGCAACATTCACATTAGACGCGAGTATGTATCATCGGTGAATGTGGCTAGCAACCTTAGATCAGAGTTCGGCATGTGCGCAGTATAAATGGAATATAATAATGGACCCGGCAAACCGCTTTGCGGTACCGACGATCTGACTGATTGTTCATTGGAAAACGAGCGTCATTTATTCTAATAACAAACGACCGTTCTATTTTCAGAAGTAGATTATTATTTTCTAGCGTGAAATTCTCGAATGTACAGAAGCGAATTTTCGAAAATCCGATACGATTTACCGTGGTGAAAGTTGCGTGTGGTCCGTCGAATTGCGTACCATAAAATTTATAAATCGTAAGCGATTAACGAAAATTATCGTATATATTCAAATGACGTGTATTACAGACTCACAATCTAGCCTACTTCTCGTGAAAACGACATTTGTTTTTTATTTTTTACTTTTAATGATTTGTAACTAGCCACGTGGCTATCCAACAAAAAGCTTCAATGAGTAAACCACCTGTACGGAGAACATACCACGGTGAGTCCTCCTACTTCTTACTGGACTAAGTCTACGATCCTTGTCCTCCTCAGCCTGCTAAGGTCCAGCTGAGTACGTAGAAGCTGATGAGCTCGTTAATATGATATCACAGCCGTTGTAGATGTCTGTTAGCAATTTTTTGTATTTCTTCTTGCACTGGACATATGCCCAGGTCCGAGTGAATTACACGGTTTGTCATAAATATTGTTTTGTAATCTTTGTATTTTATTATCTGTGTTCGACATTTTTTTTTGCATCATCGTGCACTCTATACATCCATATGGGTTTCAGAATGGCTTTGTATAAAAGTACTCGATTACTCAGGATAGCTTCTGATCTTTGTCCTGGGAGCCATTACATTTAAAGTTTTATCTCCTTTTTTTTTTTTTTTATCTATATACGTTCTCTATGTTAGTCGGCTGTCTAGATAAACTCCCGAGTAATTAATTTCATCATACTTTGGTATAACTTGATTGTCTAGGGAGATGAATATCTTTGTCTTGTGAGCGATTGCTGAATGTAATGTGAACCGATTTTGTCGGATTTATTTCTTTCAACCATTGCTCGATCCAGTCACTGACTTTATTTTGCCTAGCTTTGCAGTTTGTTATCAGATGCGAGTATCGAAGTATCATCTGCAAACGTAGCTACTTCAACAAAAACAACAATTAATCAATTGTTTTACACAACCTCCTAAGCTGCGATCTGAAACTTGGAAGATATTTATAAAAGTGTTTTTTAATCGATCGTAACTTTAGATTTTTTTTTCTTCCTGAAAAGTTTCCATCCAGCGATTAAGCTCTCGTTTAGATGAGCGGTTTATCGCATGGTTGTTTCACGGTTCAGACATATATATTTAATTTTTACTACCGAAAATAACGGGTCTTGGAACTATCGCGAATAAGTTTTTAGACTATTTTTTTTATATATGTGTGTGTGTGTGTATGTGAATATTTTGTACTAGCATATTATGTATATTTGAATAATTATTGACGAAATTAACCCGATTTAGTGACAGAAATAATACAAATTTTTCAAATTCAAACGTTTGTCCGCCGCGTAAATTTTATTGTCTTATGTAAAAAAATCCCCCCCAAAAAAAAAAAGGATTTATAATTGGTATTTGTAAAATAAATGATAAATGCGTTTTTAATTTTCACAAAACCCGCGTGTTTTTTTTTAATAATTAAATACAAAAAATTATTTCCGAATTTACTAATTAAATACACGTTATTAAGTATAACTTTATACCGGTGTAATTTATGTATGTATATATATATACACACATATGTATGTAATATAAAAGAAGACGCGTTATATAAACGATTCGTATTATAGCAAAGGACGAAGAAAAGTAAATTTTAGCTTTGTCAATCGATATAACGTACGAGTTAAAAGGTGATGATGTGTGAAAAACCGGCTAATTATTATTCGTTACAGAATTTTTAATTAACGTTCATCGCCATTAAGGTGTGTACATGTATGTGTGTGTGAAAGTTTATTAACAAAGAAAATTAGACGGTACTATCGATCGGGTGGAATTTAAAACTCGATCGAAGCGTTCGATCGGCTTGATTTCGTTAGGAACGTTTCGAAAGATCAATATGCCAACCGAACGCTTAAAAAAAATAAAACCGGAGAAACATTAAATTAAATTATTAATTAGGTCGAACGGTTTTACCTAGTAACACGAATAAAATGATTAATTAATGAATCGCCTCGTCGAAAACTCCACCCGACAAAATCTTATATATCTCTTCTATTTTCACGATTGCATTATGTAATTGAAAAATAAAAATAAAAAATTCGGCACTTTGCACTTCGACCAGCACTCAAGTCCTCTAATCCGCCCCTCGGAGGTTATCTGATTAGAGCCCGCGGTTAAAATAAAATTTAAAAAACTAAATCTATATATATATATATATATATATATATATATATATATATATATATATATATATATATATATATGATTTTAGTTTGTTCCCCAATCCGGATTTACCCGGTGGGGCTAATTTATTGCTTAAAATCTGGGTGTTACTATAAAGGACAGCGGACTAGTTTGGTTAAAGCTAAATAATTATAGAAGTGCATATAAGTAAAAGTAAGTAAAAGCATGTACGCAACAGTACCCTGTTTGTGTACTTATAAGGGCAGTGATGGGATGAAAAACATATCGACGACCTGTGTGCATAAAGAAAGGAGTCCAGTGCATGTACAATAAATAATAAAAATAAATATATAATATAGAGGAGAAATGCAACTTCAGAAATACCAAAATATATCTCGTCCATATACACAATTTCAAAAATAAAAATCTTAGAAGAATATTAAAAAAAAAATTAAACTTAAGGAAAATACATCCGTATATGAAAAAATCTAAAATATGAATTAGTGATGGGTATAACTGACTTTAGGTTTTTTTCTTTTTTAAACAACCGATTAATTCGGTTTTTCCGAAATAACCGAATAAATAGGTCGTTTTTTTTTAAAATACTATTTTTTTAATTTAATTCGAGCAATCGATTAAACATTCTTTCTTTATATACACGATGTTTACATATAAATCCTGTAAATATGTTCCGTATAAGCGAATTTAATATTTTCTACATCATACGCTAAGAAGTGTGCGGCGTGCTTTATAAATAAAAAACCGATTACTTTTGAATTTAGTTGCATTTCGACTAATATCGGTTAATAGGTTTTATTTATTAACGAAGTAATCATATTTAGATTGAAATATTCTATCGTGTTTTTTTTTTTATCAAACTTCGGATTTAATAATAAGTGTTTAAAAACAGTAAGTAATTATAATTTGATTTAAGTAATTTCAGGTTACGGAAGCGCCGGAAAATCGAGTAAGCTTGGTTAGAACCGATTGAAAATTAGTCGGATTTTAAAAACGGTATTTTTTAATTATATTTTTACTCGAATAAATTATCGATTTTGTAAAACACCCATTATTATTTCGAATGGAACGTTATTTTCGGCGTGAATCGATCGCGACAGTGCAAAGATAGCTTCGAAAAGAATTCAAAGTTACGCGGTGTTATGCCATCAAGTAATTCGATTTTAAGGCGGATTGAAAACTTTCGATAGACTGCTAACCCGGATAAAAAACCTCCTAGACAAAATAGAAAAAACCACTTCAGTATATCAGTGAGGGCCCTATTTTTTCACTGATACTGTCAACGGAACAATTATATGGAACCGCGTGCCGAAGCAACTTATTCGGAATTGCACTGTGAGCAGTAATAAAGTGTGTTACCGCTAATAACTTTTATAAAAATCGCGTAACACCTCTAACACTTTTTTTTTTTTTTTGCGACAGTAATTCATTTACAATACAACAGTTCTTCGCTCGTATGTACCGTTTGAAAATAGCTCAATAGGATTTTTTTATTTATTTTTATAAACACTTAAAGATTTTAACTCGCTTCTATTGTTTATTTTATTTTAAACATGATTAAATTCGAAACTTTTCAAATTACAATATTTACGTATGGATAGTAACTATAAGTTTTATTTTCGTTTCTTCTATTCGTATACGTAATTTTATCGGTGTAAAGCTTAACAGCTTTAATAAATATTTCGAAAATTAAAATCTATGACAGATTCGAATGTATAATTTATTTTTCTTTTTTTTATATCTTTCACAATTAAGAACTGACTAGTATATTTACCAGATGTTAATGTTGATAAGATCATGATTTTTAAGATCTGTCCGTCAGCGCGATCTCAATGTGATTTATTGTCACGCTAAATCAACAACGTTTCTCCTTTCCAACCTCTTGCGACCTACTACTACTACTACTACTGGTTATTGTAGAAGGTTCTCTTTATCCTTCCAATCTCGACGAGTGATTTAGCTGGTTTTATTTCTTCTGTAACATATTTGACTTGTACAAGTTGATGTTCAAATCGATAATTTAAATATATTCGCACGTATTGCGAAATAACCACGAAAATTTTAAAACATTCAAACGTCTTACAAATACGATCTAATTTTTAAAAATATATGTTTAAAAAGAATGAATTTTATACCGTTGGTGAAAAGTTGTAAATATTTAAACACAAGCAAAATTATATTAGTAGTCGGTAAAAAAAAAAACAAAACGGGAAAACTCATTCTATTACCAACTGGATAAACGTTACTAAAGAATCGAATAATTCGTATAAACCGACTAAAATTAGTCGTTTGTAGTTTACTAACGCTATATATTACGCGTTCGATAATCGAATAACGAGTAATAACCATTTAAAGCTACTAACAAAAACTAACGAAATATAAGTAGCTTATTTACAATAAGCGACTAAATTGTTTTCGTAGTATACATCTGACTTAACACAACTGACTGCTTCGAACCGAATGATATATAGAACTATTTCATTTTCAAAAAAATCATTCGATTTTATTATTTGTTTTATAATTTTTTCATTAAAATAATTTGTCATTTACATTACTCATCGTTACTATTGAAATGTTTTGCACTTCTTACTACATTTGAAAGTGCGTTATTTAATACATTTTTATGTTTTAAAAAATCGAATTAAATTTAAAACGAATGATATTTAAAGTATAAACAGTTATTTAGATTTCGTGACAATTAAAAATAATCAATGAAATTAGTACGCATTACTGATATAAGGAAAAAATTGAATATATCTGTTATATTACGTAAAACAAATGCGACTTAAGAAAAATCGATTAATTAATCGATTTTTAAAAAACATATTATTAATTAGTCGATTATCGTCATCATAATTAAGTGCCATCGGAGATAGGCGACTATTTGCCTATACATATAAATGTCGTTCAAATACGTGTTTTTCGGTTCGTTACTTTTCAATAAAGTTAACCTATGCAACGTGTTTAAATATGAAATCGTTATTTGGACTTTTATTATCGTACTGGGTGAGTTCGTTTCGTTCTTATCGGGTTGGGTTTGAACATCGCCGGGGCCTGACATGATAACAACCGTAATCAACTAATCGTCGTACTTCGTTATGTACCGAATTCTAATTTTATCTTTATTATTTTTCATTTGTACGTTGTAGGGCATTCTAGCCCGATATCTACAAGAGCAAAAAGATGTTTACTACTCACGTCGGATCCTCTAAAAAAAAAAATAGTCCACTAATGTCAGTCGTAATAGTAAGAGTAGTAGTGACAATAATCTTAAAGTACCGATAACACCACTGATTCAAAAGACGTCGCTGATGTTAAAATGAATACTTCCGTTAATCCCTCCTTTAAAAATTATTCACCAGTTACCTAATTCACGGCAGGTTATTCCTGTAAGGAAAAGGTAATTAAAAACTCCGGACTTCTCAATCGAAGTAGTAAATAAAAAGAAAACCCACTTTTGGACCCCTGCTTCCGGCGCTTCCGAATACTGATATTTATAAACGTAATAAAGTTGTCTGCGAACAATTCTAATGAAGAAGTACAGGAATCAAATGAAGCGACCTACCAAACATCCAACTATAATAATAATAATATACGGGATTGTTCAATATAAAGGGATGGAGAGGCTTATCTCCTCAGCTTCGAAAAAAGAGGAAATTCTTTTGTCAAGCGTTAAACAACGGTACAGTTAAACTAAAAGTTAACAATGCTGATAGCTATAGGGATATAGAGAAAGTTTTAAGGGATAAAAAGGTGCTATACCATACATACCAATTGAAAGAAGAGAAGTAGCATTTAGGGTGGTGGTTAAAAATATTCACCACTGACCACTGATGGCGTAAAAAAAAAACATTGGAAGAAGGTAGCTTTAAAGTTTGCAATCTAAAGGTAGTGTAGTACTTTATCGGATATTCGGATTTTCCGCTAAATGCCAGCAAAACTACAGCTATGTTTGCTGATGATACTGTTATATTATCTGCCGACTAAAGATTTGCAAATACCATCGAAAAAAAACACATTAATGGCCCAGAGAACCTGATATTAAACCGATCCAGATTTGTAGCTTAGGCGTAATATTATTAATTAACATATAAGATCACGCCTAGGGCTTGCGTGCCGTTTCAAAAATAGTCTAGCCGTATGATAAGGAGCTGTGACCACTGGGACACGCTCCACTAAATAAATTAATTTGATCCTTAAACGTTATACGCTTATTGTCTCAAATAGGCAGATTGTGAGCAAAAAAAAAATTTTTTTATTAATTAAATCTATTCCCGGTCAGTCGGCTGTCAGTAGAAGTTATAACAATTGAACATGACGTGAAGAGAACATAGTCCAATGACTAGTCCTTATATTAGTATCTTATGTTTAATAATTTATATAATTTTTATTACTACGCCAGGTCTAATGGCTTAATTCTTCTCAGCCTGCGAA
Organism: Coronaproctus castanopsis; assembly: GCA_032883995.1. NCBI lineage: Eukaryota > Metazoa > Arthropoda > Insecta > Hemiptera > Monophlebidae > Coronaproctus > Coronaproctus castanopsis. The sequence goes on along the minus strand of CM065052.1, from coordinate 261,397,986 downwards.
TTTGCATTCGTGGTGAATTATCGAATAAGCTAATTGCGGACCAGTTATCATGACTATGCAACCGTTCCTGATGTTTGATTGCCATCTTTATAATTACGTCAGGTATGTATTCCATGCCAAGGTCATCTTGTATAGTTTTCTTCCTTACATACCATGGAGCACTGACGATTAACCTAAGAGTAATATTCTGATATCTTAGTATTTTCATTATATTACTGTTTTTACCGCAACCCCATAATTCGCAATACCTCCATATTGGAGCGAGTATTTCGTTGTATAGTAGTAGTTTGTTCTTTAAGGTATGTTGGGATTACATTCCTATTAACCAATACAGCTTTTTGGTTTTGATTCTGAGTTCAGTGCTTTTTGTATCAATATGCTTACACCGTGTTAACTTTTGGTCTAGGTGCAAGCCTAGGTATTTAACATCTTTTTTAAAGGGTACAATTTTATCTATTTCGATATTTAATGGCTCTATACGATTTGAGAATACTATACGCGTTGATTTATTTTCATTTATTTTAATTCGCCATTTCTTGCTGCATGACATAATTTTATCCAGCACTCTTTACAAGTTATGATTTGTTTTTGTTTGGCTTACATCTGAACTCAAAAGTGCGGTATCATCGGGTAAGCAAAAAATAATAAAAAAAAAAATATTTTGAAAACTTAAGTAGCATAATATGGCGTTAGCGCAGATAAACATAAACACACGTAAACTCTGAAGAACTGATTGTAATCGCTTTCTTGTCACAATGCAGCCTCGCGTGTATTTGTGTGTACTATATTATTACTAGCGCGCGTATGGTGTTGTGAGTGGTAGTTTGTATATAAAGTGTGTGTATTATATATATTTCATGGATATTATATATATTATATATATATATATGTGTGTGTTTGTGTGAAACATATGTGTGTATTTCTAGGTATTCCACTTTTTTTCGATTGCCCCGTACTATTTTAAATTTCTCTCTGGCTAAAACAATCCAAAAAATACGTATACATACCACATAGTTCACAGATTTTTATGACCGCGCTTATAACGTTAAGGAACTGTTTCTTTCTTGCTCTTGTTTTTTTTTAGCACTCGTTAACTTTTTTCTATCGTTCCAGTTCCAGGAAAGCTTAAACTTTTTTCCCTTTTTTTGACGTAGATGGTATTTTTCTATTGGGGAATCGTAACACAGGAAATGAGTCGACATAATTTTTTTTTCACAACATCCGCGATTCAGTTCTCACGACGTTCGTCTAGTCAGCCGTATTTAAAAATTGAAAAAAATAGCTCCGAGGAAAGAAAATATTTCAGCGTGTGTCGATGAGCAGTAAATAAATTTTCCCATATGTATTTCCTATGAAACGTATTTTAAATTATTGTCCAGTTCTGTTCCAGCAGCCCCAAAAGAGGAAAAATTTAAAATTACAACCTGGATATGGACGTATTTTTAATTTTTTCTTTTTTTCTGTTAAAATAGGAACTATTAAAAAAAAACTGGATAAATAACGAGTAATTTGTATAATATTCCATGGTAGTATTCAAAATCCCCCCCCCCAGTCGTGTAGCCTAATTAACGCGAACAAGATTAATTCCGGATGATATGTAATCATTTGGGAATTACATTTAAATCCACTTGGTCTAAATGGATTTAACATATATTACGAACGCTGAATGGTACCGAATGGGTCTGTCGCACCTAAAAACAAATACACTAATATATACAGCCTTAATAAGATCATAGATTACGCTTGCATAATAATGTCTTCTCCTAGCCGCAGATTACATTACGAAACTGGAGAGATCACAAAATCGATCTACGAACACAATTTATAGCCGATAAATATATACTAAAAACTGAAAACAAATATACCCCATCCATTTAACGAGAGACTATTAAAACTCGTTAATAATAATTACCGGATGAGTACACCAGTGTTAGTCGATAGCAGACGTCGATTAACCGATATAAACCCATTTAATATAACCAAATATATCAGAGATTACTTCCTATAAAATACTCGCGTACATCTAACAATGTCTGAAGAATAAATATCGAAAATTCCGAATTCCGACGACGTGTGTATCGTGTACAGTGGAATTATTTGCTCTATATCGATCTGTTGATAAATTTTTCGATACAACTAATCAAAATCAAGGAAACGCGTACGTAAAACAGATTATCCAGAACTGGACATTGCGAAACAGCTAACATCTTAAGAAAAAATTAAATGAATTGTCGATACGCGGTCCTGTAAGGCGATACGATAACAAGTCCAATTAACCGATTGCCCTATCAAACCAAACCGCACATTTACACAGAAGCGTTCCCGAAAATGTGTCCGATAACGAACTGAATTGATAAGGGCATGTTTTTCGAAATTTAATCGATGTCTTTTGTATGCACCTGAACAAACTGATGACATCTTACCTGTTTAGAAAGCTAATGAAATGGAGAATTTTTTTCTGTAACTTGCACATCGAGTGTCGTACACATTTTCGAATAATAATAGTTTGATCAGGAAAACAAATAATTGCAAAAATAAATTTATCAATTTAGATAGTTCTCAATTATGGGCATGTACCGTTTTCCAATGTATTAAACAGTTAAAACTAGTGATTGTTCCGAATTAAATATTTTGTCGAGCGCATTTTTTTAAATCAAAAGTCGGCATGCATCGCAATCGTTATTTTAAACATATGAGCTGAAATATACGTGATACAAAATTTTGCAATTGTAAACAAACTTGGACGAAACATCAACTATTCACAATCATCACCGGTTTACGTTCCGGATTTGTTCAGCATTATTCCTCTATCTTACTTTTTCTAACCGAGTGTCATATGAAATTTAATCACTTATTAACGGCTTGTGCTTTGCAGCGCCCAAACAAGAAAAAAAAATATTTAACGAAAATCTTTTAAACCGACTGCTGGCGTGGAGAGGGAGGAATTTTCGAAAAAACAAAAATAGAAAACCCACGAGAACCAAAAATTTGTTAGATCGTTATTGTAGTAGGAGTAGTAGTAGTGGTAGTAAAGACGAGCTAAAAAATTTTCGATTTTCCGTTTATAATGACGTGAAAGTCTAATTACGTTGGAAAAAGAGAATTCTAATCTAGTCGATGTCCTGTAATAGTTTCAAATCTCTGAAGGTGCACCGGTTTAGGAAGTCGAGAACGAAGACGTGGCAAGTTTTAAAACTAGCCTGACCGATCGCGTCATTTATCTCTCGTTCAGGACTGAGAAATCTAACCGGAATCTAAATCCAGATGAGGAAAACTAAAAGAATTCAGACATTTAATTAGCACTTTATTTCGGGAATGTCCCAAGGTAAGGAACATACGAGAGTACGAGACGCTGTATTAAATAGTTCAAAATGGACGCACTGTGATCAATGCGCGTGTATAATCGTAATGATGATTAGAGTGAATAAAAATATTCGTAAGCTATAAAGAAGAGAACCAAAATTTAAAGTTTATTGAAATATTTCTGGTATAATTGAAATGTCGTCGGTGAATATAAGGGTAAAAAAAGGAAAATGAAATCATATATATATATATATATATATATATATATATATATATTTCTGTAATGCTTCCTTCATGATGCATTTTTAAATTGAAATTAAACAAATAAAATAAAAATATCCCCATACCATGTATATATATATATATATATATATATATATATATATATATATATATATATATATATTCAAGAAGAAAGATAGTAAACATTGGACGGTCATTGACTCGAATTTTACCCGACGAAGAATTTAATTTGATCATTTATTCTTATCAATTTAAAAACGATTATTTTTGAATTATGTACAATTTCGATCTGTGTATGCAATCGCATTATAAAATTATAAAATAAAATAATATCAATATAATACCGGCGGTGTGTTCTGTTATCGTTAATTACATATTCTCTCTGTTCACGATGTTAGCGCCATATTTTACAAATGCGACGAATTTATATATTACATCGTAAAAAAAAAAAAATAACAAATAATACGGTAAAAATTATTAATTTAACGTACGTGCTCGTTACATTTAATTTTCATAATTTTTATTATATATCGCATTATTATTATTATTATTTTTATTATCACTTGTGGGGGGAACATTTTTTTCGTTGATAATTAATACGATGTAAAATAATGAAACAAAAATTGAATTGAATTATTATGATTATTACGATTATTATTATTATTCTATGTGCCGTGTCCTCGGAGAACGTTAGCGATCATTCGCTTGACTCGGATTTTTATCCATAGATTTTCTAAATATTTCGTCTGTATCTCTAGTTTTTTTAACCACTTTTTTAGATTTTTTCTAACCACATAATTCTAGCCCTGCGATTACCATTTATTTAACCCTCTACGATCAGTTGAAGCCACTCGTTATTCCGCATTATGTGCCCGAAATATCCGAGTTTCCTTATTTTCACCGAATTAATAATTTCGGTTTTTCAATCGTTGTAGAACTTCGCAATTAGTTTTAATATCGTACGGTATGCCCACATTTCAAAGGCTTCTAACTTTTTGCATAACGTCACTGATACCGTCCAGGATTCGAAAACGCCGCAGCACCGTTCCTTCCTCTTAGAATTTTTCATAAGGTGTGCGCTCGATTTTATTTCGTTTAATTTTCTTGTAATATATAACCGTATATGTAATTCATTTACTTCATTAGTACGTCGTAATCTTAATTTTAATTTTATTATACTTTGGATCATTTTTTTCTCTTTAAAAAAAAAAAAACATTTACTTTATCATTATTATTATTATTGGATTTTAAGTTTATTTTGTTTGAAATATATTTTATTATATTGGAATCTGCTAGTACTAATTACGTATCGTTTAATATATATATATATATATATATATATATATTCCTCGTTTAGTTAAGTTCGTTACCTTTATACAGTGTTTAACTGTTTCTGTAATTTTTTTGAATTTACGTTTAGTATTTCTTTACTTTTTATATTTCATTTACAAGTTTCATATTTTAATATTCATTTTTACTTATAATTCACCAGAATGGCGTACATTAGGTATGTGTATGCAATATATATATAATGTGTGCGTTTGTATGTGTAGACGTTGCTACGCGTTTTTGCATTTGCTTATATGCTGTTACATTTTTTATGTTCACTAGGTTTAGTATTTAAATAAGTTTTCCATATTGATTTTACGCCTATAATTGTTAATTTATCATTAATTTTTTATTTATAGTAGATTTATATTTTGCGTTTTGTTAGAAGCTGTTTAAATTATTTTCTTTTAACCGGGACTCGCGTATCAATGCGCATAGTGGCTTTTTTCTTTTTAAACAAAAATAATTGTTTCACTGTATTTATTTAAAATTAATACCAATAAAATTTGATTTGATTTGATTATTATTATTACTATTATTACGTTTATGTTGGGTAGATAAGTTATTATTCTGCGGAACGATTGCAATTAATTAAGCGTGATATTAACTAGTTTTGTTGAACTTCATCATCATCATCATCATATTTCGGATATATTGTAAGCAGGCAAGTAGGTACACGTATAGATTTTAAAGGACGCTTTCAAAACGAAACTTTAAGGCTGATATACAGAATTCTATCGCGAATTTGGAGCAATAGAACATGTAATGAGCTGAACACTGCAATGACTAGTTCGGACGTCACGCTGACTGGACGGTTGAAAAAAACTAGAATTCGCGACGTAGTTTAGGAGGTAGGTCGAATATATAGATAGATGTGTATTCCCCATACAAGAGAAGACGATGGTACCTTTCGTCTAGGAATGAATCTGGGCAGAAGTAGGGAAAAATTGTTTATTTGTTTAACCTTCACCGTAATGTGCTCCTTACACATCGTACGACGATCAAGCCACATACCTCGGAGCTTTACTTTCCCGCGGAATTAGACCACTATGATCAACGGGTGGACCGTGTCTGTTTGTGACATGTACCGACTTCCATGGGTTCACCTTAATTTTCCACTGTTGCGCCCATTTTTCTGGAAACTTGTTTGTAATTTTTCTGACGCCGCTGTCGGATCGTTCTTACAAACAACGCTCTGCCATCAACGAATATTGCAACTTCGACGTTGGTTTTAACTGGAAGGTCATATGTGTACAGAAGAAATAGAATTAAGGTCAAAACACAACTCTGTGGAACACCAGCTTCGAATTTAATCCGGAAGAATCATACGAGGCCAATGGTATGTAATACGAACGTGTCAGAGAGCGTCTTATTTTCAAAAGTAATCTCTCATCCCGTAGAAGGCTTGACTAACATCTAGGAATGCTGCAGAATAATACTGTTTCTTGTCGAAACAATTATTAATGGAGTTCTGCACTACACGAATTGGCTTTACCGATGACCTGGACGAAAACGAAATTGGTAGTCTGAAATCGTATAGCTGTTCCATTACTCGAGACGGCAATAACTTCTCAAAGACTTTCGATAATATAGGTAGAAGGTTAATCGGTCGATACGAAGATGTTTCGCTGGTAGGTTTTTCTAGTTTACGTATCATAATTATCTAATCAATTTTCGATTGCGCCAAGGATAGTAACCTAGTCGAATAACAGCGTTGAATATGCTGGCTAGTAAAGCCTTTCTGAGCATCTTTCCAGTGATTAGATCATACCCAGGGGGCTTTATACACTGGTAAATGGCCGTTATCACTTTCATAATTTCTGCTGGAAAAAATGGTTCGTTGGGCGAGACATTTGAAAAAGGAGCAGCATCAGGTTGATGTAGTTTGAATTCTTTAGATAAACACCGAAAAATTCCGCCTTATCGAGATTACCGCATTCGTCATTACCTTTTTGAAAGGAAGAAGTCATTTCCTGCGGCTTTTTAAACAATTTAGTCGCCTTCCGCAATGAGTGCTCGTCATTTTTGGCTGAATGTGTTGCGAAGGGTAGATTTTAAAGTGTTGTATGCTATTTTAACTAATTACTGAATTGTTTACCCATTTTGTTAAAAGCCCATTTATCAACTGCATTCCTAAATGTCTGTCACAGTTTACTAATTTTCCTTTTTTTATTAATTTTCTCTCTACTAGCGCGGCGATAGTTAAAATCCCGGTTTCTAGAGTCTTTTGGGATGCTTAACCATGCCGCTCTTTGCAATGTCTGATCGAAGTATTCGACTGCTTCGTCGATATTATCCTTCCATTATCAGCGGAAGTTTGACGATAATAATATCCTTTATTTTGAATTATACATTTCTAATTATAAATTTTAAATTACGACTTTTAGTTGATAAATTTTAGATTATAAACGTAGATGAAGGAAATTGTTAATGACGCTTATTTTAAATCCTTTTTAATTCGCCTTTTAATTTTTCTATATATTTTTATTTATTACGTCGTGTTTATTACGAATTTTGCGTGATGTTAATTTCGTCATTTGGGCCTTTGAAATAAAAAAAAAAAATTTATAGTGAATAATTATTTTTATTTACTTTATACATACGTGCGTACACATACATACATACATACATACATACATACATATATATATGTATATATATATATATATATATATACGTATAATATATTCGTTAATTTTGAGGATGCATTTTATTTTTACTAAACAAAATTGGTTTAATTCATAAAATTCTGTCCGATTATAAATTATTACATACGCGTATAGTTCGTGTTTATTTAATTAAATAATTGGCGTCCCCGGTGAACGGCCGATCGTTAAAATTAATTATATTTAATTACGAGTTTTATTTATTTATTTTATTTTTTTCACAATTAAAGTTCAAATTTTATCATAGATAGGCGTAGATTAGACAAAACGTAATAACACCTGCAGTTATCAATTTGTCCGGGAAAACTGGTTACGACTGATGAAGACTTAATCTAACATTCGGAAGTATATATAATAACGACTCTATAATAATAATAATAATAATAATAATAATAATAATAATAATAAAAATGTCCTAATAAATTTTATTTAATAATTGTTCATCTTTGGTTATTTAGGGAATCGTAGAAATTAGGATGTAAAAATATCGTTAAATTTTTCGTGCGTGCATCGACCTTTTTTTAATTATTAACTTAATTAAATACATATACACACACACACACACGTGTGTGTGTATATATATATATATACAATTTTCTTATTTCTACTCTCGTGAAAAGTAAAGGATGGAAAACAATTCGAAATATTTTCTTTATAGTTCTTATTTCGAGGGCGGAGTATCGTTATTTATATTTATATCTTTACGGTTATTGCCAGGGGTTAAAAAATCATCGTTATAAATATTTTTATTGTTATTACTATTATTATAATAATTAAGTTAATTATATCGGTTATTATTATATTTGTTTTCACCATCATTATTATAATTATTATTAATATTATTATGATTATTATTATCATTCTGTTTATTGCCTAATCTTGTTTTTAATGTATATGTCAGTTTAGTAGTGTTTATTACCTCCAGTTTTATGTTTGTTCCACTTGTAAACTACAATTTTTGCACCAATTAACCGAGTAAATTATATATATATATTTTTTTTTTTATAAGGCATTGCCAGTGTTCCGAATCAAAGTGTTTAAACATTTTTCTTATTTCATATTCAATTGATAATGTTCGTGCGTAAAACTAGGCTAATAACGAGTGTCACTATTATATTCGATATTACTATTTTTAATTTACATAATGTAGTTCCGCATGTAAAACTATTCATGTTGAAATTCCCGCTACTCGCACACAGGTACGCGTATAGCAGACGTTATTTATTCATTATGTATCGAGTATTTATGGTGTAATGGAATTATTATAATTAGTATATTAAGATCATTATCTATGTATTACTTGTGAGTAAATATCTAAAAGGTTTACCTGTATTTATCGGCCATGCACGTGCATATATGCGTTATGTATATATGTGTATATGAATGTATAGGAATATGTGTGCATATGCTATATATATATGTATGTATATGTGTGCAATGTATGTATGTGTATATGCGTACGTATGCGTAGATATGTAGCATTTAAGTACCTCGTATTTTTCCATTCTATCCATAATTAAATAAATTTGAATTTGAATTATTATAACGCAATTAAGTTACCCGATATAATTTCAGCGAGTACTTCTCTTTGTCGTAGTCGGAAAATGTTTTTTTAGTTAAAGATTACAATCGGATTTGACTGGACTAAATACAAAAACATTTTATAGAGGAAGAAATTCAAAAATTTAATATAGTCAATTTCTGTGTCATATCTCCATCGGAACAATACTCATTTATCCAGAGCGTTATTCAATTAGCCGTAATACTTACCTTTAGATGGCCGATATCGGGGGTGGGGTGCCGCTACGGAGAAAAGCATTAGCGACTTTCAAAGCTTCTCCTTCAACGGATAATTTTATTAAATATAAAAAGCAGCAGGCTGAAAAGAAAATATATTTAAAAGCACAAAAAAGAAATACGTTACGCAATGTTTGTAATAGTATTAATTCGACTTTAAACACGAGGGAGATATGGCAAAGACTTTAATGGTTTAAATATCGATTTTCTTCTTGTATAATTACCGCGAACACTGAATGGATTAACGATTTGATAGAACAGTTTAAAAATCCAATTTATCCTCACATTCCGGAAGACCTTTTTTGCTAATCATATTAACTATATACCAGAGCTAGAACAGGTCATTTCAAACGGGGAATTATTTCGTAGTTTGGATCAGAAAAAAGACTTTACTACCGGAGCGGATAAAATTTCCTACAAAATGCTACGACAGTTACCGGAGGAAGCTAAAATTTTTCTACCAGCCTTTTTTAATAAGTCACTAAATTTGAAATACATTACTTCGATTTTGAAAGTGTGCTGAAACCAAATCGATCTCCCGATAATTATAAATCATACAGACGTCTTTCTCTATCGTTATGCATGGGTGAAATTATAGAGAATATATTAAAATTACATCTTGCTAAATTACGCATCGATGGTACATGTGACACGTGTCATGTTGACAACTGTATTGAGCATCAAATGTTGGGTTTGTCCGAAGTTTCTAAAGCATAGAGATGAGATGTTGTCTAGTGTTTTACAAAAATGGTATACATTACCGGTGAGTATTAAATTAATTTTTTCCGACCCATGGTCTTCTGTTGCAGTCATATTAAATTTTATCAAACGTAGCAGCGTTGTGATTTAAAATACATTAACCGGATATAAACTGGCCAAATGGCTCAAGCTAGTAAAAAAAAAAATTATTATATTTTTTTTTTTCCTTTTTTAATGGGCACAGGATTTTTCACCCAGATTGGTATAAAATTATTAAAATGGATATGTTAAATATTAATGTTAGTTGATGCAATATAATTATAAATAGCTAAATATACATGAATGCGATTATAAGACATATTTATTGGCAATGGTATTTTGAGAGATATAATTTGATTATATAATAAAGATTTTTGAGAGCTGTAGTAAGAAAAATACACGATCCGCATCTGCTAGTTTGTTATCATCGGAAGGATGAGGGCAAAAAGGAGAATTTATAAGATTGCATCGGTATAGGGACGATGGAAGACGATTTTATCGTAATCTACATAAAGTAGTAATGAAACATCGAAGTATGTTATTTGATACTTTTATATCAGTAAACCACGATTTTCTGGGTATTAGAGGTTGAATCGATCTATAATATGGAGCTAGATAAGGATTGGACCAAATATTATTCCAATATTCTTTATGAGCAAATTTAATGAGACACAAAAGATCTGTTAAAGGTGTATAAGGAATAAGCACACCGCTATTCGAAGCGGACTTAGCTTCCGCATCAGCAACAGTATTGCCAAATATACCAGAATGTCCAGGAATCCAGGAGAACCTAACAGAAATACCAGATTCTAACAGCGAGGAAACCGAAATTCGGATTTTATATAAATAAGGCGATGCACGGCGATTAAAAGAGATTTTAGAGCGGTTAAACAGGTTTTCGAATCGGTAAGAATAAGAACTGATGAAGCTGGACGTTGTTGATAAACGTATCTTAACGCTTGGTATATTGCCATAGCCTCAGCTGTAAAAATCGAAGAAAAACGTAATAAAACGAATTTCTTAATAATGTTTAAAGAAGGAATTACGAATGCTGCACCAACTTTATTATTAGCCTTGGAACCATCTGTATAAATCGGAAGGAAGCCCGTCTAGTGATTTGCCAGTAAATTATTAAAAATAGAAGTATTAAAACCAATAGGAGGATATTTAGACCTATGAAAGGTTTCTAAATTTATTTCTAATTTTATATTATTAATAGAGAATGGATCGGAAAAATAAGGAGAGGGTGACAAAGGAATAATTAAGTTGCGATAATTGGAGAATCGTTTAGAAGATTTACAGAGAATAGGAAGTTTATATGGTGAGAACCTCCATTTGTTATAAATAAATAAGAAGTTATTATATGCTGACTGATATGTAGTTGTGAAACTTTTTACAACAAACTGGTCTGCTAAGAGGTTTCTGCGGATGTGAAGAGGAGGGGTATTAGATTCCACCTCTAAAGCAGCAATTGGCGTAGTGAGAAATGCTGCCAAACAGTAACGGAGGCAAGAATTTTGCAATTTATTTAGAGGATCCAAAGAATTTGACGAAGCATTACCATAAAAGAAACTACCATACTCAAACACCGAACGAATAAAGGATTTATAAAGTAAAATTAACGTTAATGGATCTCCTCCCCAAATAGTATGACTAAGCGACTTAATAAGACCTATGCGTTTAAAAGCTTTTGCGTAAGTATATTGTATATGTAAATTCCAGTTAAGCGTTCTATCCAAAATTATACCTAAATACCGATGCGAAGTACAGAAAGGAATAGTATGGCTAGCGTGAGATAATCCTGTAATAGCGGGGCTTGGTTGTTTATAAGAAAAAACTACAGAGGAGCATTTATTAAGCGTGAGAAAAAGTCCCAAATCAGCTAGAGCCATAGAAAAACAATCTAAAAAATTGTTCAGTAAACTGACACCCTCAGCATGGCAGTGGTGATCACAGTATATGACGAAGTCATCAGCGTACGATAAGATATGATGATGCTCGTTGAAGTTGGAATAACGGAAGAATGTATATATTAAAAAGAACTGGACTGAGTATAGAACCTTGTGGAAGTCCAACATATGCATGTCGAACTATAGGTTCAGAGGAAGGATGCACGAAAAGTAGTGTACGATTTGTAAACAACCTGCAGCAAACATTGGCGAAACCTAAAGGAATTCCCAAATCTGTTAATCTGTTATGTAAGATGGGAATAGAAATGGAATCAAAGGCCTTATTAATATCTAAGAAACACGAGATTAAATATTTTTTTGATAAAAAGGATTTATAAATGTCTGATAATAAATGAGCTATACACTTTAATGAACTTAGGTTGTTTCGGAAGCCAAATATTCCTAATGGAAATAGATTGCGGTTTTCAAGCCACCATACTAATCTATTTTTAAGTATCCTTTCAAAGGTTTTACGCAAACACGAGGCAAGAGAAATTGGGCGGTAAGAAGGTGATTCTGAAGATATTGAATGAGATGTTTTAATAGGAATTATAAAGAACTGGGTCCATTCATCTGGAAAGTTTGCAGTCTGAAAGAAATTATTAAAACAGTTTAACAAAATTGTAGTTGCAGAAGAGGGGAGATGGTTGAGTATAGTATATGTGATTCCGTCACAACCAGGAGAGGATTTTTTATTAAAGGAAAGTGAACTCATAAGTTCGGGTAAAGTAATTGCATCAGATAGTATAGTTTGTGCATTATTATGACTGGGTGAATAAGAACAAGAAAGTTCGTGCAAGTTTGGAACATAACTCGGGGCTACTGTATTGACAAATTCTTCATACCAGTCACAATTGTATGATTTGCATTTGTTATTCCTGGAGAGGTGTTCAGCAAATGATTTTGCCTTATTTCAAACATAAGATACAGAAGTGTTACGATTAATCGAACTTACAAATTGCTTCCAAGATTCCCTTTTTTTAGATAAAAGGAACCGTCTCGTAATGGCTTCCTGATTCTTATAAGCAAAGTAATCTGAAATTAGTTTGCTTCTACGGAAACGTTTAAAATATACACTTTGTTTTTGTAACAATGGTCTGCACGAAGGATCCCACCAAGTAGGTTTACGAAATTTGTTCACTCTAGCCGACCTCCGAGTGGCATAAGAATCTAAAGCAGTATGTAAATGTTCGACAAATTGATCGTATACAGTGATATTAAAGCACGAATTATCTAGTAATGGAATGCATAATGAATCTAGGAAATTTGTGAAATCCACAGTATTTTTGTGAGGGAAATTCCAAGAAGGGAAGAATGAATTTTTATTATTCACCATCCTAGTATGCTGGAAAATAATTGAGGTGTCAATTGGTAAATGGTTACTACCCAGAGGATTATTAATAATGCGCTAGGTACTATTCAATGATAAATTACTGGAGACAAGTGTTAGATTCAAAGCGTTTGCTGATCTATTTAGCGAAAGAACTGTGGTATGACTTCCATCGTTTAATAGTACTAAATTAGAGCGCCTATTACAACCTCAAGAAGAATGCAAGGCATTAAAATCCCCATCGCAAAAAATGTAAGCATCGGATGATATGTTGCTGATAAATGACATAAATAAGTTTGTATTAAAAAAAAAAAAAAAGGAAGGTGGGCAGTAAAATGAAAGTATAAATAATTCTTTAGTGTCGTATTTGGTAGAAGTGCAGACACCATTACAGTGACTACCATTTAAAATTGATCGAATATCATGACGGTAATGAGGGATGAATATTAAAATAGCCGCTCCTCCATAACCATCAGATCTATCATCTCGAATACAGAAATAACCGTTAAAGGAAAATTTAGAATCTGGATTCAGCCATGTCTCGGAAAGTAAAATAATGTCAAAAGTATTAGTTGCTAGAAAAGATTGAAGGTTAGGTTTATTTATTGAGATACTGCGACGGTTCCATTGTAAAATACGTCGGGTTGAATACATTGCCAATTATGTGGGTGAGTTATTTAATATTATTTGGTAATTTAGTTTTACGTGTATCTGAACGAGTGTTATTATTAGAAGAATTTGGAAAAACGAATTTGTTAGATTCTTTTGCTTTAGATTGAGATTTATGATTAGCAGAAGATGAGGACTGAGGAGTAGATGAAATAGAAGCTTTTTTAATGGGGGGTGACTTTGTATCATCAGAGGGTGGAACATTATTTTGGGTAGTAACTGTTAGGGATGGCGATGACGATGTTCTACCAGAAGGAAATGAAAGTAAATGTTTATAATTTGGATAGGAGGGTGTCACAGGCTGTGAAGGACCTGTATGATTTGGAAGAGATTTACGAAAAAAGTATGACTGAGGGGAAGAATAACATACTTGACGAGTGTCAATATTGGGGGTGGAAGGTATTGCAGCATGCCATTGATTAGAAGAAGATGGGCGTTTTGCTATGTCTGAAAAGGAGAAAGCCTCACTAATGTGTCCTGATTTATTCTTACGGATTGCTTCCGATTTCTTTATATATAGGACAAGATTTGTCAGTGGCCATATGAGCTCCCATACAGTTAATGCATGAAGGGGCAGAAGTATTTGTATTTGAGCAACTGGAGGATAAACTTGGATCTACTTTTAAGCGCAACCGATATAGTGCGACATACTCTGGTAGAGAGTTACCAAGGAATTTAATTTCAACCGTCTGCGTTGGGATTAACGAACCTTCCGCGCGACGGTGGATACGTCTGATACTTACAACTTGGACAGAGCTTTCTATATTTTCAAAAATTTCTGTGTCTGAAATATTAGTGGGAATACCTCTAATCACGCCAAATCTATACAAAAGAGAATTTGGAATAAAAGCTGATATATCATTTTCTTTGTTGACCTGTTCAACAAAAATATTAGCATGTTCCAGACTATTAAAGACTGCTTTAATTTTATTAATACCGTTACGTTGGAAATATTCAACGCCGGGATATTTTGCTAATAATTTGCATATTGCCAAAGAACGGTAATTGCCAAGATTACTATTTGCAACTCGAGAAGACGATATAATAGCTATATAAGGGCCTGAATGAACGTTTTTCACATATAGTGAATTAATAATTGAGTTATTAATATTAAAATTATTACTACTACTATTATTTGGGATAATCATACTATTACCATCGTTATCATTACTACTACTATGATCATCATTATTAACGTTATCACCACTACCAATACTACTACTACCACTAATACTAATATTACTATTATTACTACGACTATTACTATAGTTATGAGATAAATTTGACTTATTATTAATAGTAATACGGCCATCACCATTATTACTACTATTATATAATTCTTTATTTAAGCTATCGGAACTGACGAGCGAGTTATCTATACTTACGGACGGGGGCGGACCCCCCCCCGTCGCTCGAGTCATTCATCAGCTGGCGAAACGAGTAAAGCTAGTACTATATACGAAAATCAGAACGCGTGGATAAGAAAAAAAAAAAAAGAGAGAAATTGACACGTGTAACTTGTTAAATAAGAACTATTTACGATTAACGAGCAACACAATAAACACGACCGATCGAATAACTTCATATAGTTTACCTTACTATGTGTAAAAAATAAAAATAAGCGGTAATCGGGTAGATATAAGTAGACTATGTTCAGATATGAAGAATTTTAATTTAAGCGATAATAAGTTTACACTGTTAATATTCCACATGTAAGTTAGATTATAACGTCTAAGTTACAACCAGCAACTACTTTTTATATAAGTAGCGCACGCGACTTAAGGAACATATTCGTTGCTTTTTTTAAAAATTTTAAGTACGTTTATTATTTGATTGTACTTTGTATATTTATTTGGATTAAATTTGATTTGATTTGATTTAATTATTATTATTCATATTGTTCATATTGCTCGTATTATTATTATTATTTTTTTATTTTTTTAACCCATTCCGAATAACCAGTGGGGCAAGTTAATTAATATTTTCTGTGTACATCGAATGATACGTGTGCTTAATAATAAATTATTAACTAACGAATATTAATATTTATAGATTGAATTGTAAACGTATAGATTAACACAGAAATTACTTAAAATCGGTTACATCATAACGGTGATGATTAGTCACCATTACCATTTAAACATAACAATGAAAATATTTACATTATTAAAATACATATTATTAATAACAATACTAATATTTATATCGTAACTACTATTCAAACATTACTTGCAAAATATCGAATACGCAATGTAATTCTTATAACTCATGAATTCAAAGTATATATATATATATATATATATATATATAATTTTTTTTTAATTACTATCTTATATTGGGATAATATTTGTATTACTGAATTAGTTAATACCATTACTTACTTGAAAATCACTACTACTATGATAACAACTAATATTTCATATTAACAATTTGAGTAAGAAACTTGACCACCCCATTTCATAGCTTTTTCCTCATTAAATCATGAAAAAAAAATAGCATCATTCTGTCTGCATTATTTCTGTCTAAGATTAACGACGTATTTGCGCATATACTCATCTATTAACTGTCTAAAACGTTTACATTTAAAAATTAGATGTTGCGCATTACCAATGCTCAAAACGAGACAGTTCGGATAATAATTTAAATCGGTGAAGGCACTCTCTAAAGTTACCATGTCCTGAGAGTACTCGTGCATTAAAAAAAGTGATATTCAGATTTTTCATTTTAAGTTTATTTATTAGATTTGGAAAGAAGAGACAGGTTTTCCGACCATTGATATCCTCATCGTAGCGTGATAGCCAAACACTGTTAGTATCGTTGCGAACCTTATTTTTTAATAGTTTCATAGCCGGTGCGGTTCCTAATGTTTGCTTAATAACACTATTTTAAAAGTATTTAAGTGAAGAGACAATTTCTAATGACTAATCTATGAAATTATTGCTCGTCCAATAAGGAATAGATCTAAAGAAATAATATTGGCAGTCACGCAAGAAGCTGAAGAAGAGGCGCTTCTATATAATGAGGGGAATGTTTAGTATAAATTTTCTCTGGTGTTTATTGATTTTTGAGCGGATCTTTTTGTTTAAATAAATGCAGGACCCATATCCGTAAACAGATTGAATTAATCCTTTATAGAGTATAGTTCTTTATATCGTAAACTATAATTATTATGAAGTAGCCTACGAAGTTTATCGTTTTAATGTTTATTGAGTCTATATGGGCTGTAAAAGTAAGTTTTTTATCTATTAATATACCAATAATTTTATCAACAAGACAGATCGATTTAGCAGAGATTATCTTTAATTAACATTGTTCGTTATATTTTCGTTACCAAACAAAATTGATTCACAACAGAGAACGCTAATCCCATTTCGGTAATAATAGTTTCGAATTTTTGACGAACTATTTTACTATTTTACTTAAATTTGTGTAGCGATTAATATTAAATAAAACACAGATTGCGTAAGAAATTAATATTAAGATTTATTATTTCACAATTGTCAGAAAGATCATTATGAACTTTAGGAAAGATCATTATGAACTTTAGAATATAAAATGTTCCATAGGGTTGGGCCCAGAGTTGATCCCTGAGGTACTCCACAAGAGACTTGTTTTGCAGCGGTGGTATTGTTAATTTGAAGCCGTGTGTGTCTATTATGAAATTAGTTCATTCTATAATCTTTTAATATTCGAATAATAGCGAACCGTTTGCAATTATTGAAAGCTTCTTTAGTATAAAAAGTTATGACAAAAGTGGAGGATCCGCTTGCTAGTGTTTGACGTATCGCTGTTACTAACTTATAAACTGCACCTTCAGTAGAATGGTATTTTCTAAAACCAAACTTTGATTTTCATGCAGAATTTGTTTTTCATCAATTTCATGTAGTAAGTATGCATTAATTATTTTTTCATAAATTTTTCCAAAAGTGTTTCAGAGCGAAATATGTCTATATCCTGAAACTTCCATCTTATTTTTGTTTGGTTTTTGTAACAACTTTACATCTGCAATTTTCCAAATTACTATTATTATTATTATTGTAATTTCTGTTATTGTCATTTATGAGGCTTACGTTTGCCTTTTCTCCTTGATTTTTTCTCTCCTTATTCTTCGTCTTATTTTTACATTATGGATCAACATTTAACAAGTAAATAATCATAATAATAAATAATAATAATAACAAGGTGAAGTAACGAAATCGTAATAAAATAAAATAATGATAAATCAACGATGATAATAATGATAAATGCGATGAATTGTTAATTAAGGGCAATAATTTAATAATAGACGAATAATATAAATGCATACGTAACACACACATACACATGTAATATATATGTATATATGTATAAATAAGCAATTTTCGGTTTAGCCTAGTGTCGAACTAACGTATTTTATTCGAGTGTAATCTTTCTCGTTTAAATCGTTACGTACCTTAATGCGACGTTATTTAGTTAAATTAACGTTTTCCAACGACCAGGGGGGTTTGTCGTTTTGTTTAATTAGGCGCTATAATTTTAATTGGTCTGGAATTTTAAATACGCCAACGATCGTCGGTTGGCATTTAATTAACTTCTGACATGTCTGGCCTCTTTAGGACAGAAGAAACGAGACGGATATATTGGATGAAAATGAAAGCGACTCTGATCAATTTACCGTTACCGCATTTACCGCCGAGGATATCGTCTGCGACTAAATGTACGCCTTATAATTATTATAACGGATAGTGTCGTCTTTTTCGAATCTTATCCGATATTTTATTTTAAATTTAATCCGATAATTCGATTAATTTAATGAATTTTGAAGTGAAACCTCTATTGACGCGGTATATATGGGGAGTTAACCTCAAAATGAGCGAGTTAGCCGATTTAACGGACGGATATATATGCATCGATATATATATATATATGTGTGTGCGAGCACTTGCGTGTATATGAGGAATAAGTAATATTTAAATTAAGAAAAAAATGTATATATCATCGTTGTATTGTTCATTCCCAATATCATGACTAGTTCATTGTGTGTTATTTTTTAATACAAAATGAGCTAGCATACAAAGCAGAAATATATGCGACGCGGGTGTGCGTTCATACGGTGTTGTACGTAGTGGGCTGGTACTGTTTTTTAGGTGATCGTTAAAAGTAATATACGATGAAAAACGTTATAAACTTCGTCACAATAGGTGAGATTGAATTCTTGACAGTCAAGTTGAGCAGAAGTGTGCTCTAGCAAAAATACACACACATATATATATATGTGTGTAAACAACAAATATTTTTTTTTTATTTTTATTTTCACATTCTCAGGATACTCTACAATTCGTGTTATATTACAAAAATTTGTTATTCATTTAAATGCATATACATACCGCGTATTTCCGATTTATCCTTACTAATAATAATAATATTCATAATAATGATAATAACAGTAATAATACTAATAGTAATAATAATACTGACGATAACTACGATGACGAATTGTAATAAGTATGTTTAAAAAACATAAAGCTGTAATAGTAAATATTATAGAATTTATGGGTGAACAAATATTTCTAATATCATTTCCAGGTAAAATGCTCGTCTAACGTAATTATGAAGATATGTGTTTTTCTGAAGAAAAAAAAACTCGATAAAATCAACGTTTAACAATTTGAAAAGAACAAATTGTTTATCACCCACCCCCTTAGTAAATATGAACAAAATGGTCGCGGGCTTGTATTGTACGCACTTACCTTCGAGCGGCCAAAAAAAATTAAATATTTAATCAGTTAAATAGTTATCCGTATGTATTATATAATATATTTATAAATGCATACGTAAAATATCATAATGTGTACTCAACTCACATCCACGTATACACGCATTCTGAATATGTTGAATCGTCTCATTGTTTCAATTCTGAGGAAAAATTACGTGAAATACTGCGCGAGTTTTTCTCGGAAAGTGACATCTTTAGAGAAATTTAATCACCGATAACCGTCATTGTATTTTTTTCCCAATCATACTGGAATCCATCTTGCAGTTATGCCGGTGGAAAACTCGAAGGAAATTAGACACGTCTACAAAGGTGAAAAGTCTTCTACTCGATAAATGCGGAGATGTCCTCTAATATCGCTAGCAGGATAAAACTTGCAATTTTCTATCTGAAATTCGCCTCTATCGATCGAGAGATGTATTAGAGATTATTTTTCGTTCATTCGCTTCGTTTTATATTCATCACAGACTAACTAGGTAGATAATCCTAATAAGGCTAGTTGGTAAGATCGTGAAAAAAAAAATCCATTAACGTTGAATCGTTGGAGGTAATTCCGATCTAATCCTAACCTAACGATTAGCTTCGGATGAAAAAAATTCGCACTAATATCGCCTATACAGAGTTTAATGCATTTTCGTAAGCCCCGGACGACGGGTATTTTACGCGAAGGAAAAGAAATCGCGAACATTAAAGCGCCGATACTAACAGCGAATTATTTGGATAGCGTTCAAAATTTTCCCGCACCAACCGATTAGTACTTTGATTTCTTTAAATATATTTTAAGTGATAATAAACGAGCGATGGTCGAGATATAAAAAAAATTAGAAACCGTATCGGTATAGTCAAACAAGCGTTCAGAAATTTAGAAACCGCGCTGAAAAACAGGAATCTAAGAATGAATATAAAGATGAAATTGAGCCAGTGTTACATCGTGTCCGACCTTAAATAGGCTGATGAAAATGTGGACACTAATCCCGGTAAGTGTACAATGATTAAACGCTTTAGAAATGTGGACGCCTAGATGAATATATATATCGTGGACGGCAGAAGTAACGAATTCGGAGGTATTACAACGGAGGTGGAAAAAACGAACGTCTTCGAAGACCCTCCATCGAGAGAATAAGAATACCTCGTGCGTTAAGAGAAGGAATATGTTACGTTTGAGGAAAAATACTGGATAAGAAAATGCGAAGTAGGAAAAGACTCGAAATGATTACCAGCAGTTTTAAAAACGAGAAAATTGACGAAATAATAAAATCAGCCGGGGAACGAGAAATATAAAACATGTTGAGGTATGCCATCTAGAAAAAAATGGAATAGAAGTGATAATAATTGAACAGCACACATTTGACGATCTTCTTGTAACTGGTCGCAAGATGTTATAAGTGTACATACCCGTTTTCTTAAAAAAAAAAAAAAAAAGGTGCGAAAATTGCTATTTCATCGATTTCGCACATCGGTGAAATAATGTTTCGAATTATGAATAAACGATTAGCCGGATTGCATGTAGACAGATTCCGGATGAACAATTGGGTTTTGTTGAAGAAAAATGGAGCAAATATTAGACGTAGTTGAAAAAAACCGGGGAACGTAATAATGTTCGGTTGGTGTTATGCTTTGTCGACTATTCAAAGGCTTTCGACAATGTCCTTTGGGAAAATCTTCGAATAGGTGTTGCGAAATATCTAGTATATATTTCATAAATGAAATCTGCGACATCGAAGTCGATGTATAGGCGGGAGAATTTAAAACGAAAAAATGTGTAAGGCAAGGAAGCGTGTTATATTTTTACATGTACACATCATGTGACAAGTTCTGCCCGGTTTAAATGTATCTATCAATGGAAAAATTATTAATAACCTACACTTTGCAGATGATATAACGTTCATAACTGGTTCTATTGACGATATTTAGCCGGCAAATTGAATAACAAAGCGCCAAATTTAGAGATAAATAAAAAGTAAAACGAAATTAACACCACTCGATCGAGGTGACTTAATACCGGAACATGAAAAGCAAACGAAACGGTGGTACGTGTAGCTACGTATATTCGAAATTCCATCAGCCAATTGCGATGCATCAGTCGAAAAAACAAATTTGCGCGGTATTTGGAGTTCTCGGTGTTCACATACGCTACAATGGACGGTGAAGGCAAACGATAAACAACGTATTATTATTATTATTATACGCTGGACAGCGAAGCGAAACACAATTATACAATTACTTCGGAAAGAAATATATTATACGCAAAAGTTGTTATTTTTCTTCTATTAAGCTTTACCCATAACTATATAGTATCGGATATTATAAAATGAATAAGAACTATTTACAATATGTGCGGACTACTAAAAAGAAACGAGCAGATGAGTCAAATTAAATATCAGAATTTAAAATATAGGAATATAGGACGATACGCGGGTAATTTCGAAGAGCTGAAATGCAATACTTATAGGAAAAGGAACATTGAAGATCATAAACAGCTTGATAAAAAGCAACACGAAAATTACTATAACGCGAGTTCAAGGGCAAAAGTTTGAGGCGGAATAAATAAGGATCTAGGTAACCAACCATTGTTGGCCTAATGGTTTTTGTATTTTCCTAGAATTTATCGTACGTAGTTGCGCATCCAGATTGTATTATATATATATATATAACAGTCGTCGGGGTGCCCTATTGGCTAGAGCACGAACTTCCATACGGAAGGTACCGAGTTCGAATACGATCGTCGACGCAAACATTATCATCAGAAAAATGAAAATATAAATAATCCTAAATATTATCGCGTGCGAGGCAATGGAGAAACCACCACGCAAAACATCATACGAGCGCCAGTAACAATGTAGTACACCACAAAATAACCTGGGTTCCATTGTGTCGTGATAACAAACCGATTACAATCAGTTCTCCCGGGTGCGTATGTGTGTCTTTAAACGCTAGCATCACATTACGATTGCCTTGTTATATGTATAGGTAAGTAGTCGCCTACCTCTGATACGGAGACGGCATTTAATGATGATGTATGTATATATACATTATTTACAGTATTACTAAATACAACTTTTAATTTATAATATTTCTCAAGTACGAACTTCAAATTAAATTACGATAAAGATTAATAGCGTTTATTTAGATAAGATTACACACGTATTTTAGGTTTCGTTTCCCGATTATTACTTCACTATCGGGTAAATATAATTACTCGAAGCGAGTTATTTAGTCGTTAGTTTCTGTCAGAACATATTTTCGAATTACAGGGGTCGGATTTATTAAGATGCGTTTACGATTATCGAATGGACTTTATAATTGAAAAGGAAAACAAATATTTTTCATAAATTGCGCAATATACATAAATAAATGTACACACGAAAACATACATAGTACATACACATACCTACGAAAGCGTTTAAAACAATTGCATAAATAGTGCGCCCGTACAATTTATGCAATTGTTTTAAACGCTTTCGTAGGTATGTGTATGTACTATGTATGTTTTCGTGTGTACATTTATTTATGTATATTGCGCAATTTACGAAAAGTATTTGTTTTTCTTTTCAATTATAAAGTCCATTCGATAATCATCATCATCATCATAGGGTATAGGTCGCCGTAAAAACCTTAAATCGTTACCTCCTCAGTAACAACCCGCTGCCTTGCGGTTAGGGTTCTTACCCAAAGGCTAAGGGAGACAACCCTGAAAATAAACAAACCCGCTGCCTTGCGGTTAGGATATTTATCCAGAGGCTAAGGGAGAAAACGCCGACAGAAAATCCGCCGGAAGGCAACGGAAAACCACCAGTGTATCTTTCCAAGAACAATTATGAATTCTAGAATATGTAATAACGTTGTGCCATGCGGTCCGACTAGCAATCGGCGCTGCTCCAGGTCCGGGCTCGAGAGTGTTAAATTAGCGACTGGCCACGATGATGTAGGAAACCAGGCATTACGTGGAAATTATGTTACTGGAATAAACATATGGAAAACTATACAAGTCGGAACATAGAATGTCCAAGGTCTGGTTGATGCAGGAAAACTCGCCATCGTTGAACGCGAGATATCCGGTTTTACTTTAGTTGGAATATCAGAAACTCACTGGAAAGGAAGAGGATGTTTCGTAAGCAATAATAACGTAATATACCATTCTGGTCATGAAACTCAACATAGGAATGGAGTAGCCATCATAATAAATAAGAATATACGCGACAAAGTGATTGGATACGAAATGGTGAACGACAGAATAATAGCCATTAAGATAAAAGCAAAACCTGTAAATATGAACATTATACAAATATATACGCCAACTAGTGACTCAGATAAAGAAACCATAAACAAATTTTATGCTATACTTGAAAAAACGATGCGAAAGATACCATCCCGAGAAATGACAATTGTGATTGGCGATTTTAATGCAAAAATCGGAGTAACAACTCACGAACCTGAAGAACTACGTCATGTTGTGGGCAAATTTGGACTCGGTGTCAGAAATGAGCGAGGTGATCAACTGATTAATTTCTGCGCAAGCACAAAAATGTTTATATTATGCAACTCGGGTTTCAAGCAACATCCTAGACGACTTTATACGTGGAAATCTCCAGGGATAGATATAGAAATCAAATTGACTATATATTGGTAAATGAAAGGTGGAAATCATCAATAAAGGATACAAAAACGTATCCAGGAAAAGACTGTGGCAGTGATCATCAAATGTTAGTCGCAAAAATAAAAATAAAACTACAGAAGTATAAAATGAAGAACTACATTCGTAACAGATGGTATTTAAAAGACAATATTATATATAAAAACACAGCAATAATGGAGCTGAAAAACGTTGTACAATCGACAAATCCGCTCGAGAAAGCCAATACAACCTGGCAATACACCAAAAAAGTATTAGAAAACGCTAGTAAAAAGGCTAATATTATACCGTACAACAAAAGAAAACCTTGGATTACAGAAGACACATGGATAGAGATAAACACACGCAAAGAAATTAAAAAGAAAGGTTTAGATAATGAAAAGAGATAGGTGAACAAAATAGATGCATAACATTCAATAACGTTTTTGAAAAGGAACCACCCTTATTAGAAGATGAAGTACGCTCAGCCGTACAGAAACTAAAGTCTTTTAAAGCAGCGGGAGAAGATCGCATTGTATCGGAGATGTTCAAATATTTAGGGGAGGCATCAATAGATATTTTCTATAGCATATGTCAAAATATATGGAGTACAAACATATGGCTAAAGGATTGGACAACATCAATATATGTCCCAATCCATAAGAAGGGATCGCGAGATATATGCAAAACCACAGATATCAGAAGAGCAAGCCGGTTTTATTCCAGGAAAAGGTACGCGAGAACAAATTCTGAATATGCGACAGATAATAGAGAAAAGTCGCGAATTTAATATTTCAGCGTACATTGGCTTTATAGACTACTCCAAAGCATTCGACTGTGTACAATGGAGGACATTATGGCAGATATTAGAACAAATGGTCGTACCGCGACATTTAATAACATTAATTAAAGCGCTGTATGACAATAACATTGGAAAAGTAAAAATCAATAATAAATTAACTGACGCATTTAAAGCTGAAAAAGGTGTCCGTCAAGGATGTATTCTGAGTCCCATTTTATTTAACATATACAGTGAATGGATACTTAGGAAAGTACTCGATAAATGGGAAGATGGTATAAAAATAGGCGGAAAAATTATTAATAATTTACGGTATGCTGACGATATAACAATAATCGCCTCATCAAAAGAAAAACTTTTCACCCTTTTACATAAGCTTGAGAATGTAAGTAAACAAGCTGGATTGAAAATAAACCGAGAAAAAACTAAAATAATGATTATCGACAAGAATAACTGCAGTCGGTATGCAAAAACCGGATACGATACAAGTAGTTGATAAATTTGTATATTTGGGATCACTAATCACTAAACATGGTGCATCTACCGATGAAATTAAAAATCTGAATATCAACAGCTAAATTGGCATTGGAACAACTACAAAAAATATGGAAAAGTCACGACATCTCAATGAGTACGAAAATTCGCATAATGAATACTCTAGTCTTCCCTGTTTTTCTATATGCTGCGGAATGCTGGATACTAAAAGCAGCTGATATTCGGCGCATTGATGCTTTTGAGATGTTCTGCTGGCGGTGGACAGAAAAGCGAACCAACCTCTCTGTTTTGAACGATATAGGATCGGATCTACGTTTACGAGACATAGTAATACAGCGCAGAATTAGGTATTTCGGACATGTGGTACGTCGCAATGGAATAGAAAAATTAATTCTTGAAGGGATGGTAGCAGGCAAAAGGATACGCGGAAGGACAGAAACCAGGTACACAGATAGGATTAAACAATTAACTGCGGCCTCATCGCTCCAGCAAGTTATAAGACTCGCGGAAAATAGGGACATATGGCGAACAAGTTTGAAAGGAATTGGAACTCATAATTTCACGATGCTCCGACCGAACCAACGAATATGATGATGATGATTATCGAATGGACTTTATAATTGAAAAGAAAAACAAATATTTTTCGTAAATTGCGCAATATACATAAATAAATGTACACACGAAAACTTACATAGTACATACACATACCTACGAAAGCGTTTAAAACAATTGCATAAATAGTGCGCCCGTACAATTTTAAAGAATAAATTTAGAATAATTTTAGATTTGTATCGTTCCCCGTTAACCGTTTAGTAAAAGTGGACCTATAGCACATCATAGGCCAGAGGGAAGGATTATAGATGGACCCGAAAGGAGGAGCGTTGGTACGACCGCATCATAAAATAAGACACATTGACGGACCGCTGACTCAGTCGGTACGACGATATATAACTCAGGAAGTCGGGAAGAACTGGTTTCAGGAAAGGTTAGAATCGAAACGAGAAACGAACGGAGTTGGAGTGAATCTACTACGTCCAGCGATGGTTCGATATAGGACCAGATTCTTGATCGGTAGACGGACGACCCCGGTGGATGGGTAAATAACGTGAAACCCTAAACGGGAATTTATGAAATGAGAAAGCTGACACGAATACAATCGACAGCTTTTTAAGAGTTTGGTCTTTGACTGTTCGCTATATGGGAAATTAAAGAAAACGGTATATACAATTTTATTATTATTCAAATTTATTGCACTACACCAGTAATATATAACGTGTGTGTATCTATATATAGATATGTACAGAATTAACTTTTTCGGATGTAATATAGATAATCTTTCACAAAATAAAGAACGCAATAATAAATCTATCCTTATTTTGATATAGAAGAAAGTTATAACAACAACTGCGATCGCCAAGGTATACACATTAATCGTAAATGGGTTTAGTTTTAACGTAATAAGTTGAATGCATAATTATTTATCAAACGGAACAGTTATTTTGAAATATCAAAAGGATATTATAGATGTTACTAGTAATAATTTTTGAGTCCCACAAGGTTCAGTTCTTGCACTGGTCTATATTTTATATTCTAATATAAATTCCAGATTTAACAATACTCGTGTAGACTTACGGTTGTATAGTTACGCTCGGAAACAGTAATATAAAATCTGAAATTATGATAATGTCATAGAAACTTTGATCGAGTAATATATGATAACCTTAAAATTGATAATCATACGTCCATGATCACATATAATAATTAGGCTCCATTATAGACGATACATTGAAATATATCAAACGTATATGTAAATAATAAAGTCAAAAAATAACGTATATTTTTAAAACGCTCCCAGATCAATTATGAGGCAACTATAAATCTAAGGTAATTTTGTATAAAGGTTTAGTATAGTTACTATATACACATATTGCACTAGTGTCTACTTCAGTCATTTAACTAAACGACGAATGTATAGTGTAATTTGCAACTGTAGTAAATTTTTAATTGATTTGATAACTTCTTTATACATTACTTTTTAGTTAACGTTATATACTATAGCACGGATTTTACCTATTGATCTTTATATTAAAAAAAAATATATATTTTTAATATTTTCTTTTCACATCATGCCTTAATTGCTGCAAACAACGGTAATCACGTAAGTAGAAAATTAGTATTAGTCTAGCGACTCCAGTGAGATAGACTATGAGGAAGGGAAATTGATGAGAATGGAATGTGTGTAGTAAATAGTGTAGGAATGATCGAATACAATAACTAGAAAGAAGACAACGTGTTATCTTTTGAATAAGACCAGGTTTATTAAGCGAATTGCATCTCGGCAACACTTCCTTCGCAGATACCTTAGAGAGGATTAAGACTGTCTGAGTGCATTCTGGCGAACGTTAGGTTTGCTACTGACTTTGAACTTATCGAATAATCTTTTACACTGCTCGACGTCTGTCATACGGAATCTTCAGATCATTATGCAGTGTGAAATTAGAAACATAGTATGGAGCAGACGTAATATGGTACGGAGTATCTTGGACTGTTGTTGCTGTATTCTTCGAAGATTACTTTTGCCAGTACTACCGTACAACTGTAATCAATAGCGCCAAATGGGATACCGCAAGATAGATAGTTAATTTAGTCATTAGATTTATAACCGATTTCTGTCCCAATAACGGTTGTAACGATTTCGCACGATTAATGACGGCTGTTGTAGTGTGTGCAGTCGCCATTTAAGCATTTTGCCAACGTACATGCAAAGATAACGTACTGAATTTTAGGAATTTCTACGTCGTTACAGCCGGACACTGAACAGTTTTATTGGTAAATATAATGTGTTGGCACTTATTGGAATTAAACCACATACGACAACTTTGTGCCTACTGAACTAACCTATTCAGATGGTTTTGAAGTGTAATGTTTGCATACATTGCTTCATACCAATATCGTCTGGCGAATGTTGCTAAGATGGTTTGATTGCTAGTTAGCGTGACGACTGTTTAATCCTTAATGCTAAAAAAAATATGCAATTAGTCATATATATATATGTGTGTCTGTGTGTACGTAATAACGCATATCTATCCTCCGTAGTAATAAACTTTATAGTCATTTATCGTTTATTTTTCCGCGTATAATTCACCGTTTAACACATGTCCTTTCTCGTTTTAAATTTCCTTAAAATTCGTTTATTTATTTTTTATTAACTTTTCGTTCCGTACTCGATGTAGTATTATACACGAGGATTAATAACAGCTATATGGTAGTAGTGGTATTATCACTGGAAAAGGAGTAAAGTGTGCGGGTGGGCGTGAACGAGTAATTAAGAACTAAACCCATGGACGATGTCAAATATTAGACGGAACGATTGTAAACTACTAATATGTATAAGTGCACTTATTAGTTATTACTCAATTTAAAGATATATATATAATTAAAACAAAGAATCAACACTAGTTAGTAGTGATAACGATCCTTATTTTAACCGATATTTTAACGTAGACGTGTTCTTATTATATCGGGTTCGACGATATTTTTTCGAATTGTACAGATGCTTTAAAACTGGTTATAATGTAGGCGATAAAATATATGGGGAAATTTCTCGTTTTGTTGTGTATAGATGATTTTAAAAACGATCGTTACGACGACTAACTACATCGTTATAACGTGTAAACATGTAAAATCCAAAATACTACGTGTACTCGAATATATTTAATATCCACGTGTGAATAAAGACCGTTGTACGTTAAATGTAACGTCTAAACAATTAGGGAATCCGTACAATGTACTTTAAATAATAAATGCCAAACATGCAATTTTTGTGATAATTTAATTAATAACATCTGCCTCTCTCTCTCTCAATTTCTCAAAGAAATAAAACGCTGAAAAAATTTCTTCTCTCTCTATCCAATACGATGAACGACGATAATAGGTGAAACGGCAACTTTTAATTTAATAAATTTTAATTTTTGTTCATTACCCTTCCGTATGAAAAATGATTTACTTAAACATATATATATACATTATATAGCACGGTACTCGTTTCATTCTGTACTTCTATCATGGAATTTACAAATTAACCTATACCGTAATTTTTACATTTCGTTATGACATCTTCCTATTGCTTTAACAATAATAATAATAATAATATTATTTAAAAAAATCTGTCGCAATTGACCGGTTAGTTTTCTCGGTGTTGTTTTTTTTCCCCCGGGTACGATATTGTAATTACTTTTCCAACTAATGGATAAAGTTTCGCCTTGGATGTCAACTATAAGGTTGTGATAAACCGAGCAACGTATACAATGTATGCAACGAGTTATATTCTTAGATAAATAGCAGTCGATAGATGGTACAAATCTGAAGGTGTCAAAATTGGAGGTGAAATCATTATTAATATAAGGTACGCAGGTGACACGGTAATATTAGCAGAAAATGCGAAAGATTTGGGAATATTGTTGAAATTATTAGAAAGAAGGTGATAAATATGGTATTACAATTAATACTAATAAAAATAAACTAACGGTGACGGTAGATCAAAGTAAACCAAAGATAATACTAAGTAATGTGGAATTAAAAGTAGTGAACAAGTTACCTCGGTGCATGGCTAAACAAAGCCGGGGATTCAAATGAAGAAATTAAATGCAGGATAGGACAGGCGAGAGTAGCATTTATGAAAAAAACATTAACATCGCGTGGAATGTCTCTTGAAGTAAGATTCAAGAGTTTTAAAATGCTACGTACGGTCAGTGTTGCTTGCGGAACATGGAGACGCTGAAGGCTAAAATAATCAAAACTATAGAAGCCTTCGAAATGCGGTGTTACCGTCGTATCATATCGTGGACAGCAAAAAGGAAGAATAACGAAGTATCGGACATATTGAAAAAAGACGAAGAATTGTTGAATCAAGCGAAGGAAAACAGAGTAGACACATATTAAGAGGTCCGAAATATGTACTGCCGCAGAAATCATGGGAAACGTAGCAGGAAAAAGAAAAGTAGGCAGAAGAACGATTGCTCGGCAATATCCGAAAATGGTCGTCTACGAAGGTATATTGTTTCACAAGGCCGGAGACCGAAAATTATATCGAGAAATTGTCGCCATAGTTGCTACCAACGACTGAGAACAGTCAATTGGACAAAAGAAGAAGATGGTACAAAAGGAATTCATCGCGAAGTCTGAGTTCTAGCGATACCGGAAGCGATCGAAATTATGGCTAGAAAATATCAACAGAATACAAAAACACGCGTCAATATGGAAATAAACAATAAAATTCGGCGGCGCCATTAAAACGAACAAAACGGCGTGAATTAGCCTAGGATACCGACGAAAATTAACTTCCGTCGGGAAGATGGTTTTTATTACAAGCGAAATACCAAAATAATTCTAAATGTTGCTGAACAGATCGCATTTTATAATATCACTTTTGCGATGTTTAAACAAAAATACCAGCGTAATAAACGTTGCAGTTTTATATATAATATATTTCAGGCGTGTATTAAGTTTCTAATCGGAGTTGCAAAATCGGACAATTAGCTGCATTTTTTTTTCTCTTAAAGTAAATACGACTCTTATACGTTCGGATTCGTTAAATTTTCCACGATTTGTACCAGTTGTTTAACTCGTTTTTATGCCAGTTTCTAATGCCGATGCGAAGTCATAATTTAAGGATTATCATCTGCGAGCATAACTGTTCTATCGGCATTTACAGAAAAATTTATACATTTGATAAAGCGCGCAAAAATCATTGAAAAATCAAGCACATTCGTATAAAACAATCCTAAAATCCGTACGTTATCGCGAGCAAATCTAATATATAGCGAACATTCCGAGAGTTCAGCCGAAAAATCTCACGATCGACAATCGACGCGCGGTATATACGCCACGACTTGAAACCAGTTAAAGAGGGAGATTGATGCGTACAAAAGCTGCGATATAAAAATCCGGTTAAATCTAGCTATTGGTAGACGGTATTCGATTCAGACGACTAAAACTGACTAATTAATTAATGGTATACATCGATGAGGGCTGACTTTCCATTAAATTACATCCCGACAGACACTTTCATTATCTTAAACGGAATTGATAGAGTGCATTTAAAAATGAGATTATTATTTCCTTATCTGTAAAAAGTACTACTAGAGTACCCGGTTAAAGTAATCGATTCTTAAAAGTACTCGTTGAAAATATTCTATCCCGAAAATATTCAATATTGTCAATGAAAAAAAAAGGCGGTAGTATTTCGTATAATTTGGATTATTAATTATTTATCGAATTTAAAACGGAAGTATTCGTAAATAGAAAATAATTTAGGTTATTTTTTTACATATATTTAATAAACTATTTAGCGATGTTTCGGGTGAAATTTTATTAACGCCGACAAAATTTTTCATTTTTCCGTTAAGGCGATAATATGTCCGGATTTAAAAAATATTTATATACATAGGAAATTATCTACATTCCGTCTAAGTAGCGATAACACCCGCATCGAAAATTTACCATTTCCCGTCGTAATTTTATAATTTATTATCGAATTAAAAAAATTAAAAACGGTTTCCATTAGGAAAAAAAAAAACCTGTCTCCATTTTACGTGGAATAAATATATATATCGAGTGTGAGAACTACTTAACTTATTATTTATCAGTCAATGGACAGGAAAATTGACACCGCGTTGGGTAATTATCATCATCGTTATCGCACCGGTTAATATTTAACATAAATATGTATATAACACGCTCGTGCGCGCGATGTGGCTCGGCTCCGTTATAAATTCGTCTACTACGTTAGGTGTTCGGCAGTGGTGCCGTTAAGTTAATATTTCACACACGGTATTCACTACATAATAAGCGTGCGAAGTAAGGAAGTTACGAACAAGACGTTATTATTATTATTTTTATTTTCACCATTATTACGATTATTCCGATCGGTATAGTGGATGCACTGACTGAGACTACCTACAGAAATATAATAAGTGGAAGAGCTTATCGCGTGACAAGTGCCATCGTACACTAGTATTAGTACAAGTGGTAGTATCGTTATACGTAATTGGTATAAGTAGTAGTAGTATTATTAGTAGTATTATAAGTAGTGGTAGCGTACTACTGTTTTAGTACGACGAACTCGTACTGTTCGGTTAAAATAAGCCGGTATTTAATTTTTTTAAATTTAAAACAAATAAAAAAAAATTGTAATATATATATATATATATATATGTAAGTTTATTTTAATTACTTCGATGATAATTATTTTAACTGCGAATTTCAATAAAAAGCCAATAATAAAAAAAAAAAAACGAAAAAAGAAGAAAGATAGAACTGTTAAAAGAAAAAAGAAGAGGAAACGACTATTATCGTTTTCGCGCCAAAAACAGCAAGGACGCTTATTGTCTAGCATCCCGGATTGTTTAAGGGTCGTCGATAGGCGGGTCGGAGGGGGTAAACGTCGCCTCGTGTAGTGAAAACGCCGGCCGGCCGGCATTAGTGCGGGTAACACTTCGTCCATCGCCGGTTATACAGTAGACGCCGGTCGTGTTAAAGACGCGTCTATTCTTGTTGTTGCTGCTCTGTATGTGTTTGTTTATAATGTATGTGTGGTCGTGTGTATGTATTGTACGTAGTGTCGTTGCTGCTGCTGCTGCTGCTGCGCTTGTACGTAGTGCGTACCTCGTGTAATTCTCGTAGTCTCATCATAATCCGTTTGGTGGTGTTTCGCGTCGGTTCTGTAAAGTGAAGTTGTGCTACGCCATTTTGACGAATTTTTTATAAAAGAAATTTTTTGACTTTCGCTATTTTATATTAATTATAACATTTTACATTCGCGTCGTACGTTTTACATATTCGAGTTTTTTGTTTTAATTTATTTGGTGGTTATTTTTAGTTCGTTTTTTTTTTCTCTCGAAATGAACGAATTTTCTTTACTATCGTCGAAATTTATTTATCGTCGTCAGTAGGAAGAAGAAAGTATTTTGTCGTCGCTTTTTTGTTCGCGAATTTATTTATATTTAATAAAAATAAAGGTACGTATTTAAAATTTACGCACTTTTTTTTTTTATATTATAAGGTGATCGTTTTTTTGTTTTCCAAATAGGGCGTTGCCCGATTATTTCGCAAGTATGAGTAATAAAAAATTAGTAAAAATTACGTAGTTAGAAGAATCCTAGAATATTAAAAGAAAAAAAACGACTTATTTTTAATGGTTAAATGTTGTACGAAGAAATGACGTAAGCACCGATATGATTATAGAACGGAGCGAATATTTGAGACGTTAGCAATCTACCGTTAGTGTGGTAGGAAAAAGTAAAAATCGCTTCTATAATGGTTTCTGGTCTAATTTAGTATTTCGATAATATTGTAAATTTAAACGAAATTATTAAAACAAATTATATAACGGGTGTGCCGTTTTTAATATATTAATTTTTTATTTTTTTTTTTGCTAGATAAATTTGAAATTATGGCGTTTATTTATAGAATACGATTTCTCTAGAATATAATTATTAAAAATTATCAATTTTCGATTATTAATTAATGATAGTTTTACAATACTATAATTTGCATGATATATATAACTAATTCGATTAAAAATAAATGATAAAAATCGTTAATGTTTTTAATGATAGTAATAACTTGAATAATATTAAACTATTATATATACATATTTTGTACTGTTAATAAAGTTATTCTCGTTTAGTGGTCATTAAAAACTTAAATATGGCAAATTCCGGAAATTTTTGCGAGTTTCTATTGCTTTTTCTCATACAAAAAATATATTATAGAAATAAGAATTTCATGGAAGGTATTAATTTAAAAATTAAAGCACCAACGTTAATTCGGAACGATCGAAAGATTAAAAATTTTTAAACGAGTTTCTTAACCATAATTTTCGCGTTAATTTTTAAAATTTTTCATTGCAATTTAGTGTAATAAAATTTGCAGTATGTTGATTTTAAGATAAGCAGGTTGTTTTGTAATCGCTCTATACACGAGACTCGTCTTAATGTTTTATTACTATCGGAATGTTTTGATATTATTTTCGTGCAAGTTTTGTAATTTTTCCTGTTTTTCATATCAATTGTAAGTTTTCTTTCGATAAGTGGGTTTATTTCAGAAATTCCCCCCTTCGGCTCATTCGTTTAAGATTTGTTATCTAATTATATATTATTTAGAAATAAGTTATTGGGCATTAAATGTTAGGTTATCTAATTTTTGATTATCGGGATACATTTAGGACTTATGTAATTATAAATTATTAGACGATCTTAGGTTATCTGATTAAAATTATTTTTGGGCTACTCGTTCTTCATACGTCCAGACCGAATGTTTATACAAATAATGTTTTGCCCTTAAAATTTCTTCTCAAAACTATATTGATAGTATGTCGTTATTTCTCGTATTTAATTGACAATCATTCGCGATGCTGCATGAATAGGGAATTTAACGTTTATAATATATATGTATGCTTTTAAATTTTTACACTGTTTTCATTAGCGATTTTTAATTTTTATGCAGTAATAACATCTATATTTAAAAAAATCGATATATAGCTTCCTTGTTTAGGGCGTGTTTACCCGTTTTTATGTATATTATTTTTTATAAAAAATGTTTAAATTCGCATATTTTTAAAAAAAAAATAAATGTATTCTTTAAAATTTATTCCGTTTTTGAATATGCGAATTATTTTAATATTGAAAAAATAAAAAAAAAACGCTAAATGAAACGTTTTATTTTTCAACGTCGGCGGCCTGTAACTGTTTTACCGAACGAGAACGAAATCGCGTAAAAATGGGGTGTGGTTTTGTTAGCGTCACTAGTGTTACCACGTTGCGTAAGGCTTTCTACGGTGTTCGTAGGTAAACGTCCTCAACGGTACGATTGCGCGCGGGGGGTGCTTTTGAAATTGTGCAAAAGTATTAAAGAGATAGCTATAGTCTCGGTGTTTTAGTCATCACCAGTAGCGATGTGTAAATCCCCCGGTCAGAGAGACACGCTACCGAGATGGTTATTTTCGCGATTAAAATTATTTTGTTAAAATGGATTTCGCAATTTCAGGCAATTACAATTTCTATTGCATCGTCTCGATATCGGAAATAATTGAAAATTGTAAATTTTTACAATTAGAAAATTTGTCAACGAAACAAATCCATCATAAAAGTAACATCTCCCACTTTATATATCGGCATCTGGCTGAGTAAATTAATTGGACGAACAATTCTGTATTTGTGATAATTCCATTCTACTTATCTCACTAAGTGCCTTTCCCGAAATTTTTGCCTGCTAGGTTGGAGAGTCCTCTGATTTTGTGAGCGATATATTTACGAAATATTTTTCTATAAATAGGTGAACGGGTAAGATTTGACGACCTTCTGTAAATATTTTTAGGGCAGCACTATGTATATCTTGCAAGTCGGCAATCCACTGCCACAAGAAGAATATGATGATTAAGGGAAGTAGGCGTAATAACTATCCGAGAGGAGTAAATTCGATTTGTTTAATCTATATTCGGTTAAAATGTCCCGCAATATTAACGATAGAAATTCGCCTTGGATAAAACAACTTTCGAACGAGCTTTAAAACTTTAAAGGGTGCAGGAGTCCTCGGGGTTTTATGAAAGTTTACGAAATTTAAATATTTTCGTTAGAAAATGTTCAAAAAACATTCCAACATTAACTACTCTCGTCCATTCACGGCGGATTAGTCGCGTGGGTATGTGTATGCGTTTGTTTATGGCTGCGCGTGTAAATGTACGAATCGTTTGTATGACGTCATAAAGGACCGGTGTTCAATTGAT
Source organism: Coronaproctus castanopsis (assembly GCA_032883995.1). Lineage (NCBI taxonomy): Eukaryota > Metazoa > Arthropoda > Insecta > Hemiptera > Monophlebidae > Coronaproctus > Coronaproctus castanopsis. The sequence continues at coordinate 261,361,518 of CM065052.1, read as the reverse complement.
AACCTTCTCATTCCGGCCGGAATGATTCAACATCGTCTGTTGAGAAAGGAAATATATTTACGCATTCTTGTAAGAGTTATGTTCGATTTATATTCCCGATAAGAGAGAGTACGTTTTATAAAGATTTTATCAAAAGTTAAACAAGGGGAAATGTCATTTTTATTATTGCTGATATGGAATAAATACTTAAAAATAGTACTCGTTTAATTAATTGTTATTTTCTATAATTTCATCATTATTAGTTAATATTATCATTTTCTTCGGAATTTACATAAAAATTACTGAACGAAAACACATTAAAGAAAATGTTAAAAATGAAAATCGTCGCGTAATATACGAATATTATACACAGATATATTTTAAATTTTCTAGTTTATTCAAAATAATTGAAAATTTTTTTATTTTTTAAAGTAAACAAAAAAGTCCATAAAAGTGGTGTAGTTAAGCGCATCTTTGACCGGCGTTAGATAATTATTAATCTACCCGTTTATTTATTGGAATAGTTAACTATTTTAAGGAATAATTTATTGCTACACACACACACACACACACACACACACCAACAAACACAAACACTCTTTCTCTACCTCATTAAACTGTGTTTTTGATAAAAAAAAAATAACTGTATCTTCACAGGGATATTCCGCTAGTCGCGGAGTCTAAGACGAGATCGACGGATTGGGATATTTGATTTCGAGGATGAGACACTTTAACATTGTGTGATAATGACCTCTGTTACATGACGTCACCGGTTTCTAAAAATTCGTTATATCATTATCAGGATTAGCAATTTTTCATTTTTTTTCTTTTAATTTCCTTTTGCTGCTTTTATTTGTCTGTCTTTGACCCAACGCTATAGGTACATATCCTTGTAGTGTGTAGGTGTGTATGGTATTTGTGTTGTGTGCATCTGTAAATTCATAGATATATATACACATGCAATACATATACACATCAATATAACATAAGTCAGTAAATAGTCAAAGGTAGATAAGACGTTACGTCAGCCAGTATGGGGTTAGCTGGTGCTCATTTACCGAGCAATTGAATAGTAGTTCCTTTACCGTGAAGGAATTCTCGTTCTAATCTGATTCAAACTCTGGTCGTGGTTGCAAAATTCTAAAACATCCGCTACACCACGAGATAATTTATATACACACATGTATATATGCGTACGTAAAATGCCATCAATTCGGACTTTACTGTACGATGGATTGAAATAGAACAAGATTTATTTCAATATAACATTCAATAAATTAATTTTTTAACCACATAAACAATTGCCAAGTATCGTTATAGTTAGATACAAATGCTTTACAAAATTAAAGAAATAATAAAGAAAATTTCAGTAAAACAACAACATAGGAAAAATTAAAAAAAACATTAATTCACTGAGGAAAAATTGATAAGAAGACTAACTATCTTAGGGCCAAGCTAATAAAGCGATGGTTTTTTTACAGCGATATACAACCGGCTTACGTAAACCCAGAGACACCTTATCGTAAATCTATTCAGGGAGGGGAGAGTATATTGATATCTGTCCGTGTGAAACATGGGGACAGTGAGCTCAGAAAGCTTAAAACGGCTGGAAGCCTTCGAAATGCGAACCCTGAGAAGGATATAGCGTGTATTAGAAAAATGTGGTCTCAAAACATCGATAATAGTTCAGGACATCTTTTATTTGGCGAATAAGATCAGGGAAAATGGTATCTTTCTGCTGGCTCTGCAGGGTAAGATCGAAGGAAAAGAGCCAAGAGGAAGAAAACGATTAGAAATGATAACTGCCTTTCGGAGATCATAAAAAACTAGTCCACATAGTAAAGGACGCTATTGTTTTAAAGGTTTAATCCGTCGTCTAGGAATGCGTTGTATTTATCACCGCTTCCATTATCTGGTCGTTGATAATTTTACTCGCACGGTATATATATCTTTCTAGTGCGAATTTACAGCTATGTGTAATAATTTATCGCTATTTGAGTTTGATCTTTGGTTTATCAAATAAATCGACGTTCTACATTTATATTAATTGTCGCCAGAGGATATTTCTTATTTAGTCTGATTTCACAGTTGTATATAGTATTCCTTTACACGATGATGATACTACTTATAAAATAAAATTAGGATATAGTTTTTTTTTTAATTATAAAATTAACTAATAAATGTATTAATGATAGTGTTATTTAACGGCGTGTAGTATGAAAAGTGTTATTAATTAAAATTAAAACGATTTTTTTAATTGTATTCAGTACAGTTTCATATTATTCGATTTTTCTTTTCCATAAACAGGACATAATATATATATATATATATATATATACGTGCGCGTGTATATATATGCATGTATATATATATTTATTCACGTGGTTTGTCAGCGCGACTTATTCATAATGGATATCATCGATAGCGACTTTAATTTTATTTCCATCAAAGAAGAAATACCGGATTTCCTGGACGACATCTATCGATTCGCGGCCGATACTAAATCCGCTACGACAATCGTGGACGATTTATTCGCGTCGGAAAATCAGTTTTCTCGTACGATGGAACGAGATGAATTCCTGTTATCGGACGACGATTATCCTTTTCTTACGTCTAAGATAGATAACGACACTATCGTTCGTAGTACTGCTTCGTCGATAAACGCGCCGGTAGTAATACAATCGTCGTCGAAAACGAACGAAACGTTTTTCGAACAATTCGAAGATAATTTATTCGACGTGGTTAGTAGCGCGGTCGTTAGTAGTAGCGAAGATAATAGAAAATTAATTATCGGCGATGGTAGAAATGAAAATTTTCTCAGAGATGACGATACGTTCGCTACGTTCGGTAATATATCGTTAGAAGATGTCGGATTAGACGCTATAGTCGACGCTTTTCCAGTCGGTCCGTTATCGCCGGTTGTCGACCGTTGTTTAAAAGACGATAGTAGTAGTAGTAGTAGTAGTAATCGGTCGAATCCGTTTTTCGTCGATTTTAATTTGGATTATTTACTAGATCAATCGTTGTTACAACCGTTGAACGATAAATTGTCTATTAATACGACAACCGCCGATAATAAGCCTACAGATAATACCGTCGTTGTTAATTCTAACGATGATAATTTAATGTCGTCCGCGTCTAACGGTAAATCGGTAGACGATATAATATCGACTTTCGAATTGAAAAAGACGACAATCGCCGATAAAGAAACTATTAATAAAGTTCTAGCCGATGATCGGATAACAACGGTAAAACGCGTTGTAAAATTATCGTCCTCAACTTGCGATGAACGAGAAGAGCGCTTAGCGGTAAAACGGAAATGTAACGCCGCCGATAACGACGGGCCTAGTAAAAACGGCTTGAAAATTAGTATACAGAAAAGAACGGTTAGCGACGGTAAAACTTTATTAATACCGAAGATCGTAAATCGTAAAAGCGATCAATTAAAACAACTGACGCCGATCGTCGATACTTCGCCGCCGCCGCAATATTTGCATAGCGCCGAAGAGTTGATGGAAGAAATTGTCGCGCCGGAAACGCCTCAAAGTTTAATGGAATCGGACGATGATTTCGGGTTTAATTTCAATAACGCGCTTAACAACGACGTTATCGGTAATAATTTCAATACCGTCCCTACTGAAACTAACGTTACGAATAATGATGATAATCGTGACAATGACGACGGTATTTGTCATTTACAGAGAGTTCGTTATCATCAAAATTGGACGTACGTTCAAGTACGTCAGAATAATTACAATAAATATCCTTTAATGAGAAAATATTGCGGTTTCGACGATGACATGTTCGAAACCGAATCCTATAAATGTTTACCACCGGCCGAAGTAACCGGCCAAGTTCAACCGACTACCAATACTACCACTATTAGTGTAAATACTAACGCTCAATTAATTCGATTAAAAGTCGACGATAATCTAGTTAAGGACGTTCGAATTGACGATAAAAATATTAAAAATTCCATCACCAAATCTCGATCTGTAAATAGTAAAGACGACGATACCGCCGTCGTTACTAAAGTTTACGACTTTGAAGACGACGAAAAAAATAATGATAATAGTAGCGGCACTGACAGATTGTTTGAAAGAAAATCGCGATTGAACGGACAACAGCAACGAAGAATTACCACATCGTTAGCCGCTGCTATCGGTTCTAAAAAAAGAAATCGTCGACTGATGACCGTAGACTTGAAGAAGAAATTATGCTCGCCTTCGTCCGATCGTGATAATAATTGTCAACGCGACGTAGTCATCGTCGGTCCACCGCTCGATCACGACTACGGTCTAACTTATGCTCCGTCAACCACGTCGCCATTTTATCGTAAGAACCGTTCCATTAACGTGGACTGTCTCGGTATACAGACTCCATCCGCTTCCGAACCACCGACTGACGAATCGGGTAAGTTCAGTATTATTCGAATCTGTATGCACTCTTGTGCCTTCGGTACATCGAGTAGCTTGTTGGAGTAATTAATTCTTGTATATCTTGTACGTAATATGACTGCGTCTTCTTAGCCGTGTTTTCAGATAGATTTCATTTCTAAGAGAAGAAATTCATAAAAATAAGTATAAATATATTATATATATATAGCCAAAGTGACAAGAGCAATAATGACCAAGTAGGACGGTAAACACATAACATAGTTCCTAGGATAGAACGTTTATCTAACATTTAATACATACCGGATTATTATTTTGTAACGCAGTTTATGTATAACGGGCCACGGAAATTTCCGGACTTATTTGAAAAGATTCAAAATAGCAAACAGTGTGATTGTTACAGAATATGTGAAGAAGATGGAACATATTCATTTTAGAATGTTCAGCGCTTGAAGAAATAAGAAGTTGCTTACAAGATAGACGAGGATTATAGAATATTTAAAAAAACCCACACAATTCAGTCGCAAATTAACAATTTTCGATTATAAACTTATAGATTTCGGTAATTATCGAGGAGTGAAAACGTGCATTATATATTGGTTTTTAGGTGATTATGTAAATAGTGTTATATAAATATCCCATTATTAAGAAAATAAATGATTTTGATTTACGTCAGTTAGGTATTGACTGATGACTCAGTATTGGTAGATGATATATATATATATATATGTCGCCGGAATAGCTTAGTTGCTAGAGCACGAACTTCTATACGATACGATTGACGACGCAAAAATTATCAGAAAATAAAAATAATATAAATAATCCTAATATTAACGTGTGGAGGGCAATGCGGTACCTTCACGCACAACACCATATGCGCGCTAGTAATAATAAATAATATATGTCATCTGAACGATAGTGTGTTCCACAAATAGTTGTAAGCTAACTCTCTCGTTTTAGTATTTTTAAAAATAAAATTTCATTCCAAAATTTTGGTCCAGTAGTTTCTCTCAACAAAACTGTCGTGTCTTCTCCGGGTTTATAATAAACTAAAAAATTAATCATGTATTGCTCCGTTCATTATATAAAATATATTCATATCGATACATTGTATTGTTTTTTGTTTTTTGGTATCGGCATTGATTGCGGTCGATAGACAAAGAATATTGCTTAGGCGCACCACTAAACTAATATGCGTGTATAATGAAGAATATTCCAAAAAAGTATTTTTATTAGTTACGTTTTAATGAGCGCCCCCCTTTCGTGGGATACTGAAACGTGAAAATAATTATTTCTATAAATGTATAGTGTACCGTCTCTCCTCTATTATTACAGATAGAAGAGATTCTTCTATAGATAATTTTCGTGAAATATACCACACAATACGCGAGTGACGACGTCTGGTTTCACGAAGCGTGCGTGTGTGTGTGTTTTGACAGTTTAGTGTGTGTTAGTGTGTTAACGTGTTGCCACATAAGTTTTGTTCTTTTAGGTCTATGTCCTTTTGACGGACATTAGAGCATGAAATACCGTGAAATGAGTTCCAAGGTCGTCGGTTAATTGTGTTTGTTGACGCAACACACACGCCTGTTATGTATACGTGCATATATATATATATATATATATATATATATATATATATATATATATATATATATGCATATAATTGTTCAATGTTTCATTTTCTCAGTTTATGTTCCTACATATTCTTAGTTTTCTCTCAATTTTTTATTTTTACAAAACTGTCGCCCATATCGAAGGCTTTTATTATTGCACAACTATCACCACTAAAAATATGTTACTATTTATAAAAACTGCTATTACTATACTACAACAATAACTTACAGCGCCGCTTTTAATTCATTTTCATCGACGTGTATAGTGTACTGGTTCTTCTAACGCCGCTTTGTTATAAGCCTGTATCTCCAAGAATATTCCATTCGATATCTGGCTATATTTGCCTGACGTACATTATTTTAATTCAATCTATCGCAGGCTACCGCGTCGATCATTAACCATTGATATTGATTCATCATCTTTTCTCTAGTTCAAGGTTGGCAGCATAATTCAAAGTCTGTGTCTCTCCTTACGCCCTGGCGCACTTCGTAATTTACGCGAAAGATTTGTTTCTTCAAGCCTATTGTGGAATAGAAATTTTTATAAAACACACATGGTAATTCCAAAATCATAATAATTATTCAACTTTTCCTGGATCGAATGTTGAACACCCGTGGTAATTCGAAATGGATGATCTAGTCGCCTAATCGATTCGGTATTCGATTAGGCGACTACAGAGTATCGTGTTGAACTACCGATCTTAGATAAGATACCGCACAATTTTAGACGTTTCTTAGAAGACACCATGCAATTGTTACAGCGATCATAAATTACGCGGTATATAATTTAAAACCAATAGTCGTCATCAAGGAAGGCCAAAAAAACGTCGGATAGACTCCATCAACAATGATATGGAGCATGCCGGTGTTGAGATAGAGGACGTAAAAGATCGTAAAACATGGAAAAGACCGTGTCAACAAGCAGACCCCGCACAGGGAAAACGCTAGGAAAGAAGAGTCGTCATTCGGACGATGCCGTCATTGGGACGGTGTTAGTTTTAATAATAAAACCATCACTGCTTTGCTAGGACATACGACTCTTACTCATAGTCACCTGATCAGAATCACCACCGTTCCTGCAGCAATGTTAAATTAACAATAGAACACCTGCTGCACTACCAAAAGTATAAGGCCTGAACGTATTCGATATGGTCTTCCATCAGCATTACAACGATTTGTTCAGCCAAATTCAGCCGGTCCAACAGTATCCTACGTGAAACCGGCATGTTTCAACAACTATAGCTTCCGTGTCCGTGCCTGTGGCCTCGTAGTAGTATACGGCGCGTAAACGGATCATCATCACTTACTGTCTACTTAAGAATGTATATTATACACATATATATATATATATATATATATATATATTTCGTTATCCGTAATCTTAAACTAAGAATTTTTATGTTGTTTTTCGATTAGATCAAGAACGTTATATTATGATTAGAAAATTGTGGATTATTAAAAAAAAGATTGTTTTTAACTCTAAAGGCGATTTTAGCTTTTGGTTGCAGCCAAACATATTCGATTCATTGCCGTTGTCCATAGTTGTAAGGTGTTTATATTTAGTTCATTATAAATGCTGTCCGTCATAGAATTATTCCTCTTTCACGTTATTACGTTTCCTTGTCGTAAAAATTTATGGTTGCGCTCTAATTTTGGTTTTTATTTTTTATATACAGAATAATAGGGAATTTTTCTTTTCTAGAATTTCGAAATAGTACGTACAACCTGCCTTTTTTAAGGCTATGCAAATATTCAGACGTTATTAATATATCGCGAGTGGTTCGATCGTAAGTAGGCGTTCGGAAATAAAAAATATGATCATTGGTAATAACTATTTTCGGTGACGCATTATCGATTATAGGAAGTAATCAAGTAAAATAAAATTAAAGAACGAAGATATATAATTGTGAAACCAATCAAAACGTCGAATAACTGAGAATGAACAATTAATACTGGAAGAATACAGGAAAAAACATTCCTCCTTTATCGATTAAAATCACTCGCAATTAAAGTTAAAATCCAACGTACAACCGAGGCCCTACTCTAAGTTGAATGAGAAGAACATTGGACCTCGCTATACCCTGTAATTGAGGAAAATATTTACTGAAATAGCGTGCAGTTGGATTAAAATATACCCACATTTCTGGAAGACATTAAAACTCGGATTTCTGAAAAATTTCAAAAATTCAGCGACCTAAATTTTTTAAAATGACTGAATAAATGTATTTTTGCAAATTGCCGTCATTTAAATTGTGCGCCACAAGTGATTGTAAGCTAATTTCTCGCTTTCCTATTTTTATTAAAATTTCATTAATAAAAATTTGTCGAATAGTTTCGGAGTTATTAAAAAAAAAAAAACAATAAAACCGTTAGTCTTCTTTGGGTTCTTCGTATAGAAGTGAACAGAAAATATCATAAATTTTTAACCGATTATACGAAAATATGTTTAGCATTCAAATATTCTACGCCATCCAAATGACGATTTTATAGCGGAACGTGGACAGCTACAAATTTAAAATGTTACGTTTTAATTTAAATTTTCATCTCTCGTTCGAATTTAAATTATGGAAACCGTCGAATGACGAGCATTTTTCTGCGAACGAAAATTCCCTTAAACGACGTATTTCGCTTGGAAAAGTTTTAAACGTGTTTCATGGAATACCGCTAGAGACTACCGATTAACGGAGCAACGTCCATAGTGTATTTTTTTTTCTCGTCTGGATTTGCGTAGGAATTTGCCATTCTCCGATGTAACACATACGGCGGCGATATATCCTCACGCTCCATACTCTTCCAAATGGCCGATACCGGTTTCGCATTCTCCGAATAAATTCAGTTTCTCCTTCCCGTCTCATCGCTACTTTGTCCATCTAGTCATAGAAGTTTCTGAAAATCTTATTAATGATTAAACTCGTTCCGGTTCAGTTTGATGAATCATTCGTTTAAACAAAAAAAAAAAAAAGTCAATTTAAGTTCTGTTCTTTTTTATGAATACATTCTGCTTCCATCGTTCAGTTGTCATTAGTGATGAATGTAGATGATATTATCAGTGGGGCGTTGTCAAATTCTCGTGAACTTTCTCCTAGCTAATCGATTTTATTCAATTTTTTATTATTATTACAATATATAAACACGTATATATATATATATATATATATATATATGTATGTGTGTATACGTTAAAATCTTATATGAATAAAAATTAGTGTATCGAATAGGATATAAAATGTAATTCGAATGGCTGCAACCAACCCCCTAAATTGTATATGTAAGACGCAGACGCGCCCCGATAACTAATCTGTCTAGTCCATTGACTAATTCGACTTCAGAGATACGCGTAAGGTTACGAGCAGATTTCCGCACAATAGTAAAATTTTGTACAAAGTAAGCGTCCCTTGTATGAAATCATACGTGGAAGCGAAACTTTCAGCGTTAGTGTATGCGCATTAAATCTCCCTGTATCAGCCGTAGTTATTTTAAAGCGGTATGAAGCTTCGTTCCCTTTTGAAGTGCAGTAGTCGTAGTAGGTAGTAGTAATTGTAAAAACCAGATTGGTGACGATCGATAACGTTTAAAAGGGTTATCTGTAACGGGTCATTTCCATCGACAGTGACCTTGCTTTTCGACTTTCGACTCCAAATAAACGTACAACGTTTATTTCTGCATTATATAAAAATAATTGTTATGTATATATATATATATATATATATATATATATATATATATATAGATAGATAGTGAGAGAAGTGACGAGAAAGAGAAGTCCCTGCGATAGATATAACAGAGGTTCAACGTCTTTGTCGAATCTGACGAAATTTGAAAGATACGTTTTTTAAATTTTAGAATTAAAAGCTTTTAATTGACACTCATGAAAATATTGCAACAAAAAAAAGTATATTTATAATTCTCGTTATTATCGTGTTGAATACGAATTTTATTATTTAGAAGCGTATACGGTTTACTGCATCATTTTGTCCAGAATTTCTTTTTCCGTCTATATATACGTGATTGTTTTGTGTTGACGTCTTTTTAAATGTATATTGCGTGTTGTTCTCTGTTATTATACGACTATTATTTAAAAAAAAAAAAATTAATGAAAATATACAGTGTGCAGCACGATGCGGTTACAATGTAATATTTAAAAATGTACTATCAGATACTATTTACATGGAAATATATCTGTTTAGATGTACATGTGTCTGTATCCCGAAATATATACATTTAAAAACATTTTTTTATAATTATATTTAAAATAGTGTTTATTTATGTAGAAAATTTTGCGCATTTCATCATATTTAACACACACACACAAACATGTAGAAGGCGCTGTCAATAGTATTACGAAAACTTATTGTCAAGTCGCGCATATGAGGAAGTAGCGAAACATGAACTTTAAACAAAAGGAATTTATAGAAAACGTAAGACTCGAGATTTAAATGTCGACGCGTGCTAAAAATATCAGTGGATTGATAAGATTTTAAAATTAAGTAGTTTTTAATCGAGTGCAAGAGGAAGAAACGATTATTCTAATAAACAGGAGTGAAATGTATAGACACAAGATGGCCTGTTGAATGATGTACTCGTGCGCTGGCCCGAGGAGAAGACCGAGACGGGCATTAATGGGGACATCGTTGAATTGTGAAAAGTCTAACGGTAGAACGAAAACAATCGAGATAAGAGCGAACCAGTTCAAAGACTTATGAATGGTTTTTTATTACAATTTGTTCAATATTCGAATATTCAGTAATACTCTAAAAAGTAATTATATTTTGATTCCATACATATATTTCAAGCTTTCCCAATAGAATATTCCCGTATTCGTCTGTAGGTATTATTATTATTTGTCCAATTCATAAGATTCGGTTCTTTACAAACGTCTTAATTCGTCCTGCTGGATTGAGAGCTGTTTTGCCGCTCTGAATTTGTATGATTCTGCAGTCATAATTCACGCTTTCTCGGTAGTTTCTTCTTTCACCAGTGATACGTCTAGTACATAGAAATCTCCATAGATATCGTTGTTTCTTTCGTATTGTCTGGCACTAGTGCTAATTCTAAGAACTTTATTATTATTTTTTTTAATACCCCCCCAAAGCTGACAACCATAACTTTATGTTGGTTTCAGTATTTGATTATATACTCGTAGCTTATTACTCAGCGAAAGAATAAATATATATATATAAATTTCTCGTTTAATAAAATTATTAATTATTCAAATTGATCATCGTTAAAATTCGCTCGTCATTATTACGTTTAACCTCGAGAATTCGACGAGTTTATATATATATATATTTTATATATATATAAATTTAAAAATGTATTTCTTTTCTTTGCTTATAGAAGAAGATATAGAGGAAGAAGACGAAGACAGCGATTCTAGTAGTGATGGTTGTTATAACGCGATGATGATTCGTCAGTACAATAACGGACGCATCATCGATCATAACGACCGTACTAACACTTTGAAACGTCGTTATACCGTGTCCGTAAATAATAAAGGCCGAAATAAAACTATCAAGAAAACCATCAATGCTCGATCGGTACGAAAATCGCGCGTCGTTAAGAATTACGACGATCTGGACTCATCGTCGCCGGAGCCACCGATTGACGTCAACAGTAACGGAAGAAAAAATTATCGCGTCGGCGGTGCTAGAAAGTCGAAAAATTTATTTTGCTCCGCATCGACCGATAACGATAACGGCAAAAGTAATAGTAATAACAACAATAATTCAATTCGCGGTTACTATCGCGGTAGTAAATCGTTTACGCCGGAAATTAGACGAATGCATAATACTAGCGAACAGGTTAGACGAGTTGAAATGAAAAATCTGTTCGAAAATTTAAGATGTTGCGTACCGTCCATCTGCGGTCAATCTAAAACTCCGAAAGTTCAGATACTGATTCAGGCGAGCGCTCATTGCGAAAATTTATGCTATATGGAGAATAAATTGGCTATCCGTAAAATGGACGCGATCAAGAGACGAGAAGTTTTAACTAATTTACATTCGGAACTTACTAAACAAATCGAAACTTTAAAGCAGCAGCAACAGTAGTAGATAACCGTTTTAAGTAGATTCACACTATAGATATGGTCACGCTCTCACACGTTCGCACTTACGGTCAGGCTTCAGTTAGTCTTATAATCAAATTCGTTTGCATTCTGATTTTAATAAAAAAAAAAAAAATTATTCGTTGGCATTTAAAATTCAAAAATTTTTAAAATATTATATTTATGATATTAATAATTAATGAAAACTGTCGGAAACTAGTTTCCTTCGGATTGATACTGCAACAAAACTTGAAACCGATAGTGTGAATGCTTACATTATTTCTCATCTGAGAATATTTTACCGCAGCCTGAACGTACCTGTAGTGTGACTCTAGCCCTGTATACACCGCGTTCCGTTACTATATATCTGGTCGTATTATTCATCTCATATGTATAATAACGTATTGATTATTTTTTTCAACAATAACACGCTTCCACACACACACACATTTACACACACTTACACACAAGGGGGGTAACTTATAGTTTCCTTTCTGAAGTTAGTGTCGCATTTTGTTTTTCTTTTTTCCGTTGCTTTGAAACTTCGAGCTTTAAAAAATACGTGAACTTTAAGACGTTTAAAATAAATTTTTGCACGTTACAATCCGTACTAATTTGATGATGATAATAACTAGTCGGGATTAAGTTAATGTAATTAAAATTTTTAAAGTCATTTTTCTTTATCTTTTCCTATTTTTTTTTTATTTGACTTCTGAAATTAAATTTTATTTTAAAAAGTTTTTTTTAAAGTCCGCTTTATTAATCTAACTAGATTTGGTGATTTTTTTTTAATTGTGCAAGTCTAAAATAACACTTTCTATAGTTGGCGACACCTGTTGTATATATGTGCTACTACTTACGTATGTTTTATACGTATTTATTTATATATATACATGCATATATTGGTATTATGATATTGTGTACTATTAATAAGGTTTTAGATTGAGTACATCGTTGTGTACACAAATTCTGTATAATATCCCGGGTTGTACGTAATATGAACAAATACAGATGTGTGGTAAATTTTTACGAAACAGTTATATATATATATATATATATATATATATATATATATATATATATATATATATATATATTAAATCGTACAGTTGCTTATTAATAGTAATAATTGATATTTCTAGATCATCGCGTTAATTCACATAATATATAGTCGTGTTAATTATTTAACACGCACTTGACGTATGTGTAAGATCCTATTTGCTCGTTTAATAATATGAAATTTATTCTTTATTTAAGCTTTAAAACTTATATATTCTAAGCTATTGTAAATTACGTAGTTTTTCGAAATTTGCACTTGTGTAATAAAAGAAAATAATTTATTTTGTGATAGTAATTAATCTTTACAATGCAAAAAAAGTCTGTGTTCATGTGTTCAAAGTAATCTATTTTTATGTGTAATTTTATAATTGCGTACAAGAATATTAAATAAGAAAAAAGTTGCTCTTAATTTTTAGATTATATTTTTTTATATTAATATTATATTACGATTACTGTTTTAATTATTACTATTATTGTCTTATAAGTAATTATGAAGTATAATGATTTGTATTTCAGTTTGATCCGAGCTAATTTGTAATATATTTTTTTTATAAAAAGTAGTTTACATTATCACGATGAATATAATATTATATGGACGCGATATTGACAAAGGCTAGACGGATTTTCTGAACAAAAATTATGCCGTAAAAAATATTTTATATATATATATATATATATGATTTAAAAAATGAATTATATTTAGTTTGTGGAAAAATTGCTTAAAGAAAAACTTTGTACGTATATAATTAAGTTACCAAAAGCTTTATTGTGTGAACGTTTACTCATTTTATTATATCTCACACGCAAGTATATATATATGTATGTAAATGCGTGCGACTATGTGGGTTGTTTCATATGTGATAAAATCTTCTATACAAAACTTTTTTTTTTTTTGTTGATACTTTTATATAGTTTCATTCTACGGTTAACACTATATTATGTATATGTGTATATATATATATATATATATATATATATATATATATATATATATATATATATATAATTTGATTTTTCTGTTTAATTTACAATGTTATATATATATATATATGACGTGTAGTATGCGTGTTATAAATATTTTATATTAAGTATATTTTAAAAATCTCCGAGTTTGTTTTCGGATATGTTGCACGAGTGTATATTTTTTCTCGAAAGGAACAATATTTTGAATTAAAGTAACATTCCAAAAAAAGTTTATTTCACGGAACATATCTAAAATAACGACGTTTAATTTACTACTACACGTTCTTTATTATTCGTGTTTTCCGAGCGAATAAGTGCGGACATATTTAATTTTACCTTCTATTTATATAACTTATACGAATTTATTTTAGCGAGATCGTCGTCATTGATGGAGAGGAACTTTGATTTAATTGTTTATATTCGGTTTATTTTTTATTTATTTTTTTAAATACGAATTTTAATTTCGTTAACGTAATCTGTTCATTTCGAGTAAGTTTGCCCTCGTTATTATTGTGACATATTATGTAAACAGCGTACGATATAATATGTAGGCCTATTTGTATAGAAATTCTGTTTTCTAAATTCGAGAAATATCTTGTATTATTTTTAAATTAAGATATTTTTGAGAATTAGCGATAACTGCAACATAGTCGGCGACAACTCTTTTATTTATTAATATATCGATTAGAAAATCTGTTCCGTGTATACGTTTATTTAATTAGCATCGGCCAGATGGTAATATGGTTTGTATTACTCCCCACTTTCAATTTTTATCATTTTTTTGCTATTTCAGATTCTATCCCGTAGTTGGTTTTCGAAACATTAAAAATCGAAAACAGTAAAGCATTTTGTGTTTGTAGCTGATCACAGACGATTGTTTCGCGCGTGTACTCGTCTTATTTCTAAATCCAAATGTGAGTTTTCACCTTATGATTTTCTAGTTTTGTACGGTTAGAATGTTATTTGTTAATTTTATTAAATAATGGAAGTTACGGAATTCTTTTTGGAATATTTATGTTTTTGATTTTAACGTTGGCTTTATAAAGATTTCTAATTATATATCATTTCGGTTCAAATTATATTTTTACGCGGCATATCTATTAATTTCGCCTGAATTATTCTTTCTAATCAGCGCATACATCAATTCTTACCCGAATCTCTCTGCTATATGTACGATGTTCTTCGTGTTTCCCACAATTCAGCGAACCTTTTTTAAATCTGATCTAGGACCACCACAGTAAGTCTCCCTGGATGTCTATGGTCCGTTAGTGCCGCCGGCGCCTGTACTACAAAATAATAATAATAATAATAAAAGCTTTTCCATCGTGGATCGCCGTCATTTCTTTATTCATATTCCATACACGTTGATGAGCAATGCTGTAGCGCGTCTAATTTCCCTCGATTTGTTATGAAAGCGCGTTGTGCTTAATTGTGTAGAGCTATATTAGTAATGGTGCGAGATATTTCATTAAATACAGTAAAAATATTTTTTATTTTTAAATTTGGAAAGCAGAATTTCTCTGTATATATATATATATATATATATATATATATATATATATATATATATATATATATATAAATATATATTCGTAGAATTTATTTTATTTTAAACTTTATACCGTGTATTATTTGCCTGTTTTATTATTTTAGTAATTAATACGCTATTATTACCACCATAATAATAATATTAAAGCGGTTTACGTTTTTCTCTAAATAATTGTAAAAAAAGTTTATACCTGTTTTTATTTTTAAATAAAGTAGTATCCAAAGAAGAAGACATGATGCAATTTTATTTTTTTGTCGCTCGATTTTTTTTTAAAAGAAAATTACTATTCGACTCGTTTATGAATACGTTATTAAATTTATTTGGCCCGGTTTTGTAGTTAAAACTTAACACATCAAATCGCTAGTTTCATTTAGTCACCGATGTGTTCACTATATATGGTACATGAAATTTGAATGCTGACAAAATTATTTTTTTAGCTGACGTGAAGTGTCACAATTTTCAAAATATTTTCATATATAAATAAATTATCTATGGGACGAAGCGGTATTATCCGGTATAAAATTACATTTTTTTTTGTCAACAAATTTTTATAATGCGCGACCGAAGTGGTTTAGATATTTCGCGTGCTACGATTGTAAACGGAATTGTCTTTAGTTACATTCGAGTATTTGAGGTCTTTTATGTTGTCTTACACAGTCGTAAATAATTTTTTATCCTGATTTATAAGATGTTTCGAGAAAATTTCCGAAAAAGGATAAACATGTTGATATATCGGTGAGTAGCGACATTATGAATTAATGAAACAAATTAAAAACTCGGTTAGTCGCTATAAAATTTATTCACGCTTGATAATGACGCGTAATTGTCGAAAATCTTCGGGCAAATAAAAACATTTTATAGCGATTTTTTTTTATTCCTTCTTCTTCATCGCCCTGGGGAATCCGATCTGCAGTTTGCCGTTCACATTCAACTAAGTACATTCATAGTACTTTTGTTACGATCATGTTCGACCACTTAGAGGATACTCTGCCACGAGGACGAGTTCCTTGCATTTGTGTCCCTCAATTATTAATCGCATTGAGTGCTCGCATGTATCCAATCTGCAGTTTGCTGTTTACATTCAACTAAGGACTTTCAGAGTAATTTTGTTATGATGATCATGCCCGTCCACTTAAAGGGTACTCTGCCACGAGCACCGGTCTCTTGCATTTGTCCCTCGATTATTAATCGTTGCATCGAGTGCTCACATTAACGATAGATACTAATGATTTTCCTAAGGAGAAAAATGAATTATGTGTAAACCTATTTGTTGATTTAAGAGAAAAACTACATCAGGATATCATAAGTGTGCGATACGTCTCTCTGTGTCTCTTGTGTATTTTTCATCTTTTAAGCGAACAAATGAATTTTGATTTTTTACAAGCGAAATTTTTATCATTGTGAAGTTCACATTTATTAAAGATAAATGAAACTTTACATATGTATATAAATTTTAAATAATATAAAAACAATTCCTCTCGATCACGTTTTGTTTTACTCATATTATTTCCTTACTTCATTTTAAAACGTTTCATCATGCGTCCGCACGTCGAATGCATATAAAATATTCCATTTAAACGTTAAAATTATCTTCTGCTAATAACGAAAATAAACCTGGGTATATTTATTAACTTAAGTATAGAAAATGATAGAATCGAAAATTATACTTTTTTAATATATTTTACCGACCGTCGAAATAAATAATCTATCAGCGATTATACTAGAGGCGGCTCATACATAAAGGTTGCATGGTTGTACAACTACCAGAAATATCCAGGACAGCGTACAAGTTGATGATGTAATAAAATTGTTTAATTATTTTATAGAGATTGATCTTTAGAGCTTCACTTTCGTCGTTATTCTCCGCTCTTCCGCAGAACTATACGGAATCCTACTAGTGTTGGAGAACACGCGATAAAATCCCACCATCACATTATAACGATAGCTACAGACTCCATGGCAGCTTTACATCACATCTAATGGAAATCAAACCATCCGATCGCATACTCCATAAATATAATCATACAGAACTATCAAAACTGGCAATAACCGTGGATTCCGGGCCAAGCAAACATACCAGAAAATTATATGGTCGATGTAGCAGCAAAAGAAGCATCCAAAATGCGCATCCCACTTAACGATATCAAGGAAGCCCAAGGGCCTATTTCGGAGGTTGTGGCAAAAAAAGATGGACGGAACAACAGAGTACATCACACCTGCATACAATAAAACCATCAGTTCGAAAATGGAAGTTTCAACCTAAAGACCAAAGTGATCAGGTGGTGCTGTGTCGCCTCCGGATCGATCATACGCAACTTACACATGGACACATATTCCAAGAACTAGCCCCACCAACCTGTGATAGATGTGAAGTTCCAATTACAATCCACCGTCTTTTAACACTTAACAGATGTCGCAAAATTCCAAATTTTTCTTCCTTAAATACTTCATCAATTCTGGCCTGAGATTCCCCATTCGTCTCATCCTTTCTTGCTAAGCTTAGGTTGGTAAACCTGTTTAACAAAATTTAAATTTGCTGGTCGCGCTCATAGCGTAGCTGCTGTACATAGCGCGGAAAACAAAAAAAAAACAAAGTAAGCAAATTTTAATAATATATTTTTCGTAGAATATATTATAAAAAGTTGAAAATTTTTTAAAAAGTGCTTTGAAGTGGCTAGTTACAAAACGGTTGCTGGTTGCACACTAGATGCAACCCGAGTAATTATATATTTTTTGTAGAATATATTATAAAAAGTTGAAGAATTTTTAAAAAGTGCTTTGAAATGCCTGCAACCTGAGTAAGGCATCAGGAAGCCATTACAGCGTTACATGGAGATTCTGCGTGTAATGCTACTATGCGTGTAGATTTTTCATAGGACTATATTGGCGACGGTTCGTTGCAATCGTTTTACAGCCAGAGTCCTTGAAGTACACGCTGCGTGAGTGCGGTTGCGTGCCCATGCTACCGGCTATAACAAACAAAGGAAGGAGTTTAGGATTTATATTTCATGTTCTTTCCGAGATTAATTTTTTCCTTCTTCAAATATCGGCGTTTCTTTTACTGTATTGTTTCATTGCCTTCCTTCAGTTTATGTTGTTTGTATTTAGATTTTTTCCTTACTGAAACTTTATTATTTATAAACAATTGATCATTTCATTTTCAGAGAATTGTTTTGTGTAAATTGCGAAAAAACAAGAATACTTAACTATTATACTTAGAGTTTGTCGAATTGTTTCGTTTTGGTATTTTAAACATTTTTATACTTTTCTAATTGTATAAATCTTGTACTTATTCATGCAGAAATAAATTTTTAATATATTTCGATTTAATATTACATTTTTATCTTGGGATCGATAATCTAACCTCACAATTTTTATATTTTCTGATTACATTTTTAAATGGTTCCTCTATTTGTATTACACTTTGTTGACTTTGATATTATTATTGTTACTTTGTGATGTTGTGTGTGAAACAAAAATATTTATGTGTGTATATGTTTGGGATTGCAACCGCTAGATTTTTGAACCATGAGTCGTCACATACCGATCTTATAGGACGTAGATATTTTTATTTTAAATTTGTGTACCGACTCTTAGGCCACCTACCCAATGTGTAGTTGTTATTTTCAGTTCAGCACACTATATAGATAGTAAGGTAAGTAAGTAAAAGTGTATTTACAATAATTAAATTTACATGAACAACAAACTTAGGTATACTACGTGTATCGAAAAATTACATCTCATACCACGTGCATATAATAAAATAGATAATTATACAATTTTTTATCAAACAAAACAAAATATAATTTCAGGAAAAACCACCACCAAAACCTGAATACACATTATATCGGCCTCTTAAATAAGAATAATAATACTTATTATTAGAATGCTAAAAACTAAATAAAGTAATAATAAAAATAAAAAATAGAATAAAAATAAAATAAAAAACGCTGGTACGATGCTATAGTAAGGCATTATCCTCATATGTTTGTACCGTTTATATTTTAATTGCAAACTAGTACGATTATAATCGCCAATATTATTAATAATGGGATCTTGATTGAGTTTACACCCTTCAAAAAATCTGTGTGTTGGATAATAATATCCTCGACATACGATAATTTCAATGTGTCACTATCAATTCTATTGTACAGAGGGGCTTTAAGTATTATTCTACAGCACTTATTTTGAAGTCTTTGTAATTTACCTAAATTAGAACTACTTGCATAAGACCATACGGGACACGCGTATAACATTTTCGGCGTAATAATACTTTTATAAATAATTAGTTTGTTACCTGAATTAACGTGACAACGTTTATTAAAAACCGGATATAATTTGAATAGGGATGTATGAATTTTATTTGATACGTATTCAATATGTTTCGAGAAGGTAAGACCTTTATCTAATATTACACCTAGATATCTAACATGAGTTTTCCAATCAATAGCTTTATTATTTATAAGGACTGCAGCTAAAGATCGCGGTCTTCTTTTAGTGAATAAGATAGATTCAGTTTTTTCAGAATTTAATTTAATTCTCCATTTGTTAAATATGAATTTAACCTCTTATAACCTTCTGTTAATCTCTTTTGTATAGCATCTATTCGGTATGAAGAACAATATATGGCAGTGTCATCCGCGTATAAAGCCATATCCAAGGTTTTAATTTTAGGAATATCGTTAATGAATAAGATAAATAGATAGGGTCCTAGGATGCTTCCCTGTGGAACACCAGTTAGAATAGATTTAATGTCAGAGTGTGTATCTTTTATTTTTACTACGAAACTTCTGTTAGTTAAATAATCCTTAATAAGACGTATAATGTAATTGGGGAATTTTAATTGGATAAACTTATATATTAAACCAAGGTGCCAAGTAGTATCGAACGCCTTCTCTATGTCTAAGAGAAGAAGTCCAGTGTGCAGATTTTTATTAAAAGCATCAGTAATATGATCAGTAATTCTTGCTAACTGCGTAACTATAGAGCGATTGTCTCTAAACCCAAATTGCTGTCCAAGCAAGATATTATTTTTTTCAGTAACATGTTTTAACTTGTGCAAAATAACTTTTTCGGCTATTTTTCCAAGATTACTAAGTAGCGAAACAGGACGTAAGTTTTTAGGGTCAGATAAATTTTTACCGGCTTTAGGAATAGGTACAACCTTGCATATTTTCCAGGATTCAGGAAAATGAGAAAGTAATAGCATAGAATTTATTATAACAGTTAATTTAACAATTCCTTTAGGGGGCAGGTTCTTAAGAAAGATCGTAAAAATGTTGTCCATACCAACAGATTTCGTGCATTTAAGTGTCTTGATATAGTAACGCACCTCTTTGACAGAAGTTAATTCACCAGGAGATATACCTACAGCGGTAGTGCTTAAATACCTTTTAACGCTAGATGAAACTTTTTTATTTTGGAAAGCAGAAGTCACATGTAAGTTCTGATTATGTATAGAATAATATATATTTGCTAGCAGTTTGCTTTTATCTTTGTCAGAGTACGCGGTAAGACTCTATATAGATGAAGCCGCTTGGTTACATTACATAATTTGATTATTACGACTACAATTTTTATTAGGTGATAATTGCATTTGGGCATTGTTTTTTCCTTCAGAAAGTTATATATACATACCAGATAATAATGAATTCAAATTTTTGCTGAATTCATTTTGTATTTTATTGTATTGCTGATTTAATAGAATAAATTGTAGTTCGAGTTGTTATTTTTGTCGAACAGGTTTTTCGATTTCGCGATATATACGTTTATAGGATAAGCCTGTATTGTATAAGTCTACATTTATAACGGTTTTTTTAGCCCTTTTACTTAATAAACCATACACGCACATATTATATATATATATATATATATATATATATATATATATATATATATATATATATCATCACAGTCGTTGGGCTCGGTCCGAGCATCGTGATATTATGATTCACATTAATTTTTCTGTGTAATTGATCGCCATCTATCCCTGTCCTGGGCGCATCTGACATTTGCTGTAGTGAACTGGCGTTAGTTATCATTTTGACATTGTCCACATATCGTGTTGATGGTCTCCCTCTTCGTCTGCGACCTTCAATCATACATAATATTATAAGTTTTTCTAGATTGTTCCGACGCATGATATGGCCAAAGAAAGTGGATATGCGTTTTTTAACGATATCTCGTAATCGTTCATCCGGATTAACTTTTTCCAATATTGACACGTTTGTCTTCGATGTCCACGCTACTATCAGCATTCGCTGCCAGCAATACATTTCGAAAGCATCGATTCTTCGAACGTCTGTCCCTTTCAGTGTTCAGCACTCAGATGCATATAAGAATACAGAGAACATTAACGTTTTCATTAGGCGCATTTTAGTGGTCATCGTTATGTCATGGCTTTTCCAACTGTTATTATTTGTCGTTTAATTTCATCTGTTCAGCCACCATTATTTGTGATAAGTGACCCCAAGTAAACAAATTTATCAACTACTTGGAGATTTAAGCTTTGTAGATTATCTGTTTTGTTTTTATCATCGACGATCATTACTTTAGTTTTATCTTTATTGATTAATAAGTCTGGTTCTTTGCTAATATATATATATATATATCATCATCATATTCGTTGGCTCGGTCCGAGCATCGTGAAATTATGAGTTCCAATTCCTTTCAAACTTGTTCGCCATATGTCCCTATTTTCCGCGAGTCTTATAACTTGCTGGAGCGATGAGGCCGCAGTTAATTGTTTAATCCTATCTGTGTACCTGGTTTCTGTCCTTCCGCGTATCCTTTTGCCTGCTACCATCCCTTCAAGAATTAATTTTTCTATTCCATTGCGACGTACCACATGTCCGAAATACCTCATTATGCGCTGTATTACTATGTCTCGTAAACGTAGATCCGATCCTATATCGTTCAAAACAGAGAGGTTGGTTCGCTTTTCTGTCCACCGCCAGCAGAACATCTCAAAAGCATCAATGCGCCGAATATCAGCTGCTTTTAGTGTCCAGCATTCCGCAGCATATAGAAAAACAGAGAAGACTAGAGTATTCATTATGCGAATTTTCGTACTCATTGAGATGTCGTGACTTTTCCATATTTTTTGTAGTTGTTCCAATGCCAATTTAGCTGTTGGTATTCAGATTTTTAATTTCATCGGTAGATGCACCATGTTTAGTGATTAGTGATCCCAAATATACAAATTTACCAACTACTTGTATCGTATCCGGTTTTTGCATACCGACTGCAGTTATTCTTGTCGATAATCATTATTTTAGTTTTTTCTCGGTTTATTTTCAATCCAGCTTGTTTACTTACATTCTCAAGCTTATGTAAAAGGGTGAAAAGTTTTTCTTTTGATGAGGCGATTATTGTTATATCGTCAGCATACCGTAAATTATTAATAATTTTTCCGTCTATTTTTATACCATCTTCCCATTTATCGAGTACTTTCCTAAGTATCCATTCACTGTATATGTTAAATAAAATGGGACTCAGAATACATCCTTGACGGACACATTTTTCAGCTTTAAATGCGTCAGTTAATTTATTATTGATTTTTACTTTTCCAATGTTATTGTCATACAGCGCTTTAATTAATGTTATTAAATGTCGCGGTACGCCCATTTGTTCTAATATCTGCCATAATGTCCTCCATTGTACACAGTCGAATGCTTTGGAGTAGTCTATAAAGCCAAATTAAATTCGCGACTTTTCTCTATTATCTGTCGCATATTCAGAATTTGTTCTCGCGTCCTGGAATAAAACCGGCTTGCTCTTCTGATATCTGTGGTAGTATGTACAGCTTAAGCCTCTCATGTATAATATGCAGCATTATCTTACTGGCATGCGATATAAGGGCGATCGTTCTATAATTTTTGCATATATCTCGCGATCTCTTCTTATGGATTGGGACATATATTGATGTTGTCCAATCCTTTGGCCATATGTTTGTACTCCATATATTTTGACATATGCTATAGAAAATATCTATTGATGCCTCCCCTAAATATTTGAACATCTCCGATACAATGCGATCTTCTCCCGCTGCTTTAAAAGACTTTAGTTTCTGTACGGCTGAGCGTACTTCATCTTCTAATAAGGGTGGTTCCTTTTCAAAAACGTTATTGAATGTTATGCATCTATTTTGTTCACCTATCTCTTTCATTAAATTCTTGCAATATTCTTTCCATCTTGTCAATATTTCAGTTTCATTCGTCAACGTTATTCCGTTTTCATTTTTAATACCCAAGTGTTGCGAAGTGAATCGTCTCGTTATTTGCTTAATTTTTTGGAATAGATCTTTTACTTCATTTTTATTTTTGTTTTCTTCTATATCCTTACATATCTTATTTAGAAAGTTGTTTTTATCCCGTCTACACTTTTGTTTAATTATTCTACTTATGTATCTTTGTGTTGTTATTTCATTATCTAAACCTTTCTTTTTAATTTCTTTGCGTGTGTTTATCTCTATCCATGTGTCTTCTGTAATCCAAGGTTTTCTTTTGTTGTACGGTATAATATTAGCCTTTTTACTAGCGTTTTCTAATACTTTTTTGGTGTATTGCCAAGTTGTATTGGCTTTCTCGAGCGGATCTGTCGATTGTACAACGTTTTTCAGCTCCATTATTGCTGTGTTTTTATATATAATATTGTCTTTTAAATACCATCTGTTACGAATGTTGTTCTTCATTTTATACTTCTGTAGTTTTATTTTTATTTTTGCGACTAACATTTGATGATCACTGCCACAGTCTTTTCCTGGATATGTTTTTGTATCCTTTATTGATGATTTCCACCTTTCATTTACCAATATATAGTCAATTTGATTTCTATATCTATCTCCTGGAGATTTCCACGTATAAAGTCGTCTAGGATGTTGCTTGAAACCCGAGTTGCATAATATAAACATTTTCGTGCTTGCGCAGAAATTAATCAGTTGATCACCTCGCTCATTTCTGACACCGAGTCCAAATTTGCCCACAACATGACGTAATTCTTCAGGTTCGTGAGTTGTTACTCCGATTTTTGCATTAAAATCGTCAATCACAATTGTCATTTCTCGGGATGGTATCTTTCGCATCGTTTTTTCAAGTATAGCATAAAATTTGTTTATGGTTTCTTTATCTGAGTCACTAGTTGGCGCATATATAGTTGTATAATGTTCATATTTACAGGTTTTGCTTTTATCTCAATTTCGTCTGCACTTTCTAGTTTACACGCTGGTGTAGCTGCGTACAGAACTTTTTCCAGTTTGTACATTTTGTTTGTGAACATAGGTTTTCTTTTGTTCAATCAATATTAGTGTGAAGATTGATCTGATCTTCGATGTGTTCAGAGTAAATATGGCAATAAAAATATTAATTAAATCGGGCCTTCTCCTTTTATCAGTCGATTAAAAGTTGGCCCACCTCCTGAAATACAGTTACACTGTGTATTGCTTGTAAGAGTTCATTTTCTTTGATGTGCCTCATATTCTGGTTTCTTATATGAATAGACCTTGATCCCCAGCTTCATTTTTCGCGTTAAAGTTATCGCCTATTACAAATCGTTGACCCAAATGATAAAGAAAATGTTCATAATAATATTTTTCAGGTTAGGCGAAAAATACACTGCAGCAATATTAACTATTACACCATTAGCTACAGTTGTCGCCTTATTCCTTGTAATATTCTTTTTCAAGAAAATGCTGTATATTTTAACAATCGCAGCCGATCTTCCGTGTGCACCATCATCAGGTTGAAGAGTATGATAAAGAAGATAATGTTTTATTGCGGGGTAAAACATTTTTTCCACGTCACGTTAAGCTTGACGTTTTTTTTTTTTGATCTGTTAAAGTGTACGATGTGGATTCATGATTATGAGCACATTTATAATGAAGCGAAAACACCCTTGTTTGGTATAATTCCACCTTTGGCATCTTTTACATTGAGAGGTTTTTTTTTTGGATCTGTTAAAGTGTACGATGTGGATTCATGATTATGAGCACATTTATAATGAAGCGAAAACACTCTTGTTTGGTATAATGCCACCTTTTACATTGAGAAATTGAAGAATTTTTATTTTTTTATTTTATTTTGTTCAATTTATAAATGTATTGTCGAGCAAACACTATAGAAATATTTTCTGATATTAATAGAGATTCATACCGATTTTGAAGCACGCCGCTAGTTACATGATTTCATGTAAATGAAAAGTATTCGGATTATTAATCAAAGGAGCCGAACGAAATTTTCATTTTCAGTAACCGTTTGAGTTGTTTATATACATGCATTATATTGTAATTTATAAATTGATTTAACCTCTAACATTGATGGGAAACCGACTTCGTATATTTCTTTCGATGTGGTCTAAAGTCCATCAAGCGTTCACTGAACGGATACTTTAATTATTTAATTATTATTTTACTAACAATACCGATATATATATATATAAATGTTAGCTGATTTTTTTAAATCTGTGTATCCGGATGGTAACAATTGAAACAAACGTTAATGTCAATTACGAATAAATTTTGCGGGAAGTTTTAAGTTTGCTAAATATTCAGACGGTTGATTTTAATAAATAATTTCAAAAATAATACTTCTAACGAAGTGTAATGAAAATTGACGAAATACATAAGAACCCGTGGATTAATCTAATTGTACATATCTATGTATGTATATATATATATATATATATATATATATATATATATATATATATATATATATATATATATATATAATATAATATAAAGACAAAGCCTGTATAAGGGTTTTTTAACGTGATTTTGAGTATCACGGAGAAGAACATAGAATAGTTTTAATGTCTCTTAATTGATTAATTAATTATCGTTTTTAGCGTAATTATTTTACTGTGATTGCGAGCATGACGACAAACGTTGTAGAACATTTTTTAAAATTAAATATTCAATTAATATATTAATTTATAATAATTAATTAAAAAATAGTTTTCAAATAAAAGAAATATTTTTTGCAATTAATTATCATAAATTAATTGATTAATTGAATATTTTATCACACAATTATCTTTATACCAAAATCCCTCCACCAACAAACTGCCCCCTATGCGGACATTTAACAGAACCAACAGTCACACACTTAATCTACAGCTGCAACACTCACATCACACAGGCTAAAACACAAAATACAGGGCCCGATACACAAAATACTCTCAAACAATCTTCAATCAATAGGGGTAGTATTCTGGATTTTGCAAGAGAAAGCGGACTCCTAGCATGCATATAAACTAGACACAAGCCTCCTTATGCTGTAATAACCCTGGTAGTTACAAACGGCATATGGAGATTTACATAATATTTTTAAAAAAAGAATAAAAAAATTGTTCTATATATATATTATTCAATTAATATATTAATTTATAATAATTAATTAAAAAATAGTTTTAAAATAAAGGAAATATTTTTCAATTAATTATCATAAATTAATTGATCTATTGAATATTTAATACAAAAATTGTTTTATATATATATATATATATATATATATATATATATATATATATATATATCCTGTTATACACCAGCTGCAGTGTGTCCGGTTGTCTTGGATTAACAATGCCATCGGATCGCACGCTGCAGCTGTATAGGCAGCATGGGAGTTGCAGCGCAACAGCTTCTATGTTCCAACATGCGCATCTGTATTGTCTTCTCTTCTCTCTCCCCTTTCTCTTTCCCCCCATTTTCCTTTTTCCTATCTAAATCACTCTCCTTTTAAGAAGTCCTACCGCGATAAGTATGTGGCGGTGGTAGCAGGCCTGGTCGGTTGGAAGCTACTAGCTGCAACTTGCACGGCAGGCGGCATGTCCTATATGGTCGCTTTCAACTGGAATGGAGCGGAAGTTGAATTCGGCAGTCGGATATGCGACTGGGCAGGCCTCTTCAGGATCCCCGCTGCTCACCGCGAATGTGGAGAGGGCTAGAAAAGGTGCCCCAAACATCGGCTGCTCCAACTATCCTGGTCAGCGTGCCGCGGCTGGCGGGAACCCAAATCATGCGGTAAGAAGAACAGGAATGATTTAATACTTAAATTTGGAACTTGGAACATACGAACTTTAACGGATAGCGACAATGTACCAGAAAGAAGAACCGCTCATTTAGCGAAGGAGTTACGCAGATACGACATTGATATTGCAGCTAAACCAGATTACTTGGTGATGGAAACCTTTATAAGCCTGCAGGCGACTACGTGTTGTTTTGGCACGGCAATGCTCTTGGTAGCAAGCGCTTTCATGGAGTTGGTATAGCGCTGAAGCGTTGTTATGCGGACCATGTCATATCCTCACCAGAAAATCATGGATCAAGATTAATGAAGTTATGTCTACAACTAAATATAAGGACCAAAATACATGTTATTAGTGCATATGCGCCCACAATGGATGCGGAAGAAAATGATAAGGAGGTTTTCTACTCAGACTTGTACAATCTCGTTAAGAGTGTTCCGTATAAAGAACGAGTATTTATACTTGGAGATTTCAATGCACGTGTAAGGAATGATGTGCATGTTTGGCCAAATATTGTTGGTAAGCACGGTCTAAAAGGCGCAAATGATAACGGCAACCGTCTTCTCCAGTTCTGTGAAAGCCTTGGTCTAGTCATAACAAACACAATATTTGAGCTTAAGCCCATCTATAAAGGCACGTGGATGCATCCAAGGTCAAGGCAATGGCATATGATAGATTTCATAATTGTGCGTTCTGAATATAAAAGAGAGGTAAGAATAACTAGAGTTATGCGAGGAGCAGAATGTTTAACAGACCACATGCTTGTAAGATCAGTGATTTCGCTGACGAAACAGAAATACATAAAACCCAAATCTGCTCGATATAATGCTGATGCCTTAAGAAACGATAATAAGCGCAAAGAGGTAACGAATCTCATTGACCAAGCTTTCAGTGCGTTGAAGATTGATTCTGCCTTGAATAGCAGTCAAGTTTGGGCTAAAATGAGGTAATACACCTCACTTGTTCCCGTGCGATAATGACATCTAAAAAGAAAAATTAGGACTGGTTTGTCGCAAATGATAAAGAAATTACTGACCTAATTGCGCGGAAAAGGCTAGCTTTCACTCAATGGCAGAATAATACAAGCAACGTAAGGCTGAAACAAAAATTTTCTGAAATAAAGGCTGAAGTTCAAAGGAAAACACGCTGGATGAAGAACAATTGGTGGCAAAACAAGGCACAAGAGATTCAAACATATGCAGATTCCGGCCGTTATAGGGAGTTCTTTTCAGCAGCTAAAGCAATATATGGACATACACCGTATAGAAATGCTTTGTTAAGGGATGAATATGGGAATATCATAAGTAATCATCATAGAATAGCGCGAAAATGGAAATGTAACTTTGAGAATTTATTAAATAATGATACTTGTGTAAATTACTCAGTGCTGAACGAAGTGCAGAATTCTCAGTTACTCGCTGCTTTAGACGAGGATATATCCTTAAAAGAGGTTAAAGATGCATTAAAGCACATAAAAAATGGGAAAGCTGCCGGGCCAGATGGAGTGTTACCGGACATTCTAAAGTTGGAAAGCAGCAACCTACTAAACGCGCTTCATAAATTATTTTCTATTATGTGGGAACAAGAATCTATGCCAACTGATTTCCAATTAGCTGCCATAGTGCCCATTTTTAAGAATAAGGGCGACAGGAGCGATTGTAACTACTACAGAGGAATTTCATTGCTTTCAACTGTGGGGAAATTATTTGCCAGGATTATGCTTAATCGTATTTTACCAATATTGGAACGAACCTTTCCTGAGACACAGAATGGATTTCGCAGTGGTCGTGGTACCATCGACTCAATATTCTCGCTTAGGCAGCTACAAGAAAAGTGCTTAGAACAAAATCGGGATCTTTTCATTGCATTTATTGATGTTAGTAAAGCCTTTGACTCGGTGCATAGGTAGCTGTTGATGAAATGCATGGAGAAAATTGGCTGTCCGCCGAAATTTATTCGATTGCTTTCCCTTCTATATGACAACAATACAAGCGTGGTGATGCTACGAGATGGCAATTCTGAATCATTTAAAGTTAGTACAGGAGTCAAGCAAGGGTGTGTGCTGGCCCCTGTGCTGTTTTCAGTGTATATGGCTTTCATACATATGATCGCAGTTAAAAAGCTGGGACCTGAAAAGATAGTAATGATCAGTAGGTTTGATGGCGGATTATTTAATGTACATCGATTTCAAGCAGCTTCTAAATGCTCCAGAGTAGGAGTATTCGATTTCCAGTACGCAGATGATTGTGCTGTGGTCGCACACACCATACGGGAACTGCCGACTACTATCAAAATACTTGATGCAGTATACAACAGTTTTGGCCTAGCTATAAATAAAGGAAAAACCAAACTACTTGCGCAGGTAGCTCCCACAAACAAACGGCAAAATGTACACGTGTTGGAATTAGGCAATAGTGTAATAGAACAGGTGGAAAGTTTTAAATACCCTGGTAGTATGCTTAACAACAAGTTCAGCTTAGACACCGAGATTTGTAGTAGAATGCAAGCTGCTTCAGCTGCAATGTATATGCTTGATAGAAGGATCTTTAATAATACACATATCTCATTGTCAACAAAACTGATAATGTACAAGTCCATTGTTTTACCGACACTACTTTATGGCTCAGAAACATGGGCCCCATATACGAAGAACATACGGTCGCTGGAAGCGTTCCATCAGAGAGCGCTGCGCAGATTGCTACGTGTTCGTTAGCAGGACCGAGTGACGAATCGCGAAATTTTAACGCGGGCTAAATGCAAGTCTATTCGGATGCTGCTTTATAGTAATAGTTTGAGATGGACTGGACATGTAATCAGAATGAACGAGGAAAGTCTTCCGAAGAAATTCCTTTATGGTCAGCTTCTGGTTGGTAAACGGCGTATTGGACGTCCTCGTTGGCGATATAAAGACTATTTGCATCGGATATTAAAGGAATGCGAAATTGATCGCAGGAGTTGGGAAAAGCTAGCGATGGATCGTAACATCTGGAGACAGACAATACGAGATGGTTTCCAGAAAGCGGATCAAAATGCTCGAGCTGCGGAAGAAAGGAAAAGAAATCGACGTAAAGGATTGATTGGAACGGTTCGAGTGGATAATATTAATAATGACGCTTTTACGTGCGATGCATGCGGAAAGGTGTGCGCCGCAAAAATTGGTTTGATTAGCCACCTCAGGACTCATAAATAATTGATGGTACTCCATACTCGGTTAACGAGTGGATAATTTAATTAATTAATTTTTATATATATATATATATATATATATATATATATAATGTTTCGGTAATATCTATAGTAGATAATTGTATTGATATTATATTACATAATTTAGATAAATTAATTTTTCATATTTATCCAGAAATCAACAACTTATTACAAAAATCGTGTGAGTGACTTTGTGAAAAATCGATAATAACATCTGGAAATTCATCGGCTTTCGAAATTGATAACATTATTTTAGATAAAAATGCAAGGTACCTATAAAGCACATAAATCTATTGATTTTTGTCACGGATACAGAAGATGTTGTTTTGATACCAATAAAACTGTTCTTTTCCATGCTGTTCATTTATCATCAATATTTTTATGACTGTTACTGTGATTTATTATTTTAAAACTGTCATCCAACTCTTTCTTAAAATTGTCCACTTTTTTTTTAATTATCCAGACCGACCGTGTTCCTCTTCTTATTACTATCATTTTGCTTCTTAATCGCTTTTATGATAATTTTACATTTAGCCATTAGCAGTTTACCATCCGAATTACAATAAAGCGCTCGGATACGTCTTGCAATTTTTTACAGCATTTCTTTATCTGTCTTTTATTAAAATATAGTCTAACTGATTTCTATATTTTCTGTCGGGGCTTTTTCACGAGTCTCCTCTTATAATAGTTTTCAAAACATGTACTGATAATTATGAATCGGTGTTGCTCCATGTAATCAATAAGTCTTCGTCCTCTATCGTTGGTTTGTTCTAAACCGTATTTTCCGAATTCTTTCCTATGCGGTCCTTCTCCTATTTTATCGTTGAAATCGCCTATTACATATGTTATATCACTTCTTTTTGCATGTGATAATAATAGATCCTCTAGTTTATTATAAATTTCTTCAACTTTCACCACTACATTCTACAGTATATACTTGTATAATAGCGATTGGTCTAGGCTTAGCATTTATTCTTATGTATAATTTTCTATCATATTCATGATGATACATTGGATTATTTTATTTATTATATATATATATATATATATATATATATATATATATATATATATATATATATATAAGTATACTTTTCCATTGTAGAGCTAGCATTCATAATGGGCACTATCCCGATATTAAAACTGAGATTGTAAGTTTCAGAGTGAAATTCCAGCCGCTCCTAGCACGGTGAACAGACGCTTCTGAATTTTTAGTAGGATTTAGGTTTATAGCGGCCATACTCGCTTTGGCACGATGCCTTTAACGGGTTTCTACAGCATTTTTAAAGCAAAGCTATCCCAAAGCTGTCCCACTGCACCTAAATCCATCGCCGCTCATGGTTCACGGTTGCTTATTCGTCAATGACTCGCAACTAACTTTCATATCTTAATGACATTCCGTTATCCACCACCTGCGGACGCGTCCCCTGAGCTCGGGGTCCTTCGGTTACATATATCTAAAGTGTCTTATTTTGGCATTTCTAAAAAGTCAATATCCATAAATGCCAAAATAAGACACTATAACACGGTCATTAAACCACAGTGCCTGTACGCAGCCGAATGCCTAAATTTGACCTCTTAACAGCAATTAGAAGTCAAAGAAAGGAAAATAATACTCAAAACATTGGGCCTTGGAGAGGGTGAAGAATATTGGAAATTAAGAAGCCTAGGGAAATATATGAAACAATATAAAAGGTTAGCGACACAATAAGGAAAAGAATGGTCGCCTTTTATGGGCACATAAAAAGAATGGAGAACAACCGGTCTTACCAAAAAGGTGTTTGACTTTTTTAACAACAGTCCGAAAAGTAGAGTGCGACGGATTGTACAAGTCAAAAGAGATGTGGAACATATAGCAATATCTGGTGAAGAAATCAAAGATATAAACAAGTTTTGAGGCTGTGACTAAAAGGACAGGGCGATCGCGGACAGAAGAAAGGAAGAAGACACACACGAAAATGATGTAACAAAAAAACGAAAAGAAAATACAGGATGCCACGAGACGGTGGTAAAGAAGACGGCGCGAACATGGACGGAAGAAGGAAAAAAGACTCATTCGAAACGGATGAAATAATACTGGACAAAGAAACGGGAATAACCGAGTTGATTTAAGACTAACACCGTGCGAATAGCTTTTCCGTGTCCATAGATGACCAAAATCGAATATATATTAGTCTATTACATTGGTCATAATTGATTGTTGTGATCTTCGCTACAACAATAGCTCTGTTCTATTATCTACCCAGTGATGGCCTTCCTAATTTCAAACAAATCGATTGTATAGAAGTGGTCAACAAGTTTAAATACTTAGGTCGATTGTTGAGAACACAGGAGGCTGTAAAGTAGAATTGCGGAACCGCATGCAAGTAACCAAAGGCGCGATGGGACGTTTAGTAAAAGTTTGGCGTGACCAAAAGATAAATAGGAAAGTTAAAATTGGATTTGTATAAAATCACGAGTATTTTCAATCATCTTATGTGGGACTGAAACCTGGACAATAGACAAGGCAGAACGCAAGTAAATTGAAGCCTTTAACTTATGGTGTTGGAGGCGTATGTTACGTGCTCCACAGACAGCCACGAGGACCAATGAATCAATATTGCAGCGGGCGGATGAATCTAAACGCCTATTAATGGAAGTGCTAATCAGAATTGGTCGGTTTTTTCGACACCGTGCCCGTGTGCTTTTAAGATGGTCAAACGGGATTCAAAAATTTACCGGAAACAGTTTCAGTGACTGCGTGCATGGAGAAATGTATGACGCAAATGGCTAAATTCCGAGTTACGATAGCATTTCGATGTCACGAGCTGTTCCTACTAGGAACGTACGATTCAAAGGGAGACAGATTGCCTGACTGCACTACCCCTGATGTTGTGTTGATAGTTTGAATCGTCGATATTGCGTTCATTAGTCCGGCGCCCTTTGTTCGATTTTGTCCTGATTTTGTCCTGATTTTGTGAATTATACGATCGAAATATTTCGCCTATTATTACGGCAGTTTCACGTATATTTGTTAGCTTAGTTATCGTTTCGTTTGCTTCATCTATTATTCCTTTTATTCTCAGCATTACACGTTAACAGTTAACGATTTTGATTTTAACGCATCATTAGATTCATTTTCATCATTGGTGCCTCGTATTTGTTTACATATATCTACATGCATGTTGTGTGTTGACATCACTTCTTTTTTTTTTAAATTATTCTATTTATAGACGCTCGATTGATCATTTGCGTCTTAAAGTCGGTTATAAACTATTTATTAAGCTATCTGCAAGATACTGTAAAAGATTTTTAACTTTGTTCGGGTTATCTTCGATAGTTTAGATTGTATTTTAGACGTTGGCTTCCGTATTTTGTGCATTCTAATAGTATGCGGTTTATATTTAATTGCGAATTGCATTCGTGGTAGATAGGTAATGCTCGTTGAGTAGGTGTTAAGTAACGTGTGTCCTGTGATTAGTCTAGGTAGTTTGTAGGAGACGTTTTAACTATTCTATCAATTTTTCATTCCCAGCTATTTCTGAATGAGCTGGTGTCCGTAGAAGTTCATTGTTCTTGGAGATAAGGCTGTATGTGTTTTAGGTTGAAAGTATCTGTATTTGTATTTTTGATGTGTTGTTGAATACATTGAAGAGCGCTATACGAATCTGCGCATATTATATAATTATTTGGTTGCGCTTGTTTAGATATTGAAGCTTTATAGATTGCAAGAAGTTCTGCTGTAAAAACTGATGCCGACTAAGTGACATACTTGGGATTGGTTGGGTGTAAAATAGGCCGATGGGGTTTGGTTTGTAGACTTAGATACACATCAGTGTATATGTGCGTATAATCGACGTACTTTATTTCTAGAATGTTTAATTTTGATTTGAGAATATTTGTAGAAGTGTTATATTTTTCCAGTTCTGTGTCTATTGTGATTGAAACCTTTATTCGAGGTGGTAGTTTTGGAGCGTGGTTTGTTTTGATTTGATAATTGAAGTTTTGCTAATGTATTGTTAACGCGTTCTCATAGAGGTTTATTAGATGCCTTTAGTTTGTTTAAGAATGTACGATGAAATTTATTCCTTAGTAAGAACTGACATATCGGATTATTGGATGGTGTGCAAATCGATTGTGTGTAATATTAAAGTTTCCTAGAAGAATTCGAAGTTACGCAAGTTTTTTTTTTTTTTTTTTTTTTTTTACGGGGATATTTTAAGAGACGCGTTTCTGAAAGAATCGAAAATTCGGATTTTTTGAAGAAATTTCAAAAATTCAGCGACCTATGCTCGAAAAAGTGTTCGAAACTATTTTAAAAAGACCGAATGAATGTATCGTTGCCAATGGCGACCATCCGAACGACAGATTATACGAAGAGCTGCATTTAGCTCTATATCAATCATCCTTGTGTGAGTGCTGTTCAGCCATACGGGTGCAACATACTATCAGCGCGAGTGCTGAAATTCTTAGAGTAGGCGCTGAAACAGCCCATGTTGTTCCTGCTAATTTATGAGTTATACTCGTCCGTGTGCGGCTTAGTGTTCTCAACGTGTTTACGGTAGGTTAGTTGTCGATCCGAAGTTACTCCCACATACTTTGGGTAATCTTCGTGCTTTAGCTTATGCTCACCGATTGTAATGTTCAGTTTCATTCTGGATAACTGATTATTAAGATGGAAGCATGATACATTTGTTTTGTCTCTGTTTAATATTAAACGCCGTTTGTTAAAATAATAGCATGTTAATGATTATAGACCGTCTTGTAAGATGTCCTCTGTTATTTGAGACTTTGTACTTTGTGTAGCCGGAGCTATATCGTTCGCACATATAAATTTGCGAGCTTTCGTTTGCCGTAAGTCGGCAATATATAAATTAAATAATAACGGAGCAAGCACCGATCCTTGTGGTAAACCATTGTTTAAAATTCGAATTTTGCTGTGCTTTCCATTTAGATACATCCTTATTTTACGATTACTGGTCATGTTATCTAGTAGCGAGTGTATTTTCTTACAAGGAATTGCTTCAAGTACTGTAAACCACATCGCCATACAGTATGATAGGCCGAAGAGAGGACAATAAAAACGGTATCTTTCTTCAAACCATCCTCGATATATGATGTAAACGCACTTATTTGACCGACACAGCTTCGAAATTTACGGAAACCGGCCTGCTCGATTGGTAGTTGTTTATTTATAATGTCACCTATACACACTAATCTTTGTAGTAGTTTGTATATTATCCTGAGAAATGAAATGGGTCTATAATTGTCAGCATTGTTTGGGTCTTTCCCTGGTTTTAGTATAGTTATTACTTTTGATATTTTGAACAATTTTCGGAACGACTGGTTTTTAAAATTTGTTCGAATAAATTTAATATCCATTTCCTTGCGTTTGTCATTAAATGTATTATAAATTCTGGATAGATTTCGTCGATCCCAGCAGCTTTTCCGAGTTTTAGATTTTTTTTATAGCTATAGTCAGTTCGGATTCATCAAAAATGGTTTGACATATTCTGATTTTTCTTCTGCTGTTTTAAGCGATGTAGCTCTTTTATTCCTTGTATATTTACCGAATTTCTTATTCAAATTCGGTGCATTTGCCACTATTATCATTTTGCTGGCTATATTCTCTGGTGTAATTTCAACACTTCGGTTGTGTACTATCTTTTCACCCTTTAAGTTTACGTAATAGACATCAAGCATGACTGCTGTTCTTTTGGAAGTTTATGTTTTCCATCAATTCAGTTCATTTTTCTTTTCGGCTGTTATCTAAAGAAGTTTTTATCCGCTAGCTCATCGTTCTCCGACTTTTTAAATTCTTGATAGATATCTTCACTAAGTTTAGTCCATCCGGGAATATATATCTTACGAAATCCTCTAGGAATATATTTCCTCGCGGTTTTTACAAGTAAATTAGCAAACAGTTCGTAATTTTTTGGAATTGGTTTAATCCAACGAACACTGTTCTCGATAGTTTTCGAAAAGTTAATCCAGTCTGCTTTCTTAAAATTCCAGCGAGACGCGTGGATAGAATTTACTACAGGTGAATCCTATCTCTATTATTGCAGGTCTATATACTGACTTTTTGAGAACTTTTTAGAGATTGTGCGTGAAATTTTTAACGTACTCCCGTTTTGATCTGCGGTAGCGAAGTATAAGTCGGGGTTTGTATCAATTTTCCATCTGGCTGAATAAAATGTGCCTCGCTGTTTGGCGTCATAAATTATCTTTAGATTTCGTGCTTCGATCCATTCGACTGATCTGAGATCAGACTGTTTTGTTTGTTTATATCCCCACATTGTGTGTTGGCTATTAAAGTCACCCGTGACTATAGCTGGTTTGTCTAGAATATCTATCATTCGTTGTGGCCACTTGATATTGGGTGGCTTGTAGATTATAGACAGTTTTTTGACTTTAATTTCTGTCAGAAAAATATTATTTTCATCAGTTGCTTTAATAAATCTCCATTCCAGCCCACTTTTTTTTTTTTTTTTTTATATAAGTGAAAATTCCATATTGTTGATGTCAAATTGCCGCTGCTATAGTAAATCCCTGTATTTTGGGCACTTTTGATAGCAGCTTCCCATCTTCTATGTGCGTTTCCCTTGTAGTAGTACAATATTTATATCATATTCTCCTGAGATTCATTGTAATATTTCACTCTTTGCTCGGCTAAGTCCTTCCACATTAATATGAAGTATTCGAATATTATTATTTTTCAGTGAAGTCGTGGTCGAGTTCGGGGAGTTCTGAAAATGGCTGTTTATTTGTTTCCTACTTTTGTTAATACTTGACGTGTTTGACATATTGCTACCCATGTGGCGTGAGGTGCACAACATAGTTCGCCGACTATTTCCCGTATTCTTAGCCATTGTTTATATAAACAATGTTACCGGGCGCACGACGAGGACGTGATACGGGACGCGCCCAGAGGTGTTGGCCAGAGACAAGCAGATCGAAGAGCAAAGAGATTAGAGTAAAAATAATCTCGGTCGATTTGAAGTAAATTATCCGAATGATACGAATAATTGTTTTAATCATTTTTTTTTAATACCGACTTTTAAAACTTGGTCACAGTATTCCTGAACATTTAGGTTTACCGTAAGGATCTGTATATTAAGCACCGCCGTAACGATCTGTTGCGACAGAAGTTAATTCCTTTTGTCCACATACCTTCCAGATATTAAACTTTCGAGGCGACGACTTTATTGGAACTTTCGAACGTGTAATGTTAATACCGTAAGAACTGTTGTCCATCTACATTAATTATAAGAAATTGTAAATATAGCGGCGCTAAATACGGTCTACTAATAGAATTGATATATTCTTTCATGGAAAAGGCTTGGATAATAGTAACGTTCTAATCAGAATTGCTGTTATCGTCCTACATTAATTATAAGAAGACGCGGAATAGATTTAGATAAAGCGGCGCTAAATAAGCGCTCTTGAGCGGATATGGTGTCTACTACTGAATCTCTGAATGAATATATTCTCTATCGGAAAGGGGTGCTAGAAGCCGGTAAAAGACGGCACTAACAGCGTTGGATCAAACCTAATAACCCGTATCACAGAAGGGCTAGTTGCAATATATATGTATATATATATATAAACATACTTCGCTTGCATGTATATATCTGCGCACATACCGAGTGTGAGGAGGTATAAAGAGTGAGGATCGCACGCACATCTGCACACACTGTAATGATATATATATATATATATATATATATATATATATATATATATATAGTATATATATAAACAGGTGAATGTGATAGAAGGTAACTGGTTTAGGGAAGAATATTTTTCTTTTATAAAATAATAACCGGGCTTTTACCCGAACTGTGTTAGTCGTAATAGTGCGGTATTTCGATTATTTATTATTCGTTAATTATACCGACAATATCAAAACAGGTTTTTTTTTTTGGTTTTTTGTGTATCATCTTTTGCTTTTGCTTTTGCTTGTTTTCCGAAGAATTAATGAGGCGCTAACAAAAACATGCTTCCGACTCGGAATGAACTTAATTGACGACAAATCTGCGTCCGCGCATTTGTAAATGTGACGCTGAGACGATCACGAACAAGTCGATCGTTAAGCGTTACAATTATTACGACGGCCGCGACTAAAGATAATTAAGTTCGGTTGACTGCGCATAATGAGCAACCCAGCAGTATGAACTATCAACCTGAGTTTATTAACGCGGATGATTGTGTGGTGGAGGAACCACATAACATCCTTCCGATTCTGAGACAGGCTAGAGATATGTTGCAATGAACGAGGGGGATTAAGCCTATTTTCGTTTATACTTCCTTCGTTATTAATAAGAACACACATACACACATCTAAATAAATGTACTTGTTATTTTTACTTACTATTTTTACGTCATTTGGTTCTTTATTGTTTGCATATTTTATATATATATACAATATACATCTAGGTTAGGTACTGTACAATTTTCTTCATCCGTAAACTTTTAATCTTGCCTTTTAATACCCGGAAAAAGATAATTCCACCACGTAGGGCACACGCGATTCTCCCTACAGACCTGGAATTATATTTCTTGCGCAACTATTCATTATTTTTAATTAACATCCTAGATGCGCTCGAATATAAGTTCCTAATCATAATAATAATAATAATAATAATAATAATAATAATAATAATAATAATAATAATAATAATAATAATAATAATAATAAAAATAATAATAATAATATAATTCCAGGATTGTTTTGTTAAGCACGATGGTAGACACTTTTAATTGTATCTTCTTTGTTATTATTTTTTAAATAATTCGCATTATTTTATCCGGGTAATTAACAGTCGATACATCGGTCTTAACATACCTGTGTGTACGTATATATACATTATATGTATAATATATTTATATATATTTGTATATATTGTATAATAAATATGTATAATATGTATATATATCTGCATATACTTACGAGTTACGTGTGTGTTTATGACGAACGCGTATGTGGGTAGGTACTTGATTAATCTATACGCGAAAACCGGGAAAGTAGAAAAACAAAATTAATAATTAAAATATTATTCGAATAACCGAAATAAATCGTATTTAATAATAATAATAATAATATTTTCGTTATTTTCTTTGTTTTTGGTATTGTAACTTTCGCAAATTCTCGTTAAACCCGAATTAAAATAAAAATTTCTTAATTTAATTATTAATTATATCTATTTATAACGTCGAAAAACAATAGCATAAGATTTATTATTGTCGGAAATTTATTAAAAGAAATCAACGTATAAGTTATGATATAGACATTACGTCAAAAAATGTCAGCAACCTAGTACGATAGATTAACCGTTGTAAAAAATTTATTATAATTAATCAACGTATAATGCAATATAATGTAAATGTAAGCTTTTAAACGAATAAAATTGTGCAGCATTTCTCCAAAGAGACAAATTACCGATCAACAAATTTACGTAAAATTTTAATCATTCGTAAGTCGAAAATCCACCGTGAATAACAAAAAAAAAAAAATTTAAAATTATAAATCATCGATAATTGGGAATGTTCGCATTTCCACATATATATTTATATATCCTCATTCAATGGATTTGTTGGCTGTTCTGTCGTCACGAATAATAATACCGTATGTATTCGCTTCCACAGTCATTTTCCATCCTTTCAGCCGAACTTTATGTGATTTACCTCCCCGTGGGCTTCATAATAAGCTCCTAACAATAGCCATCGGTTGTACGTTCGAAGTGACACGGCTGTTATTAGTCAAATCGAGACAATTAGTCTCGTTCGTGTAGATTTCAGTTCACCCGGGATTCCACCGAATGAATTATAACTATGTCGTAGATATTATTTGAGTTTTTTGTGTTTTTTCTTTAATTTCTCGAGCATTTTCGGATAGGTGGTACGGATGGAAGATTACAATATAAGGATGGAAAATAAGAAAAGCTTGGACACAACTGAAATATTTTTAATATTTATTTTCATTTTACTTGTAAAATGGTGTTTTTTAAAAAATTTTTTTGCGTTCGTATATTTTTATATTTTATATTTTACTTTTGGACATCATACATCGCAATAGTAAATGAAAAATTTAAAATTCCACCAGTATACAACTTTTACAGAATCCGGAAAATAGTATCGAAGAAAAAATTAATATAAAAAAACGAAATTAATAAACAAATATATCGATATTAAATTTCGACAAATCAAAAAATAGACAGAACAGAAGCAGACAGCATTTTTGGAGCATATTTTCACAATTACCATCGCATATTTTTAAGTAATTATATTTAATTTATATTTTTAAAATTATTTGATGTTTTAAAAAAATTTTCACTTGATAATGGCGTAAATGCCGAAAAGCTTTGTGTTTTCTTTAAGAAAATAAATATTAGTGATTTAACTAATTTTCAATGGATTTTTTTTTTTACAACTGAAAGAGTTAGTAACCGTAACGGATTAACAACAGGAATCGATTTCGATTTTACTCGATAAATATTAAATACGAAGTAGAATGGCACGAAGTACAATTTAATTTAAAAAAAAAAAATTGATGCGAATGTGGTTTGCGATAAGGAACGGAGAATGTTTTAAGCACGACCTATTTGGCATTCCATGAAAGTAGATGATAAATTATATTCCGATATTGACGGGGAAACTTTAAAAATTTCTCTATATTGTCTGGCAAAAAGGGTTATGACCGGATACATTATAACGACTGAAAAAGGATGTGTTCCATTGTTAAAGGACCTCGGCCATATTGGAACACCATCCGAGAATTGCATTTTAGGGCGAAATAGTATTCACACAAGAAATATTACAACGAAAGGCAGATGAAGATAATTAAATACTCGTAGGTGCAATATTTACGGTAAAAGGTATTTCACATGTGCATAGCTTACGAGTGTAGGTATATATGTACATATTTAAATTCATATATGTATATATATATAAAATATATACATTCACCTGTACGGATAATAACACATATGTAAGAACAAAATATTTCGTTACTTAAAAAATTCACACGAAAAACATTTCAATTATGATAGTATACATACGTATACGTGCACACACATACAAACGTGTATTACGTATATTTATCTCGGTCAGTATATAGCTTTTTTTTTGGGTATGGGTTGGGTTAGGGTGGTTAGGGGATAATAAGTTTTAACCGGAATTGAACACGTCGTCGCAGTCGATGAGTCGTTGAATCACCGGTAGAAATGAGATAATTATTTTAACTATCACCTGCAAATAATTACGAAATACCCAAAGAACGACTAGTCTTCAGTTAGGTATGGACGCGATATACATCGATGCATAAAAAACACTAGATGCAGAGTATGGATGCATCGAATTTAACCGATGTAACGTTGACCTTTTGATATATTCGATCTATCGAGGTTTTATTTTGATATTTTAAATCGATAAAGCTAATTAAACGGTGATTTGGAATCTATCGTTTCGTAAGAATGTAACGTTAACAGAATTAATGTTGCGATTGTAGACCTTTTTTTTTATACCACATTGGTCATGGTATATATATATATATATATATATATATATATATATATATATATATATATATAATTAATTATAAACGAACAAAATAAAACACAAAAACACAATCACTAAAAGTTTTTAATCGCGAAGCTTTTCGACAGTTACGTCATTTTTAAGCGCGAACTAA
The DNA here is from genome assembly GCA_032883995.1 of Coronaproctus castanopsis. Taxonomy (NCBI): domain Eukaryota; kingdom Metazoa; phylum Arthropoda; class Insecta; order Hemiptera; family Monophlebidae; genus Coronaproctus; species Coronaproctus castanopsis. The sequence goes on along the minus strand of CM065052.1, from coordinate 261,319,010 downwards.
ATTTATTACATCTTTTTTTTTTATATAAAAAAAGATGTAATAAATTTAGTTCGCGCTTGAAAATGACGTAACTGTCGAAAAGCTTCGCGATTAAAAACTTTTAGTGATTGCGTTTTATTTTGTTCGTTTATAATTAATTAATAAAATCACTACTCTCCAATATATTCAACTTTATATATATATATATATATATATATATATATATATATATATATATATATATATATATATATATATATATATATATAGTGTACTTGTTCTCATAGTACTCCCATTCCAGAAATTTTTCACGTAATTTTGAAATAACGGGAAGTTGACTCTTATTAATCGATACTGTACAAGTTTTTCAGCAGTTTTTTTCAAGGCTTTTAACGGTAAACTCGTGACAATTTGAACTGAATAGGAAATGAATTTCAGCGTTGAAGACGTAAGCCAGAAGGATTAATATTAATTCTTTATGGATTCTTAAGATTATTTGTTTCGGGTCCTAGTTTTAAATATCAATTTTTATTTAAACGAATGTTTGTGCGATTTTTTTAACGGTACAATTTGACACTTTTTCTGTTAAAAAAAGAAACCAGTTATAGTCGATATTGAAAATTGATTTGATAATTCGAACTTTTATATATATATATATATAATTAATTATAGCGAAAATAGTCGAATGGAAATTAAATTCAGGTGGAAATAAAAAACCAACATAACTACCGGTAATTTTTGTAATTTTATGAATAATATTAAACATTTTAACGAATTGTATACTTATTATATACATTTTATAATATATATATATATACATACATATATACATATATATATATATATATATATATATATATATATATATATATATATATGTGTGAAATGCATGACATAATAGTTGGAAATGTTTCAAATTAAATATTTTTATATATATATATATATATATATATATATATATATATATATATAATCTACATATAAATTTTTAGTTATCACGAAAGATATAAAAATAAAAAAAAACTGTTCGTATGGAAAATGTGCACTATTGCATAACAAGATGACGTCATTTAGTTTTGCAATTCGTCGTATTATCGAAGTTGTTATATTTTCCTGATGGCAGACTATAACCATGTTCATTAACCGTGAGGGTACCTGCTGTCCGTTCTCTACACGTACGTTAATTATTTATGGGACGGGTTATTGAAGAGATTTGAATATTAGTGTATTCGTTGGTATCCTTTTGTTGTTCAGACTACAAACTTATGAAATAAGTTTCTGGTTTTTCAATAGTGTCTAAGTAACGGATGTGAGAATATATATGTATATATATTATTTTTTTACTAAAAAATACGAAAAAAAATATTAATAAAAATTCGTTTATTACTGAGCCCGCAGTTAATACGATTTCGATATCGCTTTAATAAATTCGTATAACGTAATTGTGTTGCTGCAAAAAAAAATTCTAGGAATCATCGTCCGGAGGTTAACCGGCGGTAAACGCTTCTGCATCAACGCTTAGAACTGCAGTCCTCCTAACTTGCGTTCACTCAGTTGTGGAAATGGCTTAACAGTCGTCATGTCGCAACGTTGGGTATACATCTGAGAATACAACACGGATCGCTGTGAGAATACAACACGGATCGCTGGAGTAATTAAATCTAAGGTACAGTTCGGAGCGTAATGTTATTAAAGAAGGTATCTTAAATTACTGCGCGCGTCTTGTGGTGGTCCTCCTTATATCGTGTTGTCCCTTCTTCACATTGATAATTTACATATCTGTTTCCGGACATAGCGATATTTCTAGAAACGTTGTCCGTGTTTATAGAAATATGAGTTAGTAATTACAGTATCACGTTCGGTTGGCTGAAGGGGCATCCCCCATAAAAAAAAAAGTTAAATCTAAGTCTAAGTTATATTTCGCCACCACCCGATATCCGTAGGAAAAATAGTAGCCATCAGAGAGTGGCAAAAGTACGTAGCTGATTAGCGACTCCCTGTAAATAGACATACGTTTCAAGCAACCCGGCTAAAGTCGAGGAAATCAGTTTTGTTTTACGGCAAACGTGTTTATTACAAAGAACTTCTCTGACGAGGAGTGGCGAGAACAATGGACTCGGTCAAATCCTGAAACTGGTCACACGTTCCAAGATGGACGATTTTGACCGAATCCAAAGAGAATGGACGACGCGACGGAGTTTTAAAAATGACACTGCCTGTGGTTGCGGATACCTTCGTTAAACCATTGAGTACGTTGTTCATGAATAAGTCGAGCTTTTAATGTTTAATTCACAAAGTGTCACCGTATAATTTCCGTAAATCTAGACGTGATGTAAGTAGTCGTTCCGCAATAACGACGTAACGCGCTATGCGTTAAATTTGTACCTGTTAGTGTACTCGCTGCTTCGGTGCCAGTAAATCTGCTTAAATTTTACTCTAGAGACGCGATAATACAATTGTACGACATATTTTCTCAGAGCTTTGTAACCTTTACAACCTATTCTAGGGGGTGAAAATGGGTATTCGTAAACATCGAAAAAGCGTTCGATAAAGTATAGTAATATTTTAAAGTAAAACGCCAAATTTATACTATTTGTTAATTAATCAAGTTCTACATCGAAGAAAACGTTTTTCAAATGAATTTAAACGAGTCGCACTCGACTATTCAGTTAGTTAATTCTGGAGTTCTGAACGGCATATGCGTTGTATAGGTACGACATTCTTGTAAATGCCGATACAACAACCGATAGAAAACCTCGTTATCCATCAGGATGTTATCAGCATCGAAATAATTACACAGATTAACTCTCTTCGCACTGTCGTGATCAGTTCACACCGAAAATAACGTTCAACGCAAAACGTGCGCTCCTTCTCGTTATAGAATGCCATGACAACTAAAACTAGACAAAATCGAATCTCTCGTATGTACACTAAAAGTGGAGCACGCGGTTTAGCAGTGTTACCAACTGCTCTATTCAAGAAAACAAAATCGTCCGTCTTCTCTAGGTCACTATATATATATATATATATATATATTAAAACAAATTTAATTATATTTCTACGTCATCGTTGTGAAATTTTAAAGTCACACATCGGTGTCGTCACTTTATGACGAACTTTATTTAGAAACAATAATTTCGGAATAATCGCGTACAAAAAAAAAAACAAAATCCGAAATTATTGTTTCTAATTATGAATATCGACCGCGGAAATATTTTTAAATATTATATAACGAATTATATTTTTATATTAATTTATTTTATATATTTTTTTAAAAATCACACATCGTGGTCGCTACTTTGCAAAGAAATTATGTATTTCAATCGGTTATACCTCTCAATAAACGTACTATATCATAAACTGGCGAGCGTTATCGAATACCAAAACTAGCTATTGCAATAGCCAACCAATTTATATTGATATTGAAATTAATAAGCATCTGGATTACTATTTTGATTTGGTTCGAGCTTTTATTTAATCTTATATATTTAAATTTTTAACTCATCCGTTCTTAACCCTTTCAGTCACGATGTCCACTATATGGTAGATGAAATTTTAATACTAACAAAATTATATATTTTCTGGTTGACCGTGAAATGTCTCAATTCTAATAATATTTACATAAACACATTTAAAATAGTCTAGAATCATTTAAAAAGCGGCATTGTCTAATAAACACCTGTATAAATTTATTATTATTTTTTAATTGAATTTTCACGTGCGACTGAGAAAGGGTTAATTATATTTATATTATAACGTCAAATGCCAGCAGACGGATTATTTTATTCGAATATCTGCTCGTCTATCTGGACCGTTTTCGACACTGAGTTTTACAAATCACGCCAGGTCGACCAATTTAGTATTCGAACGCTTCTCTATTTTATTTTTACTATACATTTATTTATTATATCGATTTTCGATTTTTATCGCGAATTATTTATTTAAAAAGTATATTTCAATTTACACCGCTGAACTTATACCACGTTACGCACGATTTTAATATTTTATCCCTTCAAACGACTAGACTTTAAAATAAAATAAAATCGTTCCGACTAGAATTCTAAAATTTAGATTTCTTGCTGATACTATTACTACATGTAGCTAGGCTGGCTACTTCACATATGTTATCAGCCAATTTTAGTGTATAACCGCACAAAATTCCGATAATCCCTTACGCATACAAAGTACGTCTTCTGTTCTTGCATTAACCGCTTATATGTCGTTATGTGTATTTTTTTTTATTTTTTTTTGAAATTGAAAATTCGTTTATTATTACGCCATTATTTTCACGTTATATAAAAAAATACAAATATAAAATATAAATATTTTCGTACCGAATGTTATAATTATAACGATTCTCTGCAGAAAACACATTGGTAAAAATTTAATCAAAGTTAATAATATTTATAAAGAAATAACATGTAAAATTATTCTAACTTGGTTCTTATCTATATAATCGTTCAACTGTTGTAAAATACGACGGATAGTATATAAGATCGATTTATTTATATATACATATATTTAACTTACATATTTTATTATTAGCGATATTTATTTTAAATTTTATATTATAAATTAGTTTATTTTATTTTCTAGTATACTCCTCTGAACTAAACTCGCCAGAATATAACATCTTCTTCTTCTTTAAGTCTCCTGACGTCAATATTTGACGTAGGCAAATTCTTCTATCGTTGTTTGTCACGAATCCATGTATGACCTGACTGCTCTATTAGGTCGTCTGTCCATCGTCTTGCAGGTCTTCCTTGTTTCCGCCTTCTCGTGTATGGTCGCCAGTTCATTATTTCCTTCGTCCATTTTCCGTCTGTCAGTTCTGCTACACGCTCTGCTTAGTTTCTATCCTGGATACAATGTTCTCGAACCTTGTGTTTTACCGTATATCGGAGTTACTGATTTTGTTTTTTAATCTGATTCCGAGCAGTGCTCGTTCCATTCGTCTTTCCGCCGTTCTAATCTTATTCGTTAATTCTTTTGTTAAAAGCCAGGTTTCCCATAGCTCCTGGCACGATGCGATGATTAAATAGTTTGGCACGGATTGCTGGACTGATTTTGGTTTGCTTTGTAGATTTTTTTTTTCATTCTACCATGCGCTATCCATTCAAATTGTATTTTTATTTTTAATTCCCGTGTGTATGGCAATTTTTTCCGGTTGTAAATTTCTTCCCTAAATATACGTACCATTTCTACGGGACCTCGTTCTAAAATTTAAATTTATGTTCACAACCTTCGATTTTTCCCGATTTATTCTCACACCAATTTCTTTAAGAGTTTTTTCTACTTTCAGCATCATTTTCTGAAGCTGTATTCGATTTTTCGCTATTAGTACAAAAAATATCGCCTATAAAACGAATATAGAATTTTTTAAATCTCGGCTACGAAGAGAAATTCTATCGTCTTAATTTGTCCGAAAAATTTTACACGCGATCAAAAGAATTGGATGTTCTCTAAACATACATAATAATATCAAAATAACAGAGTTATCACATGCGATTTTTCTTATTGTCTGCCGAAGTTAATTATCTTGAAACTAACATTCACACGTATTTCCCGGTCGTAGGAGTCGGCTGTTACCAGCATTCAACTCAACGCTTCTGTAAGATCGCAATTACAATACTGCGGTTTAGGGTCCTCTTCACATAGCAAAATATATTGGTACGATGGAAAAAGTTTCTCTATCATCTTAAATTGATGTCTTTCTATTTTTTAATTATATTTTATTACGCGATTTCCTACGACCGCTAGAAGAAATATAAGTATTAGCCGATGTTTGTGTAACGCTCGCATAGATGACGATTACTTCTAATCAACGTCCCCATCTGCGAATCTTATAATTTGCCCAATTCTATTCGCCTTGCCACTATATAAATAATGTATTAATAAATATTCGTCCGCAACTATATAGAGATATTCATTTCGATAGTAAATTTTGTAGGTAATACAATTTTTTTTTTTTAAACTCTATTCTTATTCCATTTTATTATCCGCTTTATCATTAGTTTGTGGATGAACAGTTGTTATGTGCGGTGGACGTTCAGCTTAACGAAGTAATGCGTATTATCTCAGCAACGATACGCAGCACACCGACTGCATGGCTTCCAGTTCATACGAACATTCAACTGCCTCATATTCGAAGAACCGACTCGTTGAAAAAGAACTCAACAAAATTCGAAGAAAATGAAAATTTATTAATTACAAAATTTATAAGAGAACTAGGAAATCCCCATGGACAACTTTGGATCAAGCACGATTTGCATTCGATTGGAAAGAACAATGGACCAACTAATGGAATTCGGTGCGTAATTCGTTCATAAATGGATCCCTCGTCGAAAATCCTTCGGAGCGACCTTTAGGAATGGAATTTCGACGAAAGGAGTGGCGACTCTTGAACAGAATCCGAACTGGTCACGGTAGATGCGGTCACCTTCTGCAGAAGTGGAGTATTTCTGACTCGGCTAGTTGCTGTTGCGGACATCCCATGCAAAACAATAAAACACATCGTCGAAGAATGCGAAGTATACTCGGAAAATGGGATTACGGTTGAAGATGTACATCATCTGCGCGGCGGGAGTTTAGACTGGCTTTCCCGTTTAGAGCTCGATCTATAAATCAACATCATACGATACGATACTTTTCGCTATGTTTGTTTTACTTGATGAAATGAATAAAAAAAAGTCCTGTTTATTTGCGAATTCGTATAGTGTCATTATGCCGTGATTCGATTAACAGCTTCTTTGCTTGAGATCTCGAGGGAGCACTCGTTTGCACACGAGTGTTTGGTATTTCTGTGTTTTCGTGTTGTTGTGTTCGGATGTGTTTTTTATGAGAAACATTATTATTATTATTATTATTATATTATCGATTTTATTATTTAAAAACATATTTCTAAACCATTTACATCGTTTGTATATAGCTTTATACCAACCACTTCTCACCTATGGTATTATTCATTGGGGAGGAGCAGCAGAGTACTACCCAAATCCATTGTGTTCATTGCAAAAAACAGTTCTTAGCAGTATTTCTAATAATATTTCGGGTACACGTGCGGCAATTATATTGAACATTCTAAATTTTGTGATAAAAAACGATTATTTCAATGTAGCAACTGTAAGAGGGAAAACAAGAACTGTTGGTACGGATGAAGTAAAAGTATAAGTCCCATTGCCGTATGCAGGCCATTAACACCTGGCTTACAATTTAATTTCGGTGTCTCTAAAAGTAGACTTGGTTAACTCTAAATCAAGACGTCTGGCTTCACGCGTTTTGAATAAAAGTTATCAAAAAATATTTTATTAACTTTCTTTTATAATTTCGAATGTGGCTGTATTAAATGAATGTGGATTTTTTATTTTATTAGAATTGTAAATTAGGTTTATTTTTGGTCGTTATCTATTATTGCGCCTAATTATTTAATTTGACTAATCACGCTAATATTTAATCCGTGTTGCGCTAAATTTACTTATTTTTTGATTTTTTATTTTTGTCGTTGTTAAACAACGTATAATTTTACTTGGAATCGTTTATATTTAAATTATATTTTTTTAACCAATTTGCGAGTTCCGTATAAATTTGGATTGTTTTAAAAGGCATTTTCACACTTATCAGCAAACTGCGTTATATCATCTACAAATGTAAATTCACATCGTTCGGAAATTTGATAAGCATTTGCGAGAAAACTATGTTCCACAACAAGTATGGTCCTAAAACAGACCTTTGTGGCACGTCCATAGTGGTTTCTAGTTTGTTCGAGTAATTTCCAAATTGTAAAATGGTATAATACTTATCGTGTTCATAATCCTACGTCCTTTACTAAAAAAAAAAAGTCGTTGTTCGCGACGCGTCGAAAAAAATATAATTCAATTGTTAATTATTTAATTTGTTTAACAATATCGCGTACCGGCAGGAGAGTAGCATAAACAACGGTAGTTAAAAAAAATAAAAACCAGTTCAATTCGACGCCCCTCCGATGGGATAGACAGAGAGTGGTGTTACAGTTTTGAAACTCGGAATTGAGGAATTGATTCCTATCGTTGTAAGAGTATAATTTTGTTATCGGCGTTAATAATAGGCCCGCGAGTTTAATGCAGGCAATGTGTACACGGTGTTTATAGACTTCGAAAAATCGTTTGACTGTATAAAGTGGGAGAAATTATGATATTTATATGTGGAGAATGTGCATCTTCTGTATATATTGGATAAAACAATTATACGATAGCATCTTGGCGGTTGTATATGTGTGGAACAATATAAAGTCAAGTAACTTTAAACTGAGGGAGTGAGACGAGCGTGTAGAGTCGTTTAACATGTGTATACAGAATGTGCAATGATGATCGGAACGATGGCCTATTAGTAGGTGGTAAAAGAATTAATAATCTACGATATGCCGACGATATTGTTATCATAGTCCGAAGAAAATATGGTTCGAGGAAAACCCGGAAAACCGATATGAAGAGTTTTGGAGTTAATTAACGAAGCTAAAACTAAAATCATGATAACAGATAAAACAGCGTTTCAAGTAAAGTAGCGTGGAATTGACGTTGTGGGTAATTTTGTCTATGTTAACCAATAGCGGGATTAACATTAACGGGGGAAAGGCTCCAGTTAGACTGATAAACATCTCGAAGGATACAGCAATGACATCGAATACAAAGTTCTAGTCTTTTCAATAGGTATTTATACGTGCGAAACATGATCCCTTACTGCCGAGTGTGTCGGTAGAATAGAAGGGCTTTAGCCTAATTAATACGTTTTCCAGAAGCTTAAAATACATAGGCGTTTATCAAACGGAATAAAAAAAAAAATTCTCATTGGTTTCTTTGTAGCGCGAGAGATGTAAATTTTCTGCGCATAATCACTGGCAAAAAGTGAAAGAGCGAAGAAAAAAAAGTAAGACCAAGATTTGGCTGATCAGTTAAAATCGTTAATCGGCTTAAACATGCACGAAGGAACCGAGGCCAAGATGGTGATCAATAACATATGCGGTTGTTTCATAATATCACTGTATGCCCTCACGATGGATAAGATTGAAATTATTTAATTCTCGAATTATCGGAAGAGCATCTCTCTGCATTATCCCCTCTTTAATAATCGTCTTGCAGGATTGTCAAGGAGTGTAACGTGTATTCCTCAGATATTCGAGGTTTATACCGAATTGAAATTTATCGGATTAACCTACGCTATATTTAGATTGATTGCGTTAATTTCAAACATTCGATCGATAGTCGGATAAGTTCGATTCCAAGCCGGTTTTTTTTTTACGGTTGACGTGAAATGTCTCAATTTCAAAACTATTTAGATAAATATCTCGAAAAATATCTACAGTTCACCTAAGAAGCGGTATTGTATAATAAACATCCGTATAAAATTTATAATTTTCTATCAAAATTTTATAACGTATTCCTGAAAATCACGAAATTTTTACATATAAAAATTTCACAAAGCTTTTCGGCTATTAAGACATTATCTAGTATAGGTAAAAAAATAAAATGTAAAATTAGGCGGTTTTTTATTTTTGTTAAATGGGGACAACGTGATACCATTGGGATTATTTACAATTTAATCGAAGATGCGCTTGTATAGAAATGTTGCTATACGGGGAATAAAATTGTAGATTATCCAGATATAAAAGGGACGATTATACGGAGGTGTAATACTCGAAGAATGTAACAAGATAAGGTAAAGCTCCGAGCGCAACGGTGCTACAGCAGAACATTCAAAAAAGACATGATCGGGGCTGCAGACTGCCTGTTAAGGATGGAGAGGACAGAAGGGACTTTCTGTAAGTTGCATACGGAAAAGACTACCAGATAAGAAATGATGTCTAAATCGTAATCTACCGATGAGTACAATTCCTCTGCAATAAATTTTCTTAAACAACTAGAACCACGGAAGTTTGGGGAGAGACGGTTGAAATTGATAGTAATAAGCGAGAGGTGATCGACTAATGCTCTCAGTGTACATCAGTTCCCAATGATCCTTATACCCTAAGGAATACCTTTAAACGCGAAGAATTAAGTATAAAGAAATACTTGATACAGCGAAAAATCCTTATATTTCGTTATAATTTTTTTTATATTTTAATATTTAATTCATGTCCACTCGATGATGGTTTAACAATCGAAAAGTTTTGTAGTATTTATATTTAAAAAAAATTTAACGATTTTAACCGTTTTTTTTTGTTGTTTAAAAATCTTCTTCTTATCGTATGGCACGATGCAGGAAGACGCTATAATATAATATTTAAGTTTTGCAGCCGAGTTAATGCTGCCGTTGACACTTTATGGATCTCACGAAGTGTCCCGTCAAGAGCTCTACCTGGACAACTGCGAACAATGTGATCGATGGTTTGATGTTGGTAGCCGCAATCACAAGCAGCGTCTTTTTCTTATGTTCCACCACGTTATCGTTGCAACGTCCTTGTTCAGTACGAATTCGATTCAATTGTACCCGTTATTTGCGGCGTAAGTCGTAGCCTTTCACCTCAGCGGTCGGACATGTAATAAGCGCGTGTTTATCCGGATTCAATGTGTTCCATTGTTGTCGCCATGTATTTTTATCGTTAAAGTTCTTTTTGCAATAAGCTTGTCGACTGTTATACAGGCTGGTTTATTTGACTTCAGCCGCTTTGATTTTACCATGTATCCATTTATTGGGAGACTCTGATTTGCTTCATATTTTGACCATTCTCGTAAGGCTGCAGTTTTCCTGCGGAGATCTGGAGGCATAATATTGTTAAGTGCCGGGAGCTAAGCAGTAGGTGTTGATTTTAATAAAAATACTAAACGATTATTTTCGGCTGTTATACCATCGACGCGATATAAATTAAATGTAATTATAATTTTAATGAGACCACCAGACGAAAGATAATTTTGAAAAATAAATTAACCCTTTCATTTATCATGTCCAGTATATGGTACGTGAAATTTTCATACTAACAAAATTATATATTATCCGGTTGACCATTAAATGATTCAATTCTAATTATATTTATGTGAAAACATCGAAAATCATCTAGAGTTATGTAATATAATAATAACCTAATAACAAGGAGTCTGTATAAGATTTATAATTTTCTGTCGAAATTTCATATGTGAGACTGAAAGGTTTTAATAACACGTATAATGTAAAGTACATATTCAAATATTCACGTGTAGAGTGTATTATGTTGTACGTCTAGACGTGAGATAAAATACAAATAATCAATCGAAATTAATACCGTATTGGAGGTCGACGATATAAAAAACCAAGAAAAGTTTTCAGATTAATTGAGCATGAAAGATATTATAAGATCGTACGCTTGTAATTGTGTGTATGTGTGTATGTGTGTTATGTGTGTAAGTGTAGACGCAAAGTCACGAATTTATTGTAGTACGATTCGAATACTTTATATTTTACAAAAGGTCCTATTTACGCGAGTTACAGATGTTCTTTACGAGTGTTCTTATATTTAAGGGATAAATAATTCCGACCATTTTCATGTAAAATATGTTTAGATTTATATTCTATAAGTTCGAAATAAACTTCTAAACTATAATGGGAGTTCTGAAAGGTTAAGGAAAAATACGTTAAAATTTGAGTTTTTTTTTTCTTCTTTTTAAATGTGGATCCTTTTATACTGTAGTGGGAAACTGTTTATATTTCAATCAAAGATGCTAACTTCTCTAGAAATGTTTGCTGTGCGCGGGAATATAATTGTAGATTATCCAAATGGAAAAGGGGCGGATATGTTATACGCGCAGGTGTAATATATATGGGGAACGTTATAAAATAAGGCAAATCATAGAACGTAACGGTGTCACAACAGAGCATTCGCAAAGAAAACACGATCCGAATTTCGGATTGCCAGTTCAGAATGAAGATGGACTTTCTCTAAGTTGCATGCAGAAAAAATATCGTAATCTACTGAGATGAGTACAATTCCTTCGCGATTAATCTTCTTAAAGAAATAGAACCAACAAGAACGTTTACGGTGCGAAACATCGAAGTTGATAGTAATTGGCGAGAGGCGATTGACTACTCAGTGTGTTACCGATGATCCTTATGCTCCAACCGTACACAGAAGGAATGACATACTGTAAGTGTATCTTAGTTATAATGATATCTATAATAAAAAAACTGAGAGAGAAATATATTAACATTCAAGTAAATCCGGTTAATATCATTACTATCGTTTATAATTATTATTATTATTCTTTACTGTCACACGACTTGAGTTTATAAAGCCATTACTACTCATTGTACATACAAATCAAAATAAACTAAACGCTAACGCTAATGAGTTATAAAATATAAATAACTAAACTAAGACATATGGGGATAATTATACATGGATGTGAAAATTACAATATTAGATTTATATATATAAGAGGCCATATTAACACAGAAGGATTATTCAAGCATAGTATGCAATAGAGTACGGAGGGAAGATGTCTAACTGTAGTAATGTCTTGATTAAGGTTTCTCTGTGTGCACTATCTAGATTGCATGAAAAAACGACATTATTAATGTCTGCTGTCAAACCACGGTCCAACGGGGAATGGCAAGTACTGGAACTAACCAGCCCTATCCGGTGGAGATGGCTGGGCAGCGGATTATGTCCCGACCTAATACGAATTAAAATGGGAAAAAATTTACGGATCGCTATTGAATGTGGAGGCTTAATTAGAAAGAGAGATTGTTTGGGTAAACTTGTTTGAATTTGTTTATAGAAATTGTTCCGAGTAAGCACAAAACATGGAGCTCCAGCGATGAAACAGATCCGCCTTTGCAGACGCGGCTAAACATTTTGAGGGAATCGCAGGGATCAGTAGACCTCTGGAGGTACCCATTTTGGCTGCCTGATCACAAATTTCATTATCTTCGATCCCGATGTGAGCTGGAATCCGTGTAAATTTTAACATAGTGTAGATACATTATATTTTCTATTATTGCCAGATTATTATAATTATCATCGCCATAACTAACAAATCCTAAATATTAATCGTTCCAAACTCTACTTATAGAGTGACCCGGAGGGATGATGGTTTTGTCGGTTTTTGAATAACTCAAAAACTACTCGACCAAAATTTTTGAATGAAATTTCATTTAAAAATAGGAAAACGAGAGATTAGCATACAATCATCTGTAGAACACTATATCGTTCGGATGACCGACATTTGCGACAATACATTCATTCAGTTTATTTAACGAAATTTTCGAACATTTTTTCGAGCATAGGCGGCTGAATTTGTGAAATTTCTTCAGAAATCCGAGTTTTCAGGTCTTAGATCTCGTGGACGTGTTTAACGCCGTTCTTAAGGTGTAAAAAAAAAAGGACAAAAGCGAATCTCTCTTGTGTACACTAAACGTGGAACACGCGATTTGCGTTGTATCAGTGTTGCCAACTGCGCTATTCGTAAAACAAAATCGCCCGTCTTCTCTAGGTCGCCTTATAGAATATACGTAGATAACCCATGATGGTCGTATTCTAAAACGATAAACTACATTGTATAGTAAAATTAAGTCGACTAATTCAGCGATTAACAAATTTTATAAGCTAGAACAATGGATTACGTCGTACCGAGCGAACAGACACGAAGAAATAGTGCTGGCCGCCACACTAGGCTAACGCACGAGCCACATTAATCGAGGAGAATTCGTCGTCGGTAATATGCAAATTTTGTCACGATTCAGCGCCTACCGTAGAACATGTTATCACAGAATGTCCGAAATTCGATCAACAACGTTATCATTAATAAGTGGACTAGATATAAGCGAAGTATTACAACGAAGACTTGATACAACGCGTAATATACTTTCTTAAAATAACTGGTTTAATAAAATTATTGTAGACTAAATATTGTAATGTAAGTAGAAAATAATTTTTCTTTTGTAATTTATTGTATTTAATCTCGGTGGACGTAAATGACCTTTGTAGTCGAGCGTCCTAAAATAAAATAAATATAATAATAATAGTTTAATTTGTTCGTAACGATGTGGAAACGTCTTAAGAAATGATCAGCATTTTTAATGGGTTTCAGTCGATTCGGTATTTTTCTGCTTAAGTCTATTTAAGGCACGACATTTGAAGATAGTACGCGGTGTATATATTGACAATTTCATCGTGATCGCAATATTGACAATAGACGTAAAGACGAATAACGCGCCTTAAATGGGAACGATAACAAGCATAGATTTCGAACTTATTATAAAACATAGATTTCGAATATATATATATATATATATTTTTTTTTAATCAAAAAGTATTTCTACATTAGTTCCTCTTTTCATTCAGTCCTTCAGTCCTGATGATGTAGTGAAACTAGTATATATATATATATATATATATATATATATATATATATATATATATATATATATATATATATATATATATATATATATATATATATATATAGTGGTTCTGTATAAAAGTATTTTTATTTTATTTTATTTTTAAATTAAACTTATTTTTGATTCATTACGTTACAAATCGAATCGAACTTCGCAATTCCTTAGATTTAAAACTGTTTTGCATCCATCCCGAATTTTTGAATGAAATAACGAAAGAATAATGATTTGGCGTCTTTATATATATATATGTGTGTGTGTGTGTTTACTTGTTTTCTATTTAGGATCGTCAGAAGATTGGACTAAAAACAACGACTTCTTAGAACTGATGCGCACAAAATTATGTGCTCGACGGACGACTACGTGGAACCAGTTAATATCGCGAGGGCGTATATCTTGCGACACTTGAGGAGCCTCTTCGGTGGTAATAGGTTCATTGATATGAAAATTATCAATCATAATTCAAAAAGTTGGGCCACTATAAAAGCGTGGTTTGGTAGATGGGTATTGAACGAACGTTATATACAATTAATATTAACTTTTGGCCACTTTTTGATTTTAATTAAGTACTAACTTTATTTTAAAAACTATTTTAAATTAATAATAATAAGAAGAAAAACTTTTGTTTTGCGTAAAAACTTCTTGCAGCCGCGTTCTTAGCCGCCGAAGGAATAATAAATTTAATAATTAAATCTGCAATTTTCTATATAAAAATGTTAACTACTTACTTATTAAAAACATTAATTGTTAATCGCCATAAATCAAAAACTATTTATAATTAAATTCCAAGAAGGCTCCAGGTAAAGATGAACTTCCGAGCAAGGCACTCGTCCTTTTTAACAGCATAGTCGGATTGGCTTACTTCTCGACGTCATGGAAACATGCTTGTGTAATAATGATCTTGAAAACAGGCAAACCGTCAGAAGAGGCGAAGTCATACAGGCATATTTTTGTATTATCAATAGTTTCGAATGTGTTTGAAAAATTATTGTATACAAAATCGAAGTAATTGATGGGGAAAAAATTATACCAAATCATCAATTTGGATTTCAAAAACAACACTATACGTATATCAGCAAGTACGTAGGATTCTAAACAAAATTGAGGATTGGTCGGGAAAAAAAACAAGTGTGCTCGGCGGTTTTTTAGAGCGCTAGCCCAGCTCTTGCCTCGTATCTGTTACACCGATCCTTTGACGTGAAATATGTATACTCTGTATCGAAAACACCATTGATGCATGCCGGAATTCCTCAAGACAGTATTATCGCGGCTCTCTATTGTACATCATATATACATCAGACATGTCTGATACTGAACGCGTTATGATAGCTATTTTTGCTGACGATACATCGGTCATTTGCTTGGATTCCGACGCTGCTGAATCAAAGAGAAAATTACATATAGGCTTGGCTTAAATAAGTGAGAAATCACGGTCAACGAGGAAAAATCTACTTTTACGGAATTTTCAAACAGACGAAACATTACGGGTCCTGAAGTTAAAATAAACAACTCTTCGCCCCTTCACGTCAGCAGGTCAAGTACCTGGGCTTTGTAGATAGCGCATATTGTGCAAAAACGAAAAGAACTAGACCTAAAATTGTATACGCTAAATTGGTAGTCTCTGTGCAAAACAAACTTCTGTTATACAACGCGTATCTGAAACCATTATGCAGGCATGACGCCCACTTGTTCAATATCGCAATTATACAACAATTCTAAAATAAGCTCCTACTGCAGGTAACGAAGGCGCCCCGATATGTGTCAAACGTTATATCGCGACCTAGGAATTTGAACAGTGTCAGAAGTAAAGAGGCCGCTGCTAATGCAGTTAAACTGCAACATCATACCGACGAGGTAGGAGCGCAACGTTATATGCATTCAACGGTCAAGAAAAACAAAACCCACCGAGTTGACTCAACAATAGAGCAGCTATTCAGAAGCACTAGTGCTGTCCGGTGCCCCTCTCGTAACAGATTTCCAAAACAACATGTGCTAGATAGCCTAAACAGGCTAGTTGCAAATTGCAGAATAAGGAAAAAAAGGATATTTAAACGTGCACTATGTACACTCGAACATCTCGGAAGCGGCTTTAACGATTTGGATGAAATTTTCTACATACAAAGTAAGTGAAAATGGTCTGCATGGAAATTACGAAGTTTGAAACTTTTGGGGCCGACCTCGTTTGCACCCCCATAAAGGTTTGGTAATTTGATTTTTTTCGTCGTATTTTTCTCGATACTTATCCAAGTGTGTGTTGAAAATTTCAGCCCGATCGTATTAATCGTTTGAACTTGATACGTTTAGAAATTTGCATTTTATAGCGTGGTAAATTTAATTAAAATTTTATTAAACCGTCGGAAATATTATTTAATCCGTGAAAGAATTATTTCAAGGAAAAAATCCCACCGAAAAATTTGAAAATTTATTTCAGAGAAAAAATTAGCTCATTGTGATATTTGTCAAAACTGAAATTTTTTCGTATTTTTAGTTATAACTTCGGAAATTTATGAAACGAAATTCGACTTGAAATAATGATGGTTATGTATGTAACCGGTTTTTGATAGTACACGATTCCTATCCAAATATATTTTCCAAAAAGACACGATTTTACAAAAACGAAAAATAAAAAAAAAAATACCGAGCAAAGTGGCCCCCCAGGTTCTATATACAGTATTAATTGCGTATAAACCAAAAACACAAATATTTGTTTTCGTACGTATATAAACGTATAATAATCGATATTGAAAATAGTTTAGTCGTTAAAGCGATCGAAATGCAAAAAAAAAAGTGTAGATCAGTTTCATCAATAGGTGCGGGTGCAAATGTGGAAACTAGTTCAGAAGATTCAGATCAAAGAAGAAAACCTAATATCAACGTGAAACAATTCTACCGACTAATAGAATATGATTGCAAATTATCGTTCCGGAATTGTATTGCTGAACTATAGTGCGGAGGAGAGTCTAGTAAATTACGTTATTCAACGACATGTTACATCTAACATATCGATTAATGCGCTACGTCTTACCTACCTACATCTGCATTGGAAATCATTCGCGCAAAAGCATCCGACACGATTACACACGACTACTTCAATGCAGACGTATCGTCTATACCGAGAACTAACCGAAACTTTATTTAAAAAATGTTCAGATTTTGGTCTTTTTCCGGATTGTTGGAAGTCAGCATGTTTGAAGCTGCTTGCTAAACCGGGTAAAGATCCTACAGAGTAGTCAGCCTATAGACCTATCTCCTTGCTTAATTGCATGAGGAAGGTCTATGAAAAAGTCATTAATGGGATTTTACTGCAGGGAATTGCTGTTAGAAGCACATTGCACCACACCACCAGTTTGGTTTTCGTTCAGGTTTATCAGCTGAACATGCAATTTATACAGTAGTTTCAACGGTGGAGCAGTACATTTCTGATGGCTGCTCTGCTGTTGTTATTTCTTATGATGTAAAAGGAGCTTTCGTTGTTGGTAGAGCTCTCACTGGCGAGCACAGGCTCAGGGGAGGGTGTGGTACTGATTTCAAGCATTTGAACCTGCTAGATAATTTTTCAATACAGTCGATGTGTTATCGAGAATTTAAGAAGTATATTTCCTCTTTGTTAATTGCAAAGTGGCAGGGCAGGTGGGATGAAGCTCAGACAGGTAGGAAGACTTATGCCTTCCTGCCTGATATTTCATTACGTTTAAAAATGTTGGCGTTTGATATTAACTTCTACAGTTTCTTAGATGTTGACAGGTCATGGCAGGTTTGGTTCCTACCTTCATAGGTTCCATCTTGTTAATGAATCTTGCTGCACCTGTTGTAACTTGGGTGAAGTAGATGATGTGTATCACATTCTGTTTATTTGTCCTGCATTTGCTTCCATCCTTCATAAATATAACATAAGACCTACTGATGTATTTCCTATTGGCAGGAAAGTTAGGAGTTTCCTTTTGCTGGCTGAGCAGGTCATGCAGTTAAAATTTAAAGTTTCATAAATCCTCTGCAGTTTCCATTTAATTGTAGCGTGGTCAATTGTCCTTTATTATATGTATATATGTATTTATAATTATTTAATTATAAGTAATAATTATTTTATTATTCAAATTTTTAATTTTTTTCCTTTTCTCTTATATTTTATTTTTTATCATTATTAAGACACAAACTCTTTACACACATCATTAATGGTTTAAGAGACTATGTTTCTCATCCCTTACCATCATATATATTTGTTATTATTATTTTACACTTTGCAGGGAACTGTCACACACATCTAGTTAACTTTTGTAATATAATTGTTTGATTTTCTTTTGTTTCAGCTACACTACACTTTCACACAGTTATTTATTAAGTACTCTGGTTCCCTGCACCTTTATCACAAATTACTTTAGTACACTTGCCCTACCGCATAATTGCGGAACCACAAAAAACCGAAATATTAGACTTAACGTCATAATTTTGTTTCAGGAGGAAAGTATCAATACACGATCATCTTGTACTTAGGAGGGAATATTTACTAGATCGACACATCCCTAATTATTCAGCCGTTTTAATTTTTAATATTATATTCACAATCTGGCCAAGCGTGGTCATTTAGCGATATTTTATTTCCAAGTATGTTTAGAAGAAAGACCATGCCCGTAAACCTCATCTGTCAAAATATTAATAGCGGGAAATTCCTTTTACGGTTAAAGGCAATTTTCATTTCGGGCAGTATTCCTATTTTTTTTATTATTATTTCGGGGCTTTAATTTTTTAATAGGAACTAGCTACGTAAAACTAGTGGCGCGTCACACATACGCAGACCAGACGGATTACATTTTTCCCAGTACAAGGTTATTCAAATGGAGACGACAACAGACAAACAGACGTCTCATTCTAGACTAGACCGTGTATGGTAAACAAAGCGTGCAATTTAAGTAGACATAAGTCCCTTAAGAAGAATATAGTTTTAAAAAAACATGAATATTATATATTATATATATATATATATATATATATATATATATAGTTGTTGTGTGTAATAGACTTTCGACAAAGACGGGAACACTATTGGAATTTGCAGACATAAAAGGTGCGCGAGAGATGGCACGTTAGAGAATATTAGAATGCGAAAGAATATAGGCAGACACGGTTAAAGACTGTGCGTGGTAGATACTTTTCTCTATTCTGTTTGCATTGTTGCATTACTAATGTTATCATCCTTACTTTCAAAGTACATAGTTCAGACATACACACACATACATATTTATATATAATATATATATATATATATATATAATGGTATCGTAGTCAATATCATTGTTCTCCTATGGTTAGGAGGTTATTTCGCAATGTTCAGTCTGCGCGATGTGCATATGCTTATAAGAAAGTATTTCCGGTTTTGCTAGTTCCTATTCCATATTTTGTGTTCTCGTTTATTGTTACGTATTCACTCATATTATACATACTCCCGTATAAAATGTGTGTATACCTGTATAGGTACATTGTCAGAGAGATCATTGTTAACCTTTCTGAACCAGTACAAAATGCGTCTCGTGGTCGACTTCTTTCTTCAGATTCGCACTACTACTAGTAGTAGTCGAATTCAATAGTTTCGCTCTCTTAGCATTTCGGGTTAATTTTATTTTTATTTTTTTTTCTCCTATTCTCGTCTATATATTACGTACGGAAGAATGCGAACCGATAATGCTAAGCCAAGTGAGTGCTAGCTAACTGACCTGATCCTCCGGTCTTCTAGTAAAATCTCGATCCGAAGAGCTGTGGGAATTGTGCAACCCTAATCGTCCTTCTGATATAGAGCTTGTTCAATACGGCGTATATATATTAAGTCGAACGACGCACAATAAAGGTAATTAAATTTTTCAACTGCCGACTTTTAGACGCTGCTCCGATGTCCTAATTCTTTTCTTGGGTAACGGTGCCGACTTTTCTGTTTTCGAAGGAAAATACATTTGGTACGACCGACCCTCGTTTCTCGTTCGATTAAGGGATGAATAGTAATAATAAACCTTATGCTCCGGTTGTAGCAGACGTGTATGGGAAATTGGTATTGTTAACATACATATATGTATAAGGATGTTAAGGGTAACTGGTTAATGGTAGAGAAATGTGGGTTTCAGAACAAAAAATAAGCATATATATATATATATATATATATATATATATATATATATATATATATATATATTCGTCCTATAGATCGACTTTGTGCATTGAAAAAATATATATATTGAAATTAAAGCAATTTTTTTTTGTTAATTAAACGAATAAAGACCACTAACGTATACACTTCACTTCGTGAGCAACTATAAAATAGACAGTTATCGATGATAACGATAAAATTATATATATATGTGTGTGTGTATATATATATATATATATAAAATTCCCCAAGTTGCGGTCTAAGGAAAACTAGCTGGAGAAGCTAAAGCATAATAATAATAATTCAATTTTTATCAATTCAATTCAATTTATATTAAATTTCTTTAAAATATTTACATAGAGAAAATAAAACATGGACCTGGTTTGCGCAATAATAATAATAAGGTAATTGAAATTGATGACTATAAAATATAGGTTGACCCAGAGAAGATGGACACGGTTTTGTTATTTGTGAATAATTCAAAAACTACTGGACCAAAATTTTTGAATGGAATTTTATTTATAAATAGAAAGAGATTAGCATACAATCGCTTATCGAACACAATTGCGTTCAGATGGACGCCATTTGCAACGATACATTCATTCGCTTTTTACAAAATTTTCAACGACTTTTTCCAGCATAGGTCGTTGAATTTTTGAAATTTCTTCAGAAATTCGAGTTTTCAGTCCACATCTCCTGGACGTGCTTCCTAAACGCGGCTCTTGAGGTATTAAAAAAAAAACCGCTTAATTTTGAATTCTTTTCGAAACTCTCTTTAGACTATCACGATCGATTCGCGTCGAAAATAACGTTCCAAGCAAAACACGCGCTGCTCCTCGTTATAGGATATCGTGATAACGGAGACTGGATAAAAACGACTCTCTCGCGTGTATATTAAACGTGGAGCACGCGGTTAATATTGTAGCAGTGAAGTGTGCTGTGATTAGGCCATCGACAAGTATTTCGGAGTTTAACTTTTCACTGTTAATTACTAGTTTCCAAATTTTCATTTCTACATTAATTTTGGTTTAATGATTTCTGGTTTACTTATTACTGAAAGCGAGTCTATTTTTTTTTTTTTAATGTAAATCTCCATATGCCCTTTGTAACTATCACGGTTATTACAGCATAAGGAGACATATAGTTTATATGTATGCTAAGAATCCGCTTTCTCTGACAAACGTCAGAATTTTACCTATTGATTGAGGGTTGTTTGAGAGGATTTTGCTGTATTTTATGTTTTAACCTGCGTGGTGTGAGTATTTGGCAGTTGTAGATTACGGTTCTGTTAAATGTCCGCATAGGGGGCAGTTTGTTGGTGGAAGGTTTTATACAGATAATTGTGTGATACGTTTGTACGACCCACACGTAGACGGTTTAGGGTACCATATTCCTTTCTGCTTGTGGCCATCTGGAGACCACCAGGGTTCTGATTTTATGCTCCTCAGGAAGGTTGTTTGTGAGGTCCGGTCGGTAGTCCATTCCTGTTTACTTTATTAGTATGTGTGCTAACGTTGGTGGAGGTGGTGAGTATTCTGGTACTGGTGAAAGTACTATAGACGGAGCTTCAAGGTCTACTTTATCACTACCGTACATCCCAATATGACTTGGTATCCGCACAAAGTGGATTTCACATCCTTCGTTATATAGTGCGTGTAGATTGTGTTGGAATTCTAATATTATAGTATTTTTTCGTCTTGACGGCATATTAGTTGTAGAGAGTGCTTTTCGATGTGGAAGTACGACTGATCTGATGTAATACAGTACATAATTCCGTACAACTCTGCACCGAAAATGTTTTAGTGCCTACTTTGTTTTTTAATATCCACCCTATATAAATATTTTACGCAAAGAGCTGTAAAATAATAGATTATTTTGCTAAGTAGATCATCGTGTTTGTTTTAAAATCGATACGATGCAGCGTCGCGTCAATCATATATTTGATTCCTAAATATTTCGTATAACGAATCTCGTTTAATACGAACGATATCGCGGTGAATACGAATTTGATATTTTTATAAGTATTAATTAAATCATCTTTTAAGACGCTTGTACACGTATTTATGCAGTACAAATTGTAAAATGGATTGAAACCTACATTGACAATATTATTATTATTATTATTATTAAATGTTGAATATATCGGAGAGTAGTGATTTTATGAATTATAAACAGAACAAAATCGTAAAATCGTGACACAGTTGAATCGCTATAAAAGTGTTTTATTGCAAAGTTTTTCGACAGTTACGTCATTATGAAGCGTACACAATAAATATTACGTATAGATTACCTGAAATATTCATATAACGACAACTTATAATTTCGTATCGATCTTTCACTAGTTATCGGTTACGTTTAGATTTATTTTTGAAATAAATTTTATTTATAAAACAGAGATTTAAAAGAAATAATTCGTCGTTGACATAAATCCCCCGTACCTGCTTCGTATTCCGTTAAATATTGAAAATATATCGCAGAGCAGTGATAAAGCCAACATCGAAGAAATGCGCCGAATTCCGTTTAATAAGCCTGATGTGCAGCACGTTGAAAATATTCTTACGAATAATTCAAAGGAGAATCTGTAAAAAAATGGAAAATTATACGGGGAAAACACAATTTGGATTAATGGCGCGAGTACACGAGAAGCAATCCTCTAATCCTCTGTGTTCAGTTGTTGACACAAAAATGCTACAATCAAGATCGAGACATGTATATCGGCTTCGTAGATTTCGAAAAAGCCTTCGATAAGACGGAACACGATAAAATGTTTGACATATTAGAAAAAACGATGATAGATACAAAAGATTTAAGATGTATCAGAAACACTGCCAACAGAAAGCAACAATCAGAATAGAAATTGAAGAAACACGCGAGATAAATATTAAACGGGGGAGTAAGAACTGCATATTGTCACCGATGCTGTTCATACTCGGAACATATTTTTGAACCAATTACCCGCGAATCTGCGCAGGGAATTCGTGTAAAAACGGAGTACTTATAAATAATGTACGATTTGCTGATGATGTTGCAGATTAACAAATCTAATTAAAGATGTACATACACGCGCAAATGATTTTTCGGAATTAATATCAACTTTAGTAAAACGAAATATACGAATATATCTGAAAATAATCAGGAAAAAACGTGAAGAAATTATGATGGAAAAATTATAGAAAAAAAGTATCATCGCACAAATACCTAGGAAGCTGGGATTTCTGAACGGACAAATTCGGATATGGAAGTTAGTTGTAGAATAGAGATAGAAGGCATTCGTGAAATTAAAGGATCTATTGTGCAGTCGCAATATTAGTATGGAACTAAAACTGCGCCTGGTGAGATATTATATATGGGCAATAGTAACATATGCGGCTGAGACATGGACGAAGAAAATTGAATCATTTGAAATGTGGATTTATCGACGGCTTTTGAAGATCAGCTGGACGGAGAAAATAACTAACGCGGAGGTGCTAAAAACCCCATGTTAACCGTGATTAAAAAGAGGAAGATCACATATGTGGGTCATATGATG
The DNA here is from genome assembly GCA_032883995.1 of Coronaproctus castanopsis. Classification (NCBI taxonomy): domain Eukaryota; kingdom Metazoa; phylum Arthropoda; class Insecta; order Hemiptera; family Monophlebidae; genus Coronaproctus; species Coronaproctus castanopsis. The sequence continues at coordinate 261,295,026 of CM065052.1, read as the reverse complement.
AGGGAAGATAAATACCCGACTAAGTTAATATTACGAGGGAAAATAGAGTACGTAAGCGCGGCAGACCCGGAATATCTCGGTTGGATAATATAAAAAGCTGGATAGGTATTAAAAATATGAAGAGATTTAACCGATGCATTAAAGAAGATTAATTGAACACATTGGTTGCCAACGTTCGCTAAGCACGGCAAAACAAGAAGAAGTGATTTTATGAATTAAAATCATAAAATTATAACAAAGTTAAAATATGTATATCAAATTATAAGTTGTCGTTATATAAATATTTCAGGTAATTTATAAGATTTTGTCGTGTACGCTTGATAAATAACTGTCGAGTAAATTACTTTTACAGTGATTAAGCTGCGTTATGATTTTACGATTTCGTTCTGTTTATCATTACTAATATTACGATTACACTTTTAAACTTTCTCGGTGTTGATGTCCGTACATTTATGATATTTTTTTTAAAAAAATCATAAACGTAATATTACGAATATTATAGGGAAAGAAACTTTTGAAATTAAGGAAATGGTTGTCGACGCTCGTTGATTTTTTTTATTTATTTTTTATTTTTTTAATGAAATTTTTCTAGCGAATTGTTTCAATATTGTCAGTATTTTGTCAGTTTAGTCGAGAAATTTTATGATTATTATTATTATTACATTTTTTTTTAAACTATCGGAGGTTTTTATAGTTTAAACTTCTTCTATTTTTTCGTCGATTGCCGTGTACGGCTACTAAGAGGCGCGGGAGGAATTTATATTAACGGGTAGATTCTGGATAAAAATTAAGGAAAGCAAGGAGTCTAGATTCGGGATGTAGGAGAATGCTATATGTGGGAGAGTAAAGGTTTTAAACGTTCGGAAGAATATAGAGCGGACAGGTAATAAGCAAGTGAAGTTAATGGAATATTGCGTGCAGTACATTTCGGTTGGTTAAACTAAATCGTATTAAAAATAGAAAAATTTAATGGAAGAATTTTTTTTCTTATTAAATACCTTAAAACAATAATCGTAATTTATAAATATATCGCGTATCGGAACCGGATTTGATTACGACGAGATTAATTAATTCGGGCAAGTAACAAACGAAAAATGGACGCAACTATTAGAATTTGCGCGGGGAAAAAAACTAGGCAATAATATTAGATAAAACGTTTAACCGATTAAATATGAAAATAATTAATACAACGTGGTGGCGATGATAATAATAATTAGAAATAAATTAAAATCCGAATTTTACGAATAAAAATATGAATAAATTCGCAATATTATTAACGCGAAGAATGTGGAATGTAGTTATTTTTGTTTAAATAAACAACGCAAATTTAACTCGTCTAAAAATTTTTTATTTATGAAAAATATCGCAAAGTTTTTCACCTGTTAGGGGTCATATTATCGAGCGAATATTTAATAAAATGAAAAAATATTAATTTCAGATTACACAACTGACAAAAATCAGTAAACCGAAGAACAGTATTAATATAACCATCGAAATGAAGAACAGTATTCGATAAAACGAGGATTATTTTATTAATACTGTTCTTCATTTTGATGATTTTTTTGCGAATTCTTTAATATGTTTTCATTTTATATATATATATATATTTAAATATTCACTCAATATGTAGCTAACAGCCGAAAAGCTTTGTGACTTTTCATAAAGAAAATTTTTTTAGTGATTTTAACTTCTTTTTTTTTTTCTGTTGTTATTTATTAATAATACCGATTCGCGATTGAAAAAATGATAATAATCATAATATCTTATTATGTATATAATGTATGTATAAGAATTAAAATAAATCGATCCGACGGGCAGTATGTAATTACTTAATCATGCGATAAATCGTTTATCATTTTTGCGTTTTTACGTCTCTCGGAAATTGCTCGTTTCGGAATGGCGTATTTAACAATCGTCGACAGATAACGCCGAGTGAATTTATTAACAGAAAAAAAAAAATAATAATGGAGAAATTAAATTAAATTTATTATACGGGAGCAGACGAAACGATCGATTAAACGCCTATTAAAAGTAAAAAAAAATTCATTCAATCGTTAAAAAAAATTCATTCACTTTTCATACAATCCATATCTGTTTACTTACGTCCGTTTTGACGATTGCGAAATTTTCTTAAGGTCGAATTCGCCGAAATAAAAAAATTTTACTCGATCGTCGTTAATTAATCGGTCGTCGTTTTAAATGGCATTCTTGAAGATCACTGACACAATTCGCATCGGCTGCTCCAGTTAAATTGGGGTGATTATCATCGCAAGAAAAATGCGTTAAAATAACAAATAAATTTTAAATTTCGTTTCATATTGTTCTTCTCGTGACTCTATCGTAATTTGTTTTTTTTTCATGGAATCGGAGAACATTTTCGATTTTCGTTTATTTTATTTTTTTATTTTTTTTTTTTTTTTAAGGTAAAGATTATTATTTTCGAACAGTGCGGAATGTAGTGATTTTTGCAGTTAGTAACACTGCAACAACGCAAACCGCGTGTTCCATGTCACATGTGTGTAACACGCGATGCGTGCGGAACGACCAAAATCGTTTCGACCAAATGCGTCGCACATTAATCCGATAAACGCAACGCTGAATAACGAGTATTATTCCGATCACGTGTTATTTATATCGTATGGCTTTTTTTTATGGAGAATAGTTGATTAAAATTTAAATTATTTTAAAAATGTATTTCCGTTTATAATTTTAAACTTTGGTCGTTCCGCAGCGCGTGTTACACACATGGAGCACGCGGTTTGCGTTGTTGAATACAGAAGAAAAGCTACCTAACGTGATACTGCGATTACTAACTCATATTTCTATGGACAACTTCTCTAGAAATATCGCTACGTCCGGAAACAGATGTAAATTCTCAAGATGAAGGAGGGGAAATACGTTATAATGTTGCAAGATGCACGCAATAATTTAAGGTATCAGAGCGTAATGTTATTAAAGAAGGGCATTACACGTGATCCGGATTTTCCAGCATAGTGAGGAGTTTTTCAAAGCTGAATAAGGAACAGACGGTCTGGCAACAAGCAATGCTCGAATCGTAATCTGCTGAAAAGTCATCTCCGCTTAATGTTTTTAAAAAGACTAAAACCATGGAAATCTATGAAAAGACGGTTGCAATTCACCTAGTAAGAGGCGACTACACACTCCACATATCTCTGTTCCCAGAGTTGCTTATGTTCCGACTGTATAAAATGTATGATATCAAGTGCTGAAACTGAGTAGAATACTACACACACCACTGGAAGACCCACCTTTAGCTAATGAATCTACAATTTCATTGTCGGAGAGATGTTGATTCGAAACATCGATTTTTAATTATAGATGTATATGGTAAAGATATCTGGTGTATTCCTTAATTCAGGAATTTATCGTAATATCAAAAATGGATCTATTGTATTACCAAAAGGAGATAAAGATTTACCTAACATCGAATTGAAAGTGCCGTTTGTTTTTGTAGCGGATGAAACTTTTCCATTAAGAAAATATTTACCAAGACCATACACGAGACAGCGTGTTAAAAATAACGAAGCTGCATTATTAATTGTCGTTTATCCATAGCTAACAGCTGACAATATTTTTGGAATAAGTTGTGCTAAATTTATAATATTATTAAAATAAGTTGAAACAAGTGTTAACGATGTAGTAAAAAATACAAAAGCAATTTATAATCATTGATAAAGAAGATGAACCGTAATTTACACGTTTCACATGACAACGAAACCATCCAACTAAATAAGCGAAACATATTCGAAATATTTTTTGTCATTGCAAAATAAGATTCGCCCATATGGATGTACACTAAGCGAAACATATTCGAAATATTTTTTGTCATTGCAAAATAAGATTCGCCCATATGGATGTACACTAAAATATCGATTCTAATCATATATATATTTTAATTCGAAGTTATGAATAATTTAACATCTAGATTAATCGAATACGAATCTAGAAATAATATATAATTAGAATTAATCCGATAGATGTATGATAGACGGTTAAAAAATGTTAAATGATTAAAAATACATTATCTACACGGCAGTTTTTTACTCTTAATTCTAATATAAAATTTTTGAATTTTATCATGTATCCTCAGTTGTTGTATGGCATCCATTTTTTTCGAAGTTAATAGCGATTAAAAAAACAGCAAATTTGTATCTCCCGACTTTCCTAATATTTCTAATTTTTTCTTCTCTTTATCTTTTAATTTTTTTTTTCATACTTTTTTTTTAACGATCACCTATTGCGAGGCTATTACTCGAATTATCAATTATTTAGAGATAATTACAGACTTTAACAGTTATTATAAAGTTGGTGAGAAGGTAAAGATTGTTTACATCCGGGATACTTGTTTTCAGCTGATTGCAACGGTGTATATTTATGGCAGATTACAACAATATGATAGACCGTTAGTGGTAAACATCAAACTTCACATATTGGCGGTGGTTGGGCATTCAGTAGATACGAGTGCGGCGTGCGTACAATATATATTCTGTTGACAGCTGTTTCCAACCTTGATGAACAGATTTTACCAATTTTTAAAGGCCAAATTACGAAATTTATACTTCCAAGTTTCCACGCGTCTAGAATTTTCTGGCTATAATATTTTGCGTTGTCTTTTCCTAGCACTATCGGCAAGTAAATTTATGCGCTTGTGGCGCACAGTGTACCTCATCGTAGCCTATTATCCCCCTATGGAATCCAGATGAAAGTCATGCTTACGTTTACTTAATTCCACAATTCCGTGGCATATTTGGTACACCATTGTCATAGTAGTGTTTCTCGCTTCGATGTACTGTAATGCAAAAGCTGAGTCAGAATCACATATTGGCCAGCAGGCAAATCCGCGATTCGCAGTAAACATTGATAACATCATCGGAAGACTGAAAGAATGGATCTCGGTATTGAGAAAGCACCTACAACATATTGTGATATTTTAGATGCGTCGGTGAAGCAAACGACTACGTTGGGCTTGTTAAAAACAGATTCCAACAGATACTATACACAAGGTACTGTGTAACATCTTTAATGGGCTTTGCATATGAAGCTGTAGTAGCTGTTTTTTGTAGGTGAATGCGATTTAGATGGCGGAATACCGCTGAGATACTGAAGGCTAGCTGTTGGTGAGGTTGGAAATGTTAAGTCCAGTATTTTGTATCATATCCAGTATAATTAATAGCTGTTTGCTGGCTGACGAATATATAAATGAACCATAATCGAGTCTTCCGATAAGGGCATTGTAAATCCGATGTAAGGTTGAACTTCATGGCCCAAAAGTCTTATTACTCATCATTTTTATTATATTTAGCAGTGACTGACACTTTTGTCTAAGTGAATTATGTGGTTACACTAAGTCATTTTGGAATCTAAATGTAACTCAAGAAATTTATAACTCATTGTACTGGTTAGATTTAATATAACTTGGTTTTGTTTTTTTTTGAATACCATGCACTTAGTTTTCTTGAATTTTCCAGTTTCCGTTTTTGGGCTTTTGTATTAGTAGTCCGAATATTTTGCTCTCGTTCAACCTTTTTTTTTTTTAAATATGGCCTGGCTATACGTACCATCTGGCAGCTGAAAGAACAAATATAACGAATGAATTAGATATAACAAAAGGAAACATATAAAACATGAAAAGGAAAATTACTCCCAAAACAAAAACCAACTGTTAGAATATGATTAATACTAATGAATTTAAATCAATACTATTAAAACAGGAACATCCAAACATAACAAGGATACACAGTAAGGAGGGAAAACATCAAGAGAGAATAACTTCTCGAGCAAATCCATATATGTTCGAACCACCTACAGCTGAAAAATAAATGGTTAATATCTTCTTTAAAATTAACGCTACTATGATTTGTACAATGAATATATGGAGGATTTACAAAATTGAAGTTCAAAGCCACTCTAGAATGACCAGAACGTAGCCTACATATGACAGTGATAAATGCTGCCGAGACTTGTGATCGGAATAGTTTGAACCGGGGTATATGGGGAAATTCAGTTTGAACAATACTGTAGGTTTTACCTTTGAAGAATTATGTATACTTTCAACCCAGCCAGTTTTAAAGACTCTCCTAATCATATCATATAGATCGCTGAAAACGATCTACAGAATTAATAGCACTTTTCGCTAAAGTATAAACTCTGTCGTTCATGGAGATGCCACCAATGACTAGGTATCCATAAAAACTTCCTCCACGTTGAGTGATAACCAAGCATTTCTCTTTAATTTCCAAAACGAAATGGTGAGACTTATAACTAAAACTACTGTCTTGAATAGCCAAAAGTGCACTAAGGCTATCGGAGCAAATAACAAAATTGCCGGGACAAAAAGAAGTTTTATAATACATTCACATGTCTTATCGATTAACAGCTCCGCTGTAAATAGGGAGGTCTCTGGAGGTAAAGAAAACTACTGTATAAATAAATATTCTCATTCTCATTGGATCCTCGTAACTTAGATCCATCGATGAAAATCTGAATATATTCAGGATACTTTGTTTCAGTGATAAAATGCAAATGAGCATTGAATAATTCAAGTGGTAAATTAAGTTTGATTAATTTTTGACATGTGCGAATATCAATGTCTATATTAATTGATGTCGTAGGGAAAGTTAAAATATATAGAGGGAAAAACGGGAATGATTGTAGGCTTATATACAATATATCGGGAAACCCGTTTGGCAAGAAGAGGAATTTTGGAGTTAACAAACCTTCAGTTACTGAAAAGATACAGGATATTATCTAGCAGAGCGTGATTTTGAAGATTGCAGTATTTGGATAAGAATTTATCTGTCAGGAATATTCACTAAAATGTAATGATGGATTCAAATTTTCGATTTGTGAAGGCAATCCAGTTTTTTTGAGGGGCAGCTGATCCATAGAATATGGAGCCATAAACTAGTCTAAATCTTGTGGAGGACCTGAATAACAAACTTAAAATGACGGGATCACCTACACACCAACAGTTACTAATAGCTTTTAATGGATTGTAGATCATCATAAGTTGAACAGATGGAGCGGTTATGTGAGACTTCCAGGATAATCTGGAATCCAGATGTAAACCGAAATATTTGACTATTTTAACAAATGGAATACACTGATTATATAGATATTGATTTGGAAATTGGTACAACTAAACGGCCAAGTGTAAAAACGCAAACACTTGATTTATCAGGAGATAAAAGGAGATTAATATTTCGAAAAGTACAGCACAGAAATAGATGATTGAACATTATTAACGACTTCAAGGAAATTCTGGTGGGACGAGTATAATACAAAATCATCCGCATAAGACAGAATTCGGGAAGACGCCCCAGATAGGCAATTAAAAACTGCCAAAACATAAATATTGAAAAGGACAGGACTCAAAGCTGATCCTTGCACAAGTCCATTATAAGGAATACGTGTAACAGTGAGGTTAGAAAGAGGATTTAAGTAGATTAAAGATATATTAGAGAAAAGTTTACATAGTAATTTGGCCATATTAATAGGAATACCAAATTTTAAAATTGCATTGTATAAAATAGGGAGGTAGACATTATCGAAAGCTCCTTTGATATCCCAAAACGGAGGCTGTGAGAAACTCCTTTTTAGGGAAGAATATTCTCACTCTCGATCCACCATATTAGTCTGTTTTTGAGAATAATTTCAAATGATTTCCTAAAACAGGAAGCAAGTGGCCTATAGAAAGATGCTTGTGATGAGTATTTACTGGATGTTAAAACTGGAATCACTGAGAAAACCTCAAAGTGAGCAGGTTCTTTCATTTCCTATTACTCCCCTTCCAAGTTTTTCGTAAACTCTGAGAGCTAAGTTTCGTTCTTTCATTTTGGATTCACATTAACTCATGAAAGAAGTCACACTTTTCAAGGGGAAAATTTATGAAATTAATTTCATTCAGACGATGTTTCGCTAATTCTTGAAATTTAATCCAATTCCCCTTTTTTTAATTTCCAACGTAAAATGGTTATTGGGAGATGATCACTTCCCAAAGAGGTTTCAAGTACATACCAAGAGCAATCAAAAGAGGATATTAGATGAAACTAAAGATAGATCTACATCTACAGGATTGTTATTATGCAATGGATTATTAATTTTAGGCAGAAGGCGCATGTCAGAGCCTGAAATAATATCTAAAACCGTGGAACCCTTACGTTCGTTTCTACTACAGCCGCACAGTAAATTTAGGGCATTTAAATCACTACCAAGAACGATGGCACTATTCTGTAAATTATCAAGACATTCTAAAAATATTTGTGGATTACTGGAATGATTGGAAGGCGAGTAATAGGAAATGAAGGTACCAGAGAAATTACCAACCGTATCAAAAAGGTAGACTGCGTTAGAAAAAGTATCATTGCTAACATTGGACAAGTTAGTATTAACGACATTATTATCAACACCATGTCGGACGAAGACAGAGTAGCACCTCCATACCCATCCACTCTATCATTTCGGTAACAGTAATAATTGGAAATACGTAATTGTTGATTCACTGATAACCAAATTTCAGATAAAAGAATTATATCAAAGAGATGGGAACTTACGAAATGTTCAAATTCGCATCTATCGGCTAAAATGCTTCTCGCGTTCCATTGTAATATACGAATCATTAGGAAGAAGGAAGGAAAAAAGATAACAAAGAGAATGAAGGAAAGGGGATTATAAGGAGGAGAAAAGGGAGGAAAGGAAAAATAAATTATCTAGATAAATATAGAGTAAGGGAGAGAAGGGATAATAAGCTATGTAACAGAAATAGATATATATATATATATATATATATATATATATATATATATATATATATATATGAAATTATTATAACATAAATAAAATGAAGTGAAAAATTTTGGAGCAACAAAAAAGGAAGATATAATACTGAGGACAATAAGGGGGAAATGATATCTAAATTAGTTATAATTTTTATGAAAAACTTTAGAAATATCTATATTATTATTACTTATATTAGGTTTACTATTAATATTGTTCTTACTAGAATCAAATTGTTTATTCATAGTGTATTTACTGGAAATTTGAATATGTTTACTAGCCAATGTTGAGTCTTTCTTGGTACATCTGTCTGATTCCTGATGAGAGGTAATTTTTTCATGTAGGATATTGCACGTTTCAAGTGTAACTCTGATTCCGGAATTAACTGATTCTCGTCAATAAATCTTGACCTTTTGGATATAGGATTAGGTCTATAGATTGGAATCATCTGGATGATCTATTTTCATTTGTTTGTGCACAATTTCGGGAAAATCGCTGTAGTCTGTCAATGTAGAAAATCGGTTACTATTGTTGAGGTTGGTTTTAACTCTGTTGGCAAATGAATGCTGTTGTGAATAGGTTTTTGGCAGCTGTAGATATTTAGCTTCCGGATTTATTTAGTTTTGAAAATAATCATTAATATTGTCTTCAGTAATTAAACAAATCATCTTATAAACGTCGGATTTAAAATATTCGATCATATCGGTATATTTCCTTCTGTCACTCGTGGTGTACACGAATATTTTAAAAATATTTTTTTAAAATTTCTTTTGCACAAACAAGTCACGCAAATTGCGTCACTTCTATTTGCAATCTTCTTCTAAAAAAAAAATTTTTTTTCACCATAATTACCATTTATGGCATGCTACATCTAAAGGTAAATCACCTTTTAATGTTATATAGATATCGTATACTGCATAAATTAAATATCTTTAACATATTAAAAGTCATGTGATACTTACTTGATAAATGGGTATTTTCTACTACAGCTTCTCACTCTTTATCATTTCTATCTTTATACTTCTCATTTTTTTTTTGTTCCATAAAATATTACGTTCTCGAACTTCCGAAATTAACTTTTCCATTTTTCTCAACAGAAACAAGATAACACAAAAACGGACGATAATGCGAGTAAAATCGAATATTTGAATAATTAAAACATTGCGCGCGTACGTTTAAATCGAGCACGTTGGACAGCCTCATCCGAATATGTCGATTTAAACTAAATCGCAACGCACGAATCACGTTACACTGGGCACGGCATTATATTGTACATAATAGAGATTCGTTTTTGTCCCATTGAAAGAGCGCAGTTTTGCGTGGAACGTTATTTTCGGCGTGAATCGATCGCGACAGTGCAAAGAGATTTTCGAAAAGAATTCAAAGTTACACGGTGTAAACCTGTAACACCTCGCAATTTAATTTTCAAGCTGGGTTGCAAACCTTCGAGTAACAGCTTTCTGCAACGAAAAAAAAAAATGTTCGTACCTATACAAACATCGATCGAGTTCAGGCAGTTATAAATGTCGTACAGGTTGCGTTTATTATACAATATCGCTTCTTATTGGATAGGGTTCTGGGGTTCTAGATAATTTTAAACGTGTTTATATATATTTATATGACATAACGAAGAATACAAAAATTCGCCTCATGGACACCTTAGTCTTTTCGGTTTTTCTGTATGCATCGGAATGTTGGACTTTAAAAAAAATGGATGTCCGGCGAATAGATGCTTTTGAAATGTTCTGTTGGAGAAGGATGCTGCGGATTCCCTGGACCGAAAAGAGAACGAACCTGTCGGTGTTAAAGGTCCAAAAATACGACTGCGAGATGTAGTAAGGCAGCGAATAGTAACTTACTTCGGTCATATCATACGTCAAAATAGTTTGGGAAAGTCAATTTTGGAGGGTTTGGTCGAAGGTCGGCGAAAACAAGGAAGAACGCCTACACGATATACGGATGGAATCAAAGAATTGCTAAACATTACATCATTCCAGCAAGCGGTTCGATATGCAGAGGACCGAAACATATGGCGGAGGCAGTTACATAAAATCAAGGTTTCATAGTATCACGATGCTCGGATCAAGCCTACGATGAAGAAGAATATATATATATATATATATATATATATACAAATTTATGATATTTCAAATCAACCGGAAAATATAAAATTTCCTTAGGGTTATTATAGGGGACATAATGTGTTAATAAAATTGTTTATCTCGCGGACGATAAAGGAATTATTGATTATAAACCTTATACCGTAAAGAATGGCAATAACTAATTCCGTTCGTTTATTACCGATATTTATGTAAACGACTACATTGATGTGGGGCTAATGCGAAGATGTGTTACTTTTCTTTAAATTAAGATTCGGGTTATCGGACACGAGTTATCGGATTTCTAGATTTCCCGAAGGATATAATTAAGTCTGTAACTTTACGCTGCAAACCTTCCGAAGCATTTCTATTCCGATAGAGGGTGTTGAATTTCGTTATAATCTACTTTGTTGGAAGCTTTTTTACAACGATCTGTTCATTTCTATCTATCGAACAGTGAAGTTTGTCTAGGGTTTTTTATATTTTATATATGTGTGTGTGTGTTGAGTTCAAATTCGTAGTATAATTATTTCCACAAAGATGAAAAGAAGTACATTTTAGTATAAAAATCAAAGTAATAACTTATACCTGGTAAAAAGGAGAGTGAATTCTGAGATTTAAAATAAATAAATCTTCTATTAAATAATTGAAATACAGTCAATAAACGTAATTTATAAATATACGATATAACGGAACTAGTCTTAACCCTTTCAGTCATAATGTCCAGTATATGGTACAAAAAATTTTAATGTTAACAAAATTTTCTATTTTTCGGTTGAAGTGAATTATCTCAATTTTGAAAATATTTATATAAATACATTGAAAATTATCTGCAGTTCCCGTAAGAAGCAAGCGAAGGACTATAAATTACGTTTAACACATCTATGCTTAATACATAAGCGTTTTTATTTTTTTTATTTTTTTATTACATGGTTATCCAATCCGCACTAATGCGGTGGAGCAAATGTATTAAATAATTTGTGACAAAGGTGCAGCGAACTAATGTACTTAATAAATAACTGTGTGTAAGTATTGTGTAGCTAACACAAAAGAAAACCAACCGATATAATACAAAAGATAAATAGGCGTCTATGTAATAGTTCCCTGCAATGTGTAACTAAAACCAAAAAAAATAAAATAAAAAAAAAATAGGATGGTTAGGAATGATTACATTTTTCAATATCAGATTTCAATACAGTTTGTCCAGCAAAAAGGTCTGATATTACCAGTTCATCCCTATTCTTGATCAGCATCTTATATGGTCTACCCCAAGCCTTACTGGAAGAAACAAAGTCCTCCCATTGTTGGAATTTAGATCTAATGATTTCTTTTTTATGTTGTTTATTTAGTTCATGAAGATTGTTACTAAAAATAAACAACTTCAAAGCATCTTTACGTTTGAATTTCAATTTCCTAATGTTATTTATTTAGTCATTTAAGAATTGCAGTTTTGAATTACACTAGGAAACCTGGAGAATTATGATTTGAACTTGACTGCGTTTAATGATATTTGTCAAGTACCCAATTAAATTTACAAACTAAACTGTCAAAGTACTTACAACTTGTGTATTGTTCAACATCTCTGATGAATTTATAAACAACACTACTATCTAAGTAGCGCATAAATACATCAGTATCACAACCTTTGAAACTTTTTAGGAGGCAATTTTTCGAAATTAACATTAACCGAAAATTGAATATTTTTATGAAAACATGGATCAAAGTTAAGTAGTTGACATGTAATTAGGTGAGCAAGATGAGATGAAGCGAAAAGATAGTCTATGATGCTATTCCCATTATAATTGGAAAAAAGTGAGAGATCTTTCATTGAAAACAATTAAATTCTTAGAACCAATAAGATCTTCCAATAGAATTGAGCCTGGGGGACTCCTTAACTTTAGTCTCCATAAATCGCATCCGAATGTTAAAATCTCCAACTATAATAAATGAAAAAGATATTTTTAAATAAAATTATCGATTTTTTTCTTAATGGATAACTTTAGGTTTATTTGGGGGGGACATATATGTGGCAATTAGTATGATATTATTAAGGGAAACCGCAACTAGATTTTATTCTACAGATACTAATATGAAAGCAATATCACTTTTAATCACAATTGCAATTTTTTTATGTATATAACTAGTGTAACTATTGCGAATGGGAACAGCACCATTGGACAAATAGGGTTCGGCTATGATGCATACATCTAAATCTCTATCATAAAACTCCTTCAGAAGGAGTAGTTGACAAGCTTGAAAATTATCAACATTTAAATATGTAGTCTTAAGCTGATCCAAAGTCAACCCTAGCCTTTAACTCTTCCTTAGCATTGGGAAAATAGAAACAGTTTTTTGAGTGGGCAGCATGGTCAACTCCTGCAATAGTAGAATCCAAACCATCGCTTTCTTATCTAATATTTTATTGTCTAATTAATACCATGGGCGTGTACTTTTAATTTTAGAAAAGACACATATGGGACAAACCTATTATAAAACTTAATATAATTATAGGAATATTTACAAAATTTTTCAGGGTTACCATATTTGCAACAATTATTACATATTCTGTGGACCGGCTGCATTCGGCTGCAAAAATCTTGGAAGACCATACCGGATACGTTCAGCCTTGTACTTTTGGCAATGTAACACAAGGTGTTCTGTTGTTAATTTAACATTGTTGCAGGAACAAATCGGCGGTGATTCTCTCCTGATGAAGTGACTATGAGTGAGAGTCGTATGTCCTAGTAATATACGAGGAATGTCTATTTCTTTATACCGTCTCATAAATTAGTATCAGATTTGAATGAGCGTAAGTTGTTTGTAATTGGTGTTAATATATCAGTGTGACTTGGAACACATATAAATAATGGTTGAGGAAAAAAATCGTAGATAAGATGCCGATTATTTCCTTGGCAACCGGATGCTGTTTTTTTCGCTTATAGTTACTGATGCTGGTGATTGCTGAATGAGAGTCGTCGGCAATGACAGCAAGCTTAGCATTTCTGCCAACAGAATCTTGTATATAAATTACAGCTAGTTTTATAGCATAAAGTCAGCCGAGAGGATTGAAAAATATGGTGGTAGTGGAAATTGGATTATTATTTTGTTGGAGGATACTGCACATCCTACATTAGACTTTGACTTTGAACTACCTGTGAAAAGTATTTAGTGGTCGTTGTATTGATGTAATATACTAGAAGGGTTATTGCGAAGATCTGTTTGGAGTAACGAAAGATTTACTTCCACATTCAGTGAGATCCACGGCGGCAATAGGCATATAATTCTGATAAAGAAAAGGAACTTTTAGTTCGATATCTTTGAGTATTGATATTGCTTGTGTCCAACGACTGTTTCTGGATTTACAACTAAGATTCATTTCAGATCGATGGATTGATTCAGGCAAACTTGGAGTACTTCTTACGTGTGTGTTAAAATATGACATAAGTCTGGAACGGTGAAATTTGAGTGATGTTTCACCGAGTATGTTCAATAGTGAAAAGAACCTGAACAGTTCTCTGGACAGAGTGGTTAACACTCTCTAATCTCTAATGATTGTAAAACATAAAGAAAAAAATGTTTTTTTTTAGTGATTTTAACTCTTTTTGTTGTTATGTATATATATATATACATATGTGTGTGTGTGTGTGTGTGTGTGCGCGCGCGCGTGGTGTCGTATCCGTGTGTTTCGTATATTATGCGTCTTATATATACTATCGAAACAAACGGTTATTATTGCAATGAGGTAATTATTGCTGGACGTTATCTGTTCAAAAAAAATAAATAAAATTGAACAAAATAAAAATGGAAAGAGATTCTGCGAATGACGCATCCCCCCAAGTCGGGGTGGTTTTGGAAAATGAAAATTGAATTTTCAATCTAGCGTAAAGGATTTCGAGTAAAAGCTTATTTTGTACGTAATCGAATACCGGAAAATTGGAACGAAAATTATTTACTACCCTATTATCGTCGCTATTATCGTTATGACTTATCTCGTCGGCCTGAACTTGTCAGTGGCGAATATTTCAATTGCGGCAGTAACGATAGATGACTGCGTCGCATCGTGATTAATTTTCATTTCCCGTTCTTCGGGAGACGGATTAATAATCTACCGGCGACCCCCGATGACTGTTAGAATTTAATAACGTATAAAACGACTGCGGAGAGAAGTGCGTAATCCGAAAATTTTAGAAAATTACTTTCTTAATCGGAAAATGTAGCAATCGCATGCTATGTCTACAGGTTTAACCGACGAACAACTACCATTCCGTCCGCTGTGCAATATGACGCTATGAATTTCTGTTCTAGCCATCCGGATGCATTTACAGTTATCCTTACCACGTCTGACCGTTTTGTAGGAACGCGATCGCTTCTTCTTTTTCCCTCTACTATACTATACCCTCAAGAATTCTCGCCTAAAGTCTGTTATTATATGACCGAAGTATGTTGGTATTATTCGGATTATTACCGAGACCGAGGATGATTTAAGTTGTTTTATATATATATTATATTACCGGTTTTAAGTATATAATATAAAAAACAAAAAAAAAAAAACCAAAAGTTAATTAAAATAACTAAATTTTTATACATAAAAAAAAGCATAAAGTTTTTCAGGCTATTAAGCCATTTATTGAGTTAAATGAATAACATAAAAACGTATATACAGTTTATAAAAATATAAGAGACAAAAGATAAAATGCAAAAACTTGAAAAGTTTGGAATATAGTGTGATTTTAAAAAAAAATATATATATATATATACAAAAAAAAAAAGAGTCACTAATAATTCATTGTCGAATTTGATAAATTATCTTTATCTCTTTTTCTTATTATTTAGATTTTTTCAAGTAGTTCCATTCGTTTATAATGTTTTTCCGTATGTAAAATTTTCTAGTTTTGGTTAATGTTATCGATTTTGTTTTAATTTATTACAATGTTTTCTAAATAATAATTTTTTGATAATTGTTCATATACGAATTTAAATTTAAAATATAATAGAAAAAATAGAATAATAAAAGCAAGAGATAAAAATAATTTATTTAATTCAATGATAAATGTCGATGAAGAATTAGTTTTAAGAAATATCTGCCTATTTAATGTAATTGTTTATGTATAATTTGTTGATTATATTGTTTACTCCATTCACTATCAGATTATTCTATAGATAACTGTGTATTTTCACTTCGCAGGTCGTTAAGAAACAAAAATGGATAACAAACGAGATTTGGAACCTTATGGAAGAGAGAAGAATTGCCAAAACTAGACCAGAAGAATAGAAAAGATTAAACAGGGCTGTTCGAAAAATGTGCAGGGAAGCCTAAAGAAAGTCGCTGGGAATACAAAATGTAATTGAGGAGCTTCGAACTAAACACGATTTACTAAACCTGCACAAAACTTTAAAGGAGGTATCTGCGCCATATACAAGAAAACAGATAGAGGAATACACTCCTTGATAACAATGGGAAAGCGATAATCGGAATATCGAGAAAATTACATGAATGAAAAAAAAAGGTATATTAATCAATTGTTTGATGATGAAAGAACTGAACATCTTGGATGCAGTGATGTTGGACCACACCCGTAATCGAAGAAGAAATATTGCATACTATCAAACAATAAAAAACTGGTAAAGCAATCGGTCCTGACGAAATATATGCGGAAATGTTTAGTTATTTCTGAATGCAGTAAAGATGGTATAGATGGGATAACTAGAGCATTAAAACAAAATTTACATCGCAGGAATAATTCCGAGAGATTGGCTAAGATCAACATTTACCGCTGTGCCAAAGAAGACAAAATCTTCTAAATGTGATGACTACCGCATGGTCAGTCTAATGTTGCATTGAAGATATTCTTATGAACTATACACACACAAGAATACATAAACGGTGTGAAGAACAAATAGGTAACACACAATACAATTTGCGTTTCAGAAAGGAATGAGTACTCGCGAAGCTTTAGTTGCAGTCCGCATACTTATATAGCGGTGCCGAGACATGAACAAAGACATATATGCATATAATACCGACTATCATAAAGCCTTCGTTTGCGTGAATCATGAAAAACTCATTGATATATTGAAGATAAATCTGATCGACAGAAATGACTTACGTATTATAAGCCCAAATTGTATTGCGGGACAAACAGCGGAAGTAAGAGTCGAAGGAGTCGTATCTGAAAGTATAGCTATTAAAAGAGGGGTTCGCCAACTTTCGCCCTTGTTCTTTAATTTATATATACAGAGAAAACCTTTAAGGGAGCCCCGAATAAATATGACGAAGTAAATCAAATGGGGGTACACGATTAATAACATACGGTATGCAAATATACGGGACAGGGAAATATAATACTGCTGCAGAAACCAAACATATCAGACGGCCAAAGGTTATTGTTTTTCACCCACATATAAGTCCGTATATTAAATTGTTTTTCGAATAATTCGTGGAAACGAGAAATGAAAAGAGATATAGGACGAAATAAACTGAGAGATAAAGATTTTTTTCTAATAAGGAAAAACTATAGAAATTGACCGTTCGTCAGGATATAACAGTGTATTAAGAAAGCGGTTCAAAAGAAAGTAATAGCAGAAGTAGGAATGAACATGTGGTATCTAACCGCATGGTGTTAAAGGAAAGAGAGTGGATAAAAGTTCATTTAGGTTATAGGATAACAAGGAAAGTTTGAAGTAGGGGGTATCACTAAACCTGGAAATAAATTTAGAGTATTCGGTAACATGTAAGACATAAGAAGGGTTAATGTCAACGTGTGTATGTGTTGTGTATACCATATATATATATATATATATATATATATATATATATATGCATATATAACAACAACATTTTTTATTAGAAATAATATATATGTCTATATTGTAGCTTTAAGTATACGACGATTTACCTTAGCAACTGATAGTACAATATAAAAACGATGACATAACGTTATTGCAAATACTAAATATATTTATAGGGGGTAAAATTTGAAACTTTGTAACAATATGAAGAAATTTCAAGTAATCATTACCGACGACACTGAAATAATTTCACATAGTCGCAGTTATGATACAGCTGCATGTATCCTTCAAACAGCTGTAGACAATATTTCAACTCGGGCTCATACCTGGAAAATTAAACTAAATGACAGCAAGTCGGTACGAGTAGACTTTTCTCTCCGACACCATGGGGTTACATTCCAACTTATTTAGATGGTAAACCGGTTCCAGTTTCTAACTCTGCTCGCTACTTAGGTCTGCATCTTGATTGTAAGCTCAACTGGCACGAGCATAAAACAACTCAAAATGTTGGACGCTCTCCAACTTTCGATGGCTCCTTCAGCCTCATTCTGAGCTTAGTCTCGGAAGCAAGAGGTTCATCTATACTTCAATTTTCCGACCAGCATGAGCTATGTTGCAGAGGTCTGGGGAACCGCAGTTAAAACCAATCTCGAAATTTTTCAAAAATTTCAAAACAAGTTTATGCGTATGATTTCAAGAGAACCTTGGTTTGTCTCGAACGCTCAACTTCGCATCGATCTTAAAATCGATCCAGTTCCTGTTATCATTCACCAGAAGTCAAACAGCTACATTAATCGTCTTCACCTCAATCCGAACGTTGAAGCAGTTTTACCATTAGATGATTCTACCCGACGGCCGAAAAGAAAATATCAGCTGGACCTTATTTAATTTTATTATTTTTTATAAAATAATTTAACTACCAGTGAAATCCTCCTGTAATTAGTTATGGTAAATGTAATTAGTTTTACAGTCCCGATAAAATCTTTATTAAAAAAAAAAACTACAAACATCGGACGTTTGCGATCAAGTTAAATATGCAGAAAAATTATCTAGCATATATTCAAAGAAAGTGTCTCGAGGCTGTTGATGTAACCGTTTAACACCGATGACACCGCTCTTCAGGATGAAAATCAAACAAAAGCAAATCGCAACTCTGGATCGTAATTGGACAACTCAATATGCAAGTACTCAGACTAAAGCGACCAAAATGCCAATTTAGCAATCACTATTTAAGCGCAAGTTACTGCTGCAGGGTCTAGTTGTAGGATTACGAACTTTCACTTTGTAATTAGTGATAGTCCAAAGCGTAGGAATGGATTATAATAGAAAAAAAACATGTACATATAATAAAAGTAAAATAAAAAAAAAACAAAATAAAAATGAATATCAGCTAAAGTAAATTACTCGAATTTATGAAAATAAAAATCTTATAGGAACCTTTTTATAAACTAACAATCCTGAGGTTTTAATCTGCGCTGCTTATAGCGCGTTTATTGATCATATACATCGCCCATATCATAATCCTCGCGGCTTTAAAAATATATTATTATAATATATTTTTCAATAGATTTATTTTCCGATTTATGTGAACCGATATATCAGTTTTAATTGAGAATACGTTTTTTGGGAATTTACTAAATATTGTGTCAGGTCTATATGCGTCATAATATAAGGCTAGGACGTTTATATGGAATTTTAGGTACATCATTTAATAAGATTTTTTTTAAGTGATTAATTTATGGTTTTTATAAATTACATAATTTTTATTATATATCTATGTATTCATCATCTAATCTCACTCGATATCTAGTATGAGTTTTTCCACCCAATCCTATCAATTCTTGTGCCGCATATGAGAGGCCAATCCTATTCGATGTGTAGTAGTAAAGCTACATAGCTGCCAGACTACATTTTGATCTGTGCCGAGACTTTCCTTGATGTTATTTTTCTTTATACGCAACGTTCTATGTTCTCTATTTTTTTTTTACAGTATCCATCCGCACTTTACGATTTTGAGCGTTGTTTTCCCAAGTGTTTTTTTTCGGCTGGATACCGACTTTTTTTAAATTATCCGCAATGACGTCTGGTCTGCCAAGCAGCCGTTTACTATTACGAAGGACACCGTATATCATCCTTTTCGGAATTCGATTGTTATCCATCCTGAGCACGTGTCCCGTCCATTTCATGCGTTTTGCTGCTAGCATCTGATTTATTGATTTGTTCTAGCTAGAATACTTCTTCATTTGATACATGATCAACCCATATTAATGGAAGAATTCTCTGTAGAAACCGTTAATGACACGTATCTAGCTCCTTCACCTGTTTCTTCATTATCGTCCATGTTTCACCTACATAAAAAAGAACCTGTATAACCATTGCTCTGTATACGGCTATTTTAGTTCCAACCGATAACGCCCTGTTGTTAAGTACACGCTGTTGTAGTTTGCCATAGGCGCTATTAGCTTTTTTCAACCGTGACGAAATTTCGTCATCAAGTGTCGCATTTCTGTTTACCACGCTACCTAGGTAGTTGAACGCTTCCACCAAGCGTATTTTATTTCCACATATTTCTATGTCTGCCGAATCATCGTTGATTTGTATAATTTCCGTTTTGTCAAAATTAATGCTGAGCGCGTAATCTCTATATGTTTTTTCCAAGCACTCCAGCGCTTCTTGCAATTTAACTGCACTATTGATAACCAGTGCGCAGTCGTCAGCGTATTGTAGATTTGTTAATGTAAAAATTTCCGTTTTTTTTTTTTCTACGAGTTAAATTTGGCGAGGTTATATAGTCCGCCATCAAATCGAAACTTAATTTTGACACCTGTTTCGGATGCTCGTTGTGTAAAAGCTTGATGCATCATACTCATATATAGAGAAATTAAATAACATAGGTGCCAGTATGCATCCTTGTTTAACTTCCGTATTTATGTCAACTAGTCTGCTTAATCCAGCATCACAAATGATGGCTGCTTTGGTTTGATTATGTAGCTGTTTAAAAAGGAATAGCATTTTCAGTGGACATCCTACCGCTTTGAGGCATTCCAATAGTGTGTTGATCGAATTAAATGCCTTTCTAACATCGATGAATGCCATGTATAAAGTAGTAGCCTGTTCCCTGCTTTTTTCAGTAAGTTGTCTCAGCGAAAAGATCATATCAACTACGCTTCGATTTTGTCGGAATCCACACTGGTTTTCTGGCAGTGGTGAGTTGATTAGTAACTTCAGCCTTTCCAGCGAAATTTTGCTAAATACTTTGTCCACAGTGCATAAAAGAGCTATGCCTCTGTAGTTCGAGCAATCGGCTTTGTCGTCTTTATTTTTGTATTTTATTATAGTTGGATCTTTTGTCACTCGCAATGTCCATTCCTCAAGTTTTAAAGATGTCTGCAGGTATGCCGTCAAGTCCTGGAGATTTGTTGTTTGTCAAGCTTTTAATTGCTTCGAAAATTTCCTCCATACTTGGTGGCTCGTCTAATTTTTTGTTTTCCTCTTCTACTAGCGTCCTGTGCAATAGGTTCAGGCTAACTTTGGAATCATTATTTAGCAGCTGTTGGAAGTATTCTTCCCATCTGTTCATTACATCCTGCCTCTTAAGAATGGGGTTGCCCGACGTGTCTTTGATCGCTGTTTTCCGCTGATATTTTGGTCCATATATAGCTTTTATCGGCTATAAAATCCGCGTGCGTCATTGTCATCAGCTAGAGTATGGATTTCGCTTGATTTGATTTTCCATTATTCATCTTGGAGTCTTCTGGCCTCTATTTACGCTCGAGACTTTGCTTTTTAAAGGCATCATGGTTAATTTTGTTCGTTTTATTAGACTGTCATCTGATAAATGCCTGTTTCTTATTGTCCAATAATTTTTTGATTTCTGCTGCTTTATCGGCGAACCAATCTTGATGTTTCATATTCTTATATCCTAGAACGCTCTTACAGATATTACTCACTTTCCTCTTAATTACATCCGAGTACTCGGCAGCTTACATATCCTCATGCTGGCGTATTTCTTGGATTACCTTCTTCAGCTCTGTATCAAGCTGTTATCTGTTTATTTTGTAAACCACTTAAGTTGTATCTTTTTGTTTCGTTGGCATTTGGTTGACTCGTGCGGTTGAATAAACATTTCTTGGAACAGAATTATGAACGCAACATGAAGTGATCTCTATCGCCGTCTGCACCTCTCATAGCTCGCGTTGTTAGACATTCATTTCTTCGTTCTTTCTTTGTTGTAACATAGTCGGTCGTATGCGCTACTTTTGATCTAGGATGCACCGTGTGCCCTTATGAATGTCCTTTAGTTTATAATTCATATTTGTAAAAAATAAATGATTCCTAGCGCAGAACTGCAATTGATGTTTTCCGTTTTCGTTTTCCTTACCAATTCCGTGTTTCCCTATTACGTTTTTCCAAAGACTTGTGTTATGACCTACGCTGGCATTAAAATCGCCCAAGATAATAATATTGTCTTTGGCTTTTGCTCAGCACATTTTGAAGTTCTCCATAGAAGTGTTCTTTTTCACAATCTAGGCTACTTAACGTTGGCGCATATATGCTAATGACTGTTATCTCATGGCTTTGTGGAGGACAAATTTTCATTTACATAATGCGATCATTAATACCAATGGGTTCTTCTGTAATGTAGGCTGTTATCTGTGTACTGACGGCAATTCTCACGCCCCGTTCATTTTTTTTGCCTTGTGCAACTCCCTTCCAATACAGAGTGTATCCTGCCGCATCTTCAATTAATTTTCCCTCACCTGCTGACTGATTTCGTTTCACGCTGCAATATCTACTTTGTACTTTTTTAATTCTTGTAATATTACCGCAGTTCTTCTGATTGATAAATCCTTGTTGTTTAGGAGCGTTCTTAGGTTCCATGCGGTGAATGTCAATTTTTTCCCAGTCACCTTCGATAAACGTGCTTTATAATCAAATCGCAAATGTGTCCTCTCCTGGAGAGTGCCCTGCCCAATAGGCATGTGAAGACTCAAGTAATTCTGTGTTGCCACAGTGGATCGCCCACGGCCTGACAAGCCGGTTAAAACTTGCCCCGTGGATCCAGCATTTTTCTTCATTTGCTGTACTTTCATAATTGTTAAATAGATAATCATTTTTGTCGAATGGATTGGAAAGATAGCAGCGCATGAGGGAATACGGTAGCTGGAACGCAAACAGCAACCATTCTACCATATCCGTTCTGCCATAGATTATCCAGTGCAAGGCAGGGCAAGACGATTAGGGTTATAAGAAAGGGATAAGAATGGAAAGGAGGAGGAAGATTATAGGAAAGGAATGAGAATGGAAAGGAGAAGGAAGAAGGATTGCCACTATTTCAGGGCGACACCCTATTGGATTTAACGAAATCCCAGCCACAAGGCAGCGGATTGCTACTGAGGAGGTAGCACTGTAAGGTTTTTACGACGGCTAAACCTCGTCGAGGGAGAGACATTTATGTAGACTTTTAATACGTAGTTCCCCAAGCTGCGCATCTGCATCCTCGAGTCTCCTAACCCTGTCACTACTGGAATCGCCTGCCTGAACATTTTCAACAGTAGCTGCTCTTGGTTCGTGACTGATTATTCGATTATTCGACTGGCGTCTTATTCGCAGCTAACCTACATATCTGTAGGCCGTTCCACTATCCACCACTTGTGGAGACGCCCTGTTCCGGTTAAAGCTCCGACCCGGAAGGTACGAAGTACCACGGGGGCGTATATATTATATATATATATAATATTAAATTCTTTATTTTTTATGCTTACAGGTTTTTTGTAACAATGTCATATATACTTAGATAACAGATATTTTTTTAATAAGTTGCTTCCCGAACATATTTTGCGATGAGAACAGGAGTTTCGCTGTTGTCTATTCCAATGGTTCTAGATTGTTATTATGTGGAGGAGAAATGATACAACCAAATGTGTTGGACGAGGAAACCATTATAGAAAGAGCGAGAAAAAATGAGAACAGCATTTCGGTTAACGAAAAAATTGTACAACAAGAAATCGGTATGTCTATAAGCTCAAAAATAAGACATTATAACGCAGGATACGTTTTATATGTACAATAAATAGTCAACAAATTTAAATTTAAATTATATATATATATAAGAATATTGTATAGATTGACTGCTACATATTAGATCTGGTATTTGGCGACGTACGTTAATCTTCAATGTAAGGTTGTCGGAACGTCCAACTGGTAACTGATCGTTGCTTGTAAAGTGGTGATCACGACCAAGGCTTACATATCAAAACCATATAATTCTTTACAGGAAAGACAGTCGAAATAAGAACTAATATGTTACTAAA
Organism: Coronaproctus castanopsis; assembly: GCA_032883995.1. Classification (NCBI taxonomy): domain Eukaryota; kingdom Metazoa; phylum Arthropoda; class Insecta; order Hemiptera; family Monophlebidae; genus Coronaproctus; species Coronaproctus castanopsis. The sequence continues at coordinate 261,271,028 of CM065052.1, read as the reverse complement.
AAAATTATGTCGACATAAACTGATAATATTATAAACTAAAATTCCGTTATAAATTATAAATTATCTAATTTCGTTATAATTTGGCACACACGACGGAATAATAAATTAATACATCAAAATTTCACTATAAATTGACTTCCTACAAATTAATAAATTATTGATTTATTTATTATATATATATATATATATATATATATATATATATACGTATGTATGTCATCAAGATCTATGCATGCTTCCGAGTGTGCGAATGATATATATATATATATCTATAACGAATACTTCGTTTAATTTTAATAGATTCGAATGTTTTGCTTCATCAGAGCGGCCTTAATACCGGCTATCATTATCCGTTTCCCGCGAATTCGTTTCAAAGTATGGATAACTTAATCGACAACGTGATGACGGTAAACGATTTAGCAAAACCGCACCAAAATAAGCTTCCTGTCGATTCGATAGATGCTCCTAAAAAACCGGTAGAACCGTTATTTGTGGCAATGGCCGGTTTCGTCAGTGTCGCTATGATATTCATGAGCGCTGTGATATTTTTACCGAAATTATTAACCCCGGTAGCTGATGTCGCAAATTTAAAAAAAAGCCCTCAAGAAATCGCCACATTAACAAAACTGGCGATGGAAGCGATGGAAGGTAACGATTGTACGGAAAGAATCGCTTGCGAAGTTGGGAGAGCTATGAAATCATTCCAAGTAGGAAGTAAACCAATAAGGTACGCACACCAGCATTTATTTTCACTCCTATACTTATGGCCGGTTTCGTCAGTGTCGCTATGATATTCATGAGCGCTGTGATATTTTTACCGAAATTATTAACCCCGGTAGCTGATGTCGCAAATTTAAAAAAAAGCCCTCAAGAAATCGCCACATTAACAAAACTGGCGATGGAAGCGATGGAAGGTAACGATTGTACGGAAAGAATCGCTTGCGAAGTTGGGAGAGCTATGAAATCATTCCAAGTAGGAAGTAAACCAATAAGGTACGCACACCAGCATTTATTTTCACTCCTATACTTATGGCCGGTTTCGTCAGTGTCGCTATGATATTCATGAGCGCTGTGATATTTTTACCGAAATTATTAACCCCGGTAGCTGATGTCGCAAATTTAAAAAAAAGCCCTCAAGAAATCGCCACATTAACAAAACTGGCGATGGAAGCGATGGAAGGTAACGATTGTACGGAAAGAATCGCTTGCGAAGTTGGGAGAGCTATGAAATCATTCCAAGTAGGAAGTAAACCAATAAGGTACGCACACCAGCATTTATTTTCACTCCTATACTTTTTTTTTTTTGGCTTTTGTGCGATTTTTTTAGAAATAATTGATGTTACAACTTAACAATCAAATAACTTTTCAATACGAGCGACAAACGTACTTTAATATATACATATAAATTGTTAATTTATTTAATTTATATATCTAACGTTTGCCAGCGCATTATATATAAAATATTGCATACTCGCGTCATCTTACCGCATAAATATTTGTTAGTAATAGATTAATCGCTAAGTCGAGAAATTATCTACATTCTTTTAAAAGTGTTACCATTTAGTAGAAATAATAAAAAAAAAACAGGTAGAAAGTACTCTACTTAAAAAACGAAGTCTTGCTACAAAATAATGATGTTAAAATTAGAAACGAATATTTTGAATGAAAGTCAAGTGTCTGAAGTATTTAATACAGGGCGACCCAGAGAAGACAGATGGTTTTGTTTTTTGAATCGCTCAATTAATAAGATTGCTACAACGCAAATCGTGTGTTCCACGTTTATTGTATTCACGAGAAATTAAGTTTTTGTCCAGTTTCAATTATCATGGCATCGTACAACGAGAAGGAACGCGCGTTTTGCATGGAATGTTATTTCGGCGTGAATCGATTACGACAGTGCAGAGTTCTACATTTTTTTTTGTGGGGCTACCTTAAGAGTCACCTTTATCTGTAACACCTGAAAACTCGGATTTCTGAAGAAATTTCAAAAATTCAGGGACCTACACTCGAAAAGTGTTCGAAAATGTTGTAAAAAGACCGAATGAATGTATTGTTGCAAATTGCTCTGAACGATATTGTGTTTCACAAATGATTGTAAGCTAATGTCTCGTTTTCCTATTTTTAAATAAAATTTCATATAAAAATTGAGTTATTCGAAAACCAAGAAAACCGTCCGTCTTCTCTGGTTCACTCTATAGTTACACTAGATAGCAAGCTGACTTATATGAAGCTTATAAAAGAACAAAAAATAATAATTCCCCGCTCCCGACTTTCAATACGAAATCCACTTTATCATTTGTTAATAAGTTTTTAGCGTTAACAATGACTAGTGGGTACTGTGAATCTTGCACTGTATTTGCATTTGTCGTCATCTATAATTTTCCATATTTTCATGTTGTGTGTCACAGTCCTTATTCTATTCATAGTTTTCAATATTGCCCACACCCTAGTACAACGTTCACCATAGAAAAAGAAGTAAATGGAGAATTAGTACTTTTAGATGCTTAGTGAAAAAAGAGCAAGTTAGAAACATTTTTATGTATGACTTCCGTAAAACTACACATTCAGGTGTATATGGAAGAATTCTCATCATACCCCTGAACAACGATTAGCTGTATTCAAAACTTTGATGACTCGAGCGAGAAGAATAACTCGCCGTGATGTATCGGAACAGCTAAATAATTTAAAGCTGTCCGTGGTAAATAATGGATATAATGTCAGAGAGGCTGAATTTTTCATTAACAAATTTGATGCATTGAAAAAGAGGACAGAAATCATTAATGGGAATGAAACATTTGATGCTAATATAGTCCGACTAGAAGATTGTTACGCAGAAAACATATTAGACCGGTGTTTAATACTTACCGAAAAATTCGAAATATTATGAAGTGCCAAAGATGACTTACCACGGTAACGAGTTCGAGGTGTGTATCATATTCCGCGTTCATGTGGAAGTGTTATATTGGTCAAACAGGAAGTATAGTTAAGGAGCATATCACTGTTATCGTCGTCGTATTGTTCTGGTTGCGGCACGTCGTGACTAGATATTGCACGTTTATTTTTACGTACAAAATGAGCTGGCATTCAAAGCACTATTCATATGCGGCATAGATGCGCACGCATATGATGTTATACGTTGTGGGGTGCTATTGTCTTCTCTGTGATAATTAAGAATTAAATAATCATAAAATGTTCTAAGTCCCATGTTGGTTCCGAACTCTCGACCGGTTGACGGTCGAGCATTCTAGCAACTACGCCATCGCGACATAAGGAGCATATTTTTTTTTTTAACCTATATCGCGTCTACTGCTGGACGTAGGTCTCCCCAATCAATAAATTGGGGAGAAAATAGCCTAATCTCCTGTGCGAGCCAGGCAAATTGGGAGATACCAACAACATAGAACACACTGAGCCGGCGGTCACCTATCCAAGTATCGTTGCTTAACTTCGGCGATTAGACGGAAAGCCGCCGTACTCAACGCGCTATGCCCGTTGATAGCAGATGTAAAATACCTTAGAACTGAAAACACTGCTTTGGCCGACCGTACGTGAAATTCAGGCCATGTCATCAATTTGAACGATGTTCCCATTCACGCAAGGTTGGCACGAGAATCTATTGAAATTAATAAATATCAAGATAATTTCAACAGAGAGGATGACTTTCGTTTGAGTGTTATTTAGAATCTTATCCTGTGTCAAATTAGGAAAAAACACCAAGGAAAAAGAAAAAAAATGCGAAAAATACAGAGCTGGAGGTTGTCCTCTGAAAACCGATAAAATCCGCCATATCGGTAGTGGTAATAGTAACTACAGATATCGTCTGAGAAACAGTACTGTCGCTCAAAGGTGTATAGACGCTCTTTCGAGAATTCAGTCAGTTGATGTTCCGCCTCCATAATTGACTAACATGTCTGAAACGTCGTTTTCCCCCCCTTCAAAATAGTGATATGGTATCTACAGAACGTTTTTTAAATTTAATATTACCAATCATACCACAAAAAGCACAAACTCGCTTCGATCATACATACATATACATATATATATATATACTTCACTAGCTGACTGTGAATCTTTACAGATCTAGATAAGCTGGTTCTGCGGAGCAAAGAAAATCATTTACCTCTCAATCATGATAAATGCGTCCACATGAGTTTCTGTAGAAATAGGTACACGTTCACTTACACGATGAATGGTAAGCAGATAATTAAAAAATCTGTGGTGCGGTATCTCGGAGTTAATATTGATTACAACTTAAAATTTTCACTACATGTAAGCGATGTTGTAAATCGCTCTTATAAAATACTAGGTTTTATTATAAGAAATTCATTTAGAGATCCATGGACGCTATTGTCGCTTTATAATGCACTAGTGCGTAGTCCTTTAGAATATTGTTCAATTGTTTGGGATCCGTATTATAATAAAGACATAAGGTTAATTGACAAAGTTCAGTGTTTAAAATATCTATATTACCGTATATATCAGGTATTTACCCTAAATATATGAGTTACGATATATTAAGAAATATAATGGATGTGAGGTTTTTACACTACAGAAGGAAAATAGCCAAATTAAGGTTTCTTCATGATGTATGCAATGGTAGAGTTAATAGCGAGTATTTAACATCAACCGTCTCCTACGTTGTACCAAGACCAAATAGGCGATCGAGTCGTTTTTTTAGTGAGCCGCGTGCACGAACAAACCTCGGTTTAAGTTCTCCGTTGCCGTCAGCTTTCCGCTTGTATAATTCTCTTTTGAACATATTTCCCTGTATATGGATATGTATACTTTGATAACAGATATTTCTTTAAGTTGCTTCCCAAACATATTTTGCGATTAGAACAGCAGTTTCGCTGTTGTCTAATAGTTCTAGATTGTTATTATGTGGTGGATGTTTGGCATATGTGTTCCTTTACTAATGTACATGTAGTATATACGTTAAGGTTTATATTGTATTTTTATTCGTCCGTTTATTTCGAGTAAGATTGTGTGAATGGGGTGTGAGTGATGTATGTTTTACTGAGTGTGAGACTTGTGAATGCGTGTAGTTTTTCTGGTGTGTTTAATGGGTGTGAGGCTGTTGAATGTGTTCAATGTATTTTTTTGTATTTAATTTTTTTTACTTTTAATTTTATAATTCAGGAAAAATTATTCATTTGTATTATTTTATTTATAAGCCTACACTATAATTGGCTGTTAGCTGTTGTGTGGCTTCATTAAATAAATAAATAAATAAGTATAAGTGATCGCGACTGGTGAAATTGAACTCCACCAACTGAAAAGAAAGTCGAAATGTATCCAAACGGCGCTGATTGAATATGGAAGGAATTCGACATATTCAATCTACTTAGTCAGCATTTATTCGAAAAATATTGCATGGAATGTGACATATTTTATATCGATATATACACACATATATATAATATTAAATTCTTTATTTTTTATGCTTACAGGTTTTTCGTAACAATGTCAATTAAGTATAAGTGAACGCGACTGGTGAAATTGAACTCCAGCAACTGAAAAGAAAGTCGAAATGTATCCAAACGGCGTTGATTGAAGGAATTCGACATATTCAATCTACTTAGTCAGCATTTATTCGAAAAATATTTCATCGAATGTAATTCTCACAAATGTACAATATACTGATTCCAAATAATGTAAAAATTTTTACTTTTGTGGACGATATAGCAATAGTAATTGGCGATAAAAATGAAATCTCATTAGGTAAGAAATTAAGTGAGGTATACCATGCAATAAATAAATGGTTACAATCATTTAATCTCAGCATCAACAATTCGAAGTCAACCTATATGCTGTTCAATAGGAAATTACAAAATAAAAAGTTAAATTTAACGCAATATGGATTAGACATATGTCACACAAACCAAATACTTAGGAGTATTAATTGATAATAATTTAAAATTCTATAATCATTTCAATCATATTACAACAAAAATTAGCAAATTTATAAGGGTATTCAATAAACTTTATAACAATAACAATAGAATAAACTATGAGAAGGGAATAATATTATATAAAAGTATAATATTACCAAACATACTTTATGGCAGAGTAATCTATAATGATATGTTAAATATCAAACGATTTCAAAACAAATTAAAAGCTTTCCAGAGAATGATTTCCATAAAATTAATCAAGCGGCTAGCATTGTCATTGCTGGTATTAAACCGTTGGTGTATGAGATTGAGAAACATATTAATATTTTATTAATAAAAAATAATGTAAATACAACTTATGAATTTAACAACACGCAATATCAGCATCCATACTATTTGCATCAAGAAAAAAAGCTAACAATTAAACAATTCAAAATAGTATCGGATGAATATTATGTTAAAAAATATCAAAGGTTATGGGATGAATACAATGGACTAGCGAAACAATATTTTCCCAGTGTAGACAGAAGACTAAAAAATGTTGTATTCGTGCCAAATTATTTCAATACACAGTTTATTAGCGGACATGGATTATTTATTTATATAAGTATGGAATATCGCATGCGAATAAATGTGCAATATGTAATTTAACCGATCATGTAAAGCATATGCTGACAGGATTACGTCAACGCTGATTTCGCAGATATAAATGCAACAGAATTGGTGGATAAGCAGTTCAAAATATTTAACGGTTTTCACAGTATCAGAAATAACATACCGCAAAGTACATCTACATATATTTTAATCAAATTAATTGTATAATATCACCTTAATGTAAAATGGGCTGAACTGAGCACCGTAAACTTAATTGGATGGGCTCTTTTCAGTTCATTATTTATAAATTACATGTATATCACTTATAAATAAATTTACCCCATCGTAATTTACGGACTGGGGACCAAAAAAAAAAAAAAAAAAATACTATTTATATATGATGTACATTAAACACACACATATATATATAATAATTTTTATTCGTTACGTAAATAATTGTAGTCGGTTGAATGTGCCGTAGTATCTTGCCAGCCGGACAGACTAGATTCTTAGACGATCTGTTCGCGAATCAACTTAAAATTAAAAAAAAAAAAAAAAAAAAGGTTATCTCGTTTTAAAGAATCAACAAACAGTGAATAACGGCTGTGAAACGTATTTAAATACTAAAAAAATTACGTGCGAGGTTACGAAAAATTACACGTTCCTATTGGGAGTCGTTTTAACAGATCGTAATTTTATTATTGTTATTATTATTATTATTATTATTATTATTATTATTATTATTTTATTTAAAAATTTTGCTCCTTAAAAAATGATTTTTTATTTTTAGGAGGTCGTTGAAATTAATTCTTCTATATTGAAGCGAATAAAACTCATTAAATAATCGCTATTTTTTATATATATATATAAAAAATGGCAATGCTTTTCGGCTATTAAGCCATTATCAAGAGGTCGTGATGAAATAAAACATGAAAATATATACAATTTATAAAAAATATTCGAGGAAAAAAAAATGAAATATAATGTAAGAAAATACTTGATTTAAATGTATACAATATTACAAAAATAAAAGCAAAATATTTAGCAATAATAAAAACGCATTATTGAAATCGGTTAATAACAAGGAAATGGAAGATTGAAATATGTTTAGAAATTCGGAAGTATATAAATGAGATTGCGATCAACGTGAAAAAGTTCACACAGGAGAAACATTCGCAATAACATTTAAAGAATATTTAAATTAATATATATGAACAACGACGAAAAATTTTGGAAAATATTTTAATGAACTATAAAACGCAGAATCAATAGTATTAACAAAAATTATAAAATTAGAAAAACGTTATAAAAAAAGGGAAAAAAATTGAAATAAAGAGAAAATAATAATTTATTAAATTAAACGATAAGTTTTGACGAAGAATTCGTTTATATGTTATAAATTTAATCAATTTTTATATTAGATAAAAAGTTTTTCGTTGTTTTTCTGACTATTTGATGTAATTGTTTATGTATAAATTTTATCCGTATTTATTGATTGTATAGTTTACTACATTCGCTATCAGATTATTTTATGAATAACTGTTTTTTCACTTTGATTTTCTCTTTTAATATTTTTATAAACTGTGTATATTTTATATTTTATTTTTCCACTCGATAACGAGAAACTTTGTAGTCACTTAATATATATAAAAATTTAGTGATTTTAACTACATTTTTGTTGTTCATTTAATTTTTTTAGATCACTACATTCCACACTGTTTCACTCATTGTTATCATTATTATGATGTATCTAAAGTACTTCGAATCAAACAGAAACATGGAATAAATTTGTACGATTTGATCCTGAGTCCTGCAATAAAGCATTTATTTATTTATTTATTTATTTTTCAAAATTACAACTGGCCAGGTAGCCGTCCAGCAATTGGACTGAAACGCGAAATAACTTGTTGGGTTAGAAATCCAGCGTAGTCAAGATCAAACGGTCGGTTACGTTTTAACCAACGAACATCTAGACTAGTGTCAAGTAGATTGATCGTCAGTACGTTTACGCGCGTTTTCGAACTTGGGGCTTACATATTGCTTAACAGCACGTTTGATCTCGTCTTTCACGTATGGGATATTTAAGTATCGATGTAACGTAATGGCGGGGAAACGATGAGTCTTATGGCCTTGAAACCGTTGTATCCTGTTTATGTGTGCATCTTTTGCGCAACCCCGTAACATTAAATCGTATTAAACAGGCTTTATAATTATTTTATAAACTAGATGTTTGTTTTCTAGTGACAAACTGAAGTACCTGCCAAGAAGTTAATTTGCGCAATTTTATATCTAACTGTTTTATTTTTGGGCTAATTGGCTTCGGCCGTGTCCGATCTAATGCCTAAGTATTTAACATCTTTTTCTTGACTAATAATAACCTAATTTGTTTTTAACGGTTGATACGTAAAATTTCGCAACGTAAAATTGGCACGCGTGCATTTAATTTCGTTCACCCCGATACGTCAATATCTTAGCCAGTTTTCAACTTTCAACCGAGTTTTTTTGTAGTTTATTAGAAGTTTCGCTATTAGCTACAAAGACAATAGCTCGCTATTGTCTTTGTAGCTAATAGCGTTGTATCGTCGGCAAACGTAGCTGTTATCACGTTATTATCAACTGTTAAATCGGCAGAGTAGTAAGTAAAGCACCGGACCTAAAGACACTTCCTTAAAGCATGCCAGCGGATACAGGATAGATATCATTGATTGAGCATTTTAACCTGGCATGTACGATCCTCAGGGTAGGATTTTAAAAGGAGATAGTAAGGTAATATTTTTTCAATTTATACAGCGTGATGCCACACCTTATCGAAACCTTGCTTGACATCTAGAACACACCCGTGCGTACTTGCTTAGTTTTAAGACTATCTGAAATAGTATGCCACAATTTAGTGTATATCCAAATTGGTGCTCAGGAACGACATGTTCAAATTATAAAATAGGATTAAACCGCTTCGGTATTATTTTTTCAAGGAGTTTTGAGAGGATAAGGTGTAAGAACATTTGTCTATAGGATGAAACCTGTGTCTTATCTGGGTTTGGTACAACCACTATTTGCGCTTTTTTTAATGGGGGTGCCTTTATAGCTTACCCAACGTGATACTGTGGGGACTATCTACATCTTAATCAACTTCTCTAAAAACGTAAAACGTCGCTATATGGGGGAACAATTGTAGGTTATCCAGTTGTAAAAGGGACGATACATTATACGGAGGTGTAATAGTCGAAGAACGTAACAAGATAAGGTAAAGCTCCGAGCGCAACGGTGCTACAGCAGAACATTCAAAAAAGACATGATCGGGGCTGCAGACTACCTGTTCAGAATGGAGGGGACAGAAGAGACTTTCTCTAAGGTGCATACGGAAAAGACGGTCAGGCAACAAATGATGTACAAATCGCAATCTGCTGATGAGTACAATCCCCTTACGACTAATCTTTTTAAAAAGATAGAACCACGGGAGTTTGGGGAGAGACGGCTGGAGGTGATAGTAATAAGTTAGATGTGATTGACTAATGCTCTTAGTGTACATTAGCTCCCATTGATCCCTATCCTGTAGCTGAATAAAGTGAAATACCTTTGTGAGTTATTAAGGAGAGTTTTACACCACTAGACGACGCGTCTTTAGCCAAATGAGTCAACAAATTCGTTGTCTGGAATACCTCTATGACCCGGTACCCATAAGAAGGACACAGATATTCCCACACGTTTCAAATTATTAAGTTTTAGCAAAACTAAACCAATTAATGTATCTGACACGCTACGTTTATTGTCTACAGCGAATCGGTAATAATAAGGTAATTTCCGCGAAGATTTAAGTCCGGTAGAATTGATAAGGCTCGTAGTACTGCTACACATTCTGCAGTAAACACTGAACATTCTTGGCATAATTTGTACATGTCACTAATATTGAGAGCTGGAATGATCACTGCTGCTCCCGTTCCTCGAGTTGACTTGGATCCATTCGTGTAAACAAGGATGTGTAGTGGAAACATTTCTGAGATAATACTATTGAAAGTGGCACGGATTAGTGTAGGAGGATACAGATTACAGTTTTCAGGGAAAAAGGATGAATTTTTTTAAGAAGTAAAAATGAAAAGGAGCTTGCATGCACGTGAGACGTGCACGAAACTCCTCCAAACTTGTTATAACGGAACAGGGCGGGGGCATTTTTCTATTTGAAAAACGTCAATGGATATGACTGAACATGTTAAATAAAGGGAAGCAATCATTATTCATCCTACGTATCAACAGTTTCAGGGCTAAATAACTCCGTCTAAGTTGTAACTTTGCACTCTGCCATTAGTGCTGATACCGGAGTGCTTTTAACACCACCAATACACAGCCTAATCTATTCATTTTGCACACGATCCAACTTGCCTAACAATACTGTTGACGCTTATTCCCGGGATAAACGAAAATACTGCAGTCGAAAAACAGCGTTGAAAATGTTTGTAAGAAGTAGTATAACTTTTCTGGATAGTTTAGATAATAGTTTATTAGTAATTAAATCAAATCTCGGACTAATTTTTTTTTTTTGTTAAATTTATTGATTATATATTTGAGCAATCGGGGGCACTTAGATGCAAAAGGGCGTACTTAAAAATTCGTGACAGTTGCATAAATTTGGTTTGAAGACATCGAATAAATATTTGAAACATACACTCTCACTTTTAAAGCGAGTGCGCTAAATTTATCGGTTAATTTGTTTACAAAGATCCGTATATTTAAATATATTTCTGAGCATACGTATAATAAAGTGTACTAATAGTGACATTTGTCTCGTTGTAGTTATCACCATAAGTAATATATATATATATATATATATATATATATATATATATATATATATATATATTACTATTTGAAATATATATATTTCAGTTCGATTAGGTTTACCACACGGCCGAATAAATTAGTAATAAAAAAGAAACGTTTAATTCGCGATAGAAAATTTACGTCGCGTTTCGGAGAAATTAAAGAAAACGTATAAATTTGTATTGTTCGAACGACGAGATCCGTTTAAGTTGAACAACTCGAAATACCTTCTATAATGTGTAATATGACTAGGAAAACAGGTTACGAGTACTTGCGAGATGGAAACTATATAGATTTGCTGCAACTTGGTGAAATTTGCCTATTCTTCTTGTGTATCCCACCTTTTCAGTCATTTCAGTAATAAGCGATAAATGTGTTTTCGAAAAATATGTCGATCGATATTAACTTAGTGTGTAGTACGTTATTTTTTTAATTTTTTTAAATCATTGACAGAGATGACTAAGTATAGTTCACTTATAATTGTTCTAAATCTGCACGGTATAGGCGGAAGAAGAACGCTATACCATTCAAGCGGCTGATAAGTGCGCGGTTTGGTACAGAATTGAAATACACGCAAGAATTTTCCTATAAGTTCCTTAAAAAAGGTCGAGAGTGTTATATAATAGTTCTATACTTAAAATCCGACGTAATTAATTCTTTATATACGCAGGAGGAAATGTGTAGGGTTTTGATGAGAATGATGGGAAGATTCAAATAAATGGATTAATAATATAGATGATTGCCTGTCTATAGCTAACAGTCAGGGAGAACTAAAAAGAATGATGAATAAACTGGTAACACAGTAAAGATTACGGATTAGAAATCAACAGTTTCAATCAGATCGCGTAAATCAACAGCAATGTTCATTAAAATGAAAAACCTGCTCACCGAAAGGGAATTAAGTCTGCGACGTCTTCTCAATCCTTCTTTACGGAAGTGAAAGTTGGGCTGCTAGCTCGGAAAAAAGTATCCTTTGAATTATATTCGTACCGACGCGTGCTAAAAATTTCGTGGATACAGAAAATTGCAAACAAACAAGTTCTGGATACCTTGAAATTGAAGCGCCCGGAATTATTTAATTGGATAAAAAAAAAAAAAAGAAAACCAAGATTATGAGAGGGCATAAATACGAAATTTTGCGTCCCATTACGGAAGGAAAGCTTCCAGGCAGAAGATTAAGAGACCGTCCTCAAAATTCGTGGTCAAAAGATTTTTATCGTTGGTTTTTCTCATTCGCCTAATGTTCAGGTCTGCCGTGTCAAGAAAAGACATCGCCTTGTTGATCGCCAACCTTCGTGACGGAGACGGCGTATGAAGAAGAAGAATAGAACAAGTTTCTGATCACGGTTGATGTCTATTATGCTGCGATCGATCGATATCGCTACGCATGTTTGCATGATGGATGTGCGTGTGTACGTATGGTGTATCGGTGTGTAAAATGCGTACGGGTGTAATCGCGTATGTGTACATATGATTAAAATATTATAATAATTTTTTAATATTATTTACCCGCTAGGGTACAGTTGTTTGTTTACCTTTTTACTTTCTAGTTTATCCGGGGGGGTCCATAATTCTCATGTGCCTTAATCGGTTTTTGTTTTGTAATAATTTAAAACGATCCAATCCGATACGCACGAATTTATTTTCACTTTATTAACTTAATTTCTTGTTTCTGTTAAAAATTTTATTTTATAATAAAAATTTAATTTAAATTATCGTTGTTACTGTTATAATGGCGGAGTAATTTAGATCGTCATATTGTTCGGTTGACGATTCTGTACTATTTAATATAGTAAAACTGTCGACGATATTCGAGAACTGAATTAATATATTTAATTATTTTACGCGAAAATCGAGTTCAAGATGGACGTTTATATGTGCAGGTGGTTTCCGTTATATCCGAATTAATTGTATTATTTTTTCGGGATTTTGTCTTTAATTATTCACACATCCCTAAATAAACATAAGCGACAGTACGCTTACTAATTCGTTAAACAAACAAGGGAGTTGCAGCGACTTTTAATTACGACGTAGATGAGTTTTAAAATTAAAATTTAAAGAAAAAAAAAACCGAACGCAAAATGTATAGAAACAGGTGCCATATTTTACGGCCTATTTAATGAAAGTCCCGTTATTACAGGTATCATATTTGAAAATACTATCGCTAACTTTATAGAAACAACAGATACGCGATATGTTTTAATCTATTGCAGTCCATTGCTTATTACACACACACATATATAGATATATATATGTGTCTTTGTGTTTTACGCGGTATCGTTTGTACCAGTGTGTGGCTGCTAAAGTTGTTCAAAATTCGTATTATTTAGTCTACAATAATCAGCGCCATCTATACGCAATCGTCGCATTGAAAATTGAAATCAGTTTCGAGTTTTGCTATTATAACTATGTACGGGAAATATTTAACGCCGTAGGCGTTAAAAGTAGGACATGCGGGCCAAAAATATTTTCGACAAACGGCCGTGTTCTAAATCGAACAATAAAAAATTTCGAGGAAACTTTTAAAATTTTTTATATTCGATCGACTCTGGTTTTAATTTATTCAAGCGGTTTTTTTTTTGTATATACTAGAAAATAATATTTCGTTTTATAGCGAAGTACTTCGAGTAGGACTGAAATTTTCCATACCGAACCCCCTAATAATTGGTTACAGTCTATTTTTCGTATATGTAATTTATTACGGATTAAATTTTAGGCGTGTCGCCCGGTTGTTTCCCTTATTTGTTTTCGTGCGAAATTTCAAAATAGTATCAATTTATAAGATCGAGTTCTAATTTTCTTACGAGGATTTAGATCGAATATTGAGATTACGGTGTTCGTTTCTTCCCTTATGAAGATGTTGAAAAAATTTTAACGACGAAAACACGACTACCCCAATGAATGACCGGTAAGAGATCGAGGGGAATTAGAAATTGTTTTCTACCCTTAAGCAATTTTCTTTTCACTTGAAAAGCTTTACGATTTAATAGGACGATGAAACAACATGCTAAAGTGTTCTCAATCAGTGATTTGTATAATTCAATTCTGTACTTGTAATTGAAGCCCCGTGTATTTTGACATGCTCGTAACATTTGACAATATTTAGCATCCGTTTTCAATATTTTGTATTGTTAAGATGATATTTAAAAGTTATTTCGTTATTCACGATAATACCGAAGTATTTAAATTATATATATATATATATATACACACTACAACGACCGTTTTATATATATGCTACTAAATACAGCCGATAAATGTTGGAGTCCCGCGAGGAAGCGTGTTAGGACCAATATTGTATTTATTATACACTATGGATATGCCAATTGGCGAAAAACAGCGGTGTTTAGTGTTTCGCGGATGACATATATTGGCAAAGAATCGATTGAAATGTCAACCCGAAAAATGCAACAACATCTAGATGGAGTCTTAAAACCGACTAACAGGAAAATATATAGTTAACAACCGATAATGATGAATGGAAAAACGGTACCCACTGACACATACAGTACCTTGACGCTTAGATGAAAAGTTGACGTGGCGAATTCACATCGCCGAGAAAAAGGAGACTATAAAAATAAAAATGGCTGAAAATGTATCGGTTACTAAACCACAGAAGTACGCTTTCGTTAAGTAATAAACTTTCACTTTAGAATCAAGTAATCAAACCAATACGGACGTCAACTGTGGGCTTGCGCTAAACCGAGCAAAACATACAAAGTATGCGACGAATTCAGAGTAATATTCTTAGAAAAATAGCGGTCGCTAGGGAATTCAGTTATGTCGGAGTTCTAAACGGAAGTGTCGAAATTATGGCTAGAAAATATCAACAAACAGTAGAGACACGTGTAAATATGGAAATAAATAAGCCGAAGGATCGTATTATTCGGAGACTAAAATGAACAAAAATCGCATGAATTAACGTAGGAAAATACCGATGAAAATTAACTTCTGTTGGAAAGATGGTTTTATTACAGGCGGAATACCGAAGTAATGCTCTACATGTTTCCGAACAGATCGCATTTTAATATCACTTTTGTGATGTTTCTTTAATATATGTATATATAAATATATTTAAAACGAATTAAAAATTCCTACGTGATAATTTATACACGTTCGATGTTAAGTCATTATTAATTTTATTCGTAAAACGTTCGAGAGCGTAATATGAACAGTGTGTAGTATATAAGGAACATGTGTGCGCGCCCGTAAACAAGTCCAAGATCGAACGAACAATGTGTAAAAGGTATTATAGTAGTATTGGAATATACGTAGGGTACTGGAAATAATGACGATAATAGGATAACCGCTCGAGAGATTACGTATCCGTGTGAAAAATGACTAGAGTTAATTTATCGTTCAGATAAACTCAGCCTTTTAATACTGGTGCTAGAAAAAGGAGCTGGTGGTTAGCTCCGACAAAAGATTGAACATTTAATAAATTAAAGTTATAACAGTTTGCGGTAAAATAGTGTATATATAATTGCAAATGAAAAGATTTTACCGGGAATAAAGTTTATACCCTTTCGATTATTAGGCAAACAATTTTTACTTTAATTTTCTTATTGGAATTATCATATTATATATATATATATATATATATATATATATATATATATATATATATATATATATATATATATATATATATATATATTTAGCAGGAACGTAAATATAAAGGCGTGCTTGACAATAAACTAGACTTTATTCTGAACGGATTCAATTCTTAACCTAGTAGCTTTTTCCGTCAATCCGAGATTAGTTGCTGTTTAATAACGAAAGAAACAATTACAAACTATATCGGACATTTTTAATTATAGTTAACGAGTCGTTTTGCATCCGAATCGTTGGATGACGAAGCGATGTGATTGGATAGAAATTCATTGTTAAAGAACATTACATCTTTCACGGTCTTTTCCGTTAGTTCTTTTTAATTCAGTCTAATTCTTTAATCGGCTGTCTTTTAACTGGGTTGTTATAAATCTGTTTCTCGATCTTACACGGGTGGTTTTTATCTTCGAGAATATTTACCAAGTAATATCTCGTGTCGAAGTAGGTAATAAATCTGAGTTAATCGTGTTTTCATCTCGAACTCATGCGACTTATTTATACTCGTTTTAATGTCCAGTTTTGAGCACCGTAGGTGGCGTACATTTTCTTCGACGATATTTTGTCTTAATATACTTCGTTTTCCTAGGAACGCGCATTTTGTCAGTCGAATTGTAGAATTAATTTATCACGATAAAGATTTTCTCTTATAATCCGGCCGAGGTATTTAAGAGTCTAGGGACTTGTTCAATTATCTATTCATCAATTTTTATACTTACTTTTTACAGATTAGAATCGAACCGACTGGCAGTTGACTTTGTAGATAGTGATAATGCGACGTCCATAAGATGGACCTTCCACATCGGTTTTATTGATTGGCGAAGTAACTTCGAGTATCATCGACGAATGATATCTCCAATCTTGTTAAATTGCTTATTGGCTATGTAAGCCAGATTGCAATTTTATAATATATACAAAAAGGAAAAAAAATGGTTCCCTACCAATGATTATTGATTTGTCTTTTTTTTTTCACGTTCATTAATCCAGAGTGCCTTATTTACTTTATTTAAACGTCGTATCATCTTTTGATGCATATTCTTGCGAGCTGTGGTCATCCTAGAATTTTATAGTTTTTAATTTTTCTCCTCCTATATTTCATAGTACTTTCAAATGCTCGCTTAACTATTAAAATCGAAATAAAACTTGTCTCACTGCTGTCTTTATATTTGCCGGTTCTGGTAAATCATAGTTAATTTTTATTACGGCTTTATGAAGCCTCGGTAGACTTTGAGGACGTCCTATTTCATCCAACAACTTATTTCAACGTAATCAAACGCTTCGCAATATGAAGCGTGAACATTACCGTTTCCATTTACCATTCTTTCTCACATATTCCGACATCCGCGTAGCTTTGTACTTACGGAACCTGAACTGGGATTTACTTAGTTATGTTTTAACGTTTGTTCACAATGAAAAACCATGTAGAGATACCTATTGGTTCATTGATGGCAGATGACGAAATATGTGTTCGTACGGTCTAGAATAATGCGGATGAAGTAACGTATGTACGTATAGAGGTAAGGAAAAACAAAGATATACACGTTTGGTGCGTATTCCTGGAAACTTGGATCAGAAATAAAAGCAGACAAAAACAACTAGACCCTATCGGTGTTATAGAAAAATACGAAAAATTAAACGGACCGACAGAATATAAAACATACGAAAATACTCCAAAACATCGATGAAAAAAGATGCTCAATGAACGTAATATAAGAGATAGGAGATGGCCGTGATATACATTGAGAAATAACGGATATCCGACGACGACAACAGTAGAAGGAATGGCCGGATAACGAGAGCACGGTGAAAATTTATCACCGATATAATAGAAGATAGGCAGAGACGTGTCGAGTATAGGATGGAGACGCGGAGCAAAACGGAAAGGTATTACGCCTTTTTAGGTTTGAGCAACGGGGAACAAATCGAAGAATGCTATATAGACGGGACCGGATGAGAGAAACTTCGAACATTCTTTGAAGATGTGAACGAAGATTGGAGATGTGCCGCGAAATAGTGGGAAAATTTAACGTGTCCAATTATCTGATCTGTTGATCCACATTGATGTATTCATGTCCACTAGTCCTTCCACATTTAAAAGTTTCACCTGAAAATTTACATCTGTTTGTTCATCCGCGTAGAAAACAATTTTCGGACTGAAAAGGGTCAAATTTAAATTTCAGTCCCATCATTTCGAATTTTGATCTCGGAAAATTCGTATGTCGTTGTTGTCGTCTGTTTCCGTTTTCGCGTGATATTTAAAAGAGAAATTTGAGAAGGAGTATCTTACATTCGAAACTTGTACCCTTAAAATTTTTATAGGTTTTATTTTTTATTCATTTGCGTTGTTATTAGATCGTTTGACCTTAGATGTTTATAAAATAAACTTTGAAAAAACTTACAATTTTTTTTGTACGCTCCATTCATAACGATTTTTACTATTTTCAGTTTATTTCCATCTCCGAAATATTTATAAAACTAATTTCGCATTTTCCCCTCGAAACTTTATTTATATTTATTTTGGTTAATTTTTGACACTTATTATTTTAACTTCATTTTTTCGATATATTTTAATAATAATAATAATAATAATGTTCAGCATATCTATAATCTTCAAATAAAAATATTAGTTCCGTGTAGGATACTGTTGTATTGTATATTTTAATTTCGTCTATTTTTCCGAAATACATTCGATATTTTTTATTTTCATTATTAAAATACCGAATTTTTTTGTAGTGAAGTATCCGTTGTGTATCGCGGGAAAGAATATCGCGAATGAACTTTTTCGTGTCGTTTTATGTCAGTCAATACTTAGAAATTCGTTCGTATTCTTCAATTTATTAATTAATTTGGGTTTATTTTATTAATAATTAATTATCGGTTAATTTGGATTTATTAATTATTTTATTAATAATTTCTGTTTTTAAACGGTATGATCACTAGTTTTTTTAGTTTTGGGAAATGTTGAGATGATGGTATTTTATTTAAGTTTACGAATATGAATTTACGTCGGTTACAATAACCCAGTCTTAAAACTGATGAATATTTATTCGAGAAAAAGAATTTTCTGATAAAAATTATTGCAGCATTCAAATTTTAATATCGCCTAATAATATAAATAAATATTTTCGAATAGACGAGATAGTTTAAAAAGGACCGAAATGTGAATAATTTCAAGCTGATTAGATTTTAGTATTTATTCGTTTTTACAAAAGGTCTACTACCAACAGTCGCTGCAGAATTCTTTATAGACTGTAAGTTGTTGTGACCTGTTCGTGGCGATAAGATAACGATGTAAACGTATTTTAATGCATCATATTTAGGTGAACAAGAAAAAAAAACGTACCGGATGTGATAAATGGATACAAAATGGTTTAATAGTAAATACTGAAATTGTATGTTTTTCTTAGTTACTCGTCAACAGTAAATACAGTAAAAAATTCAAACCGACTGTGTTTCTTCTTTAGAACGTGATTTAAATATTTACGAACTTAACGAACGCGAGAACTTAAACACCTATTTATAACATGTAGGTAAAGTACACGAAAGATTAATGACGGTACATACCAAGGACTAACAGCACGAACCGTTTTCAACTCAAATAGCGCCCATAAATTGTTTTTTAAATATCGAGGTTTTCAGGTCAAAGTTATAAGTAGCCCACCGCTGGCCAAATGAACACGTTGTAATCCGTTGTTCCGTAGATGAGTTTTACAAAATTCTGGACTTACGATTGCGTTGTAGACATTTCCAAGCTAACCAACAGCTAGCCTTCAGTATCTCAACTCCGTCTCCCAGCTAGCGGAGGAAAATACTCGCTATTATGTAACGCAATGAAATTGAAGTTAGTCATCAGCATCCGACATTCAAAAAACCGCTATTACAGCTTCAAATTCAAAGCTCATTAAATACCTTGTGTAAAGTACCTATGGTTGTACCGCCTTGGAGCCAACTCAGTCCGAGTATATCCTATTTTCCACTGACGTTAAAATACAACCGAACGTGTAAATCCGCAGGAAGCTTTGCAGCCCAACGCAAAACATCGCAATATGCTGGAGGTGCTTTCTCAATCCAAAGATCTACTCTTTCAGTCTTCCGATGATGTTATCAATCCTAGCGGCTGATCTTGCTCCAGTGTTTAAATCGCAGATTTACCTGCTGGCCAGTATGTGATTCTGACTCAGCTTTTCCATTACGGTACATCGAAGCGAGTGTACCAAATATGACACGGAATTACGAAATTAAGTGAACGTAAGCATGACTTTCGTCTGCATTCCATCGGGGGATAATAGGCCACGATGAGGTATGAGTTTACTTGCCGATAACGCTAGGAGAAGACAACGCAAAATATTATAGCCAGAAGATTCTAGACGCGTACAGTCGTTCCATATTCGGCCAATTATACTTGGCAATATAAAGGAGGATTTAGAAATTTAGCCTTTAAAAATTATTAAAATCTGTTCACCGAAGTTGGAAACAGCTGTTAACAGAATATATATATATATACTGGCCCCACGTTGAGTACCAACTCGTATCTACTGAATGCCCAACCATTGCCAGTATGCGAAGTATTGTCGTACACCACTAACGGTCTATTATATCGTTGTAATCTGACAAGAAATATACCCAATATCGTTGCAATCAGTTGAAAACAAGTATCTCGGATGTAAACAATTTCCACCTTCTCGTCAATAATAAATGATAAACTTTGTAATTATCTTTACTTAATAATTCTTCGAGTAATAATCTTATAGGCGATAGCTACTCGTTAAAAAAAAATTACTTTTTAACGATGTTCTATCCCCGTGAAAGATGACGCGGGGATATCCGAAGTACAATTAATTTCCCTCTATATTATTATAGCCCGAAAGTTTTAGGCAACGATGATGAGTCAACGACTTTCTGCGATTTTAAGTGAAATTGTTGCAGACGAGAGAGAGACCGCGAGGTTAAAGGGTTTTTTTCTTACGTGCCTTATACTGCTTCTATGGCCAGAGACACGGAAGGATAGATAGATTAAGAGGAGAAGGTTGGATAAAGCAAGGGACGTTATAAGTTCACATTCAGCAGATGGTGAATACTGTAGAATTTCGGTTAGAGATGATGCAAGTCCAACAGTAAGACGGTGAGCTGCTTACAAAGGACACATGATAAAGGTTTGATTTAAAGATAAGAACTTTTGATAATAGGAGCAACGGTTCAGGCTGATAGAATTGTAAACATATCGGATATATATATATATATATATATATATTTTTTTAACGCTTAAAGATGCGTGCGATCTGTTCGGTTGAACAATAGGCAGCACTGATCTGTTTAAAAAGCTATAACGGGACACTTCCCAACGGTCGTATCCCTTAATTTATCTTAGTATTATTATACAATATAATATAATATATGATATATAATATATATAAACCAGTTGATCGCTACGGTCGATTTCCCAATTCGATCTGATTGCGTCTCTTCAGTCGTTGGAGTTGCACGCCGTTACGTAGAACATTGACTGCCAGTGGATTGATGTGGGTTTGAAGCCGATGCAAGTATCTTTCAGCGCAGCTTTTGACTACCTCTTTAACAGACGGTATACGGAGATCCTTGTGTATGTCGTCATTGCGGACATACCATGGCGCTGACACGATATTCCACAATATTAGAGTTGCTCGTTGTACCCCAAATCTGGATACCATATGACCAGATTGGCTTCAAGACTGTTTTATATAGTAATACTTTATTTTCATACGACAGTGTTGAATATTTGCCCATCAGCCAATAAATATTTCGGTATGTAATGCTGAGCAATAACATGATTTTTCCAGGTAAGCCGTTTATCAAGGTGTAATCCAAGATATTTTACGTTACACGATTCGGAAATTGTTTGCCAATTTAACTTAATCGGTAAATTTTTGCTTTTATTTAAAATAAATAAAACTTGCATTTTGATTCGTTAATATTGAATTTCCACAGTCTATACCACTTTTGTTACGTGTAGTAGATGGTTTTGAAGTTGTTCGGCCGCTAAATTATTATCACGATGAGTCGAGAGAATAGCGGTGTCATCGGCAAACATAGCTGTGTCTGTATTTTCGTTAACTGGAAAGTCGTATGTATAGAGCTGGTACAGTGTTGGTCCGAGTACACTGACTTGAGGTACTCCATATCGGATATATATGTTCGTTTCTTCATCGATTTCTATTTTTTGCATTTTATTGCAAAATTTCCATATATCAGAAACTTTCGATCATGTATCACGTACCAAATTGTTGGATAGTCCCAAGAGACAAATTACCGCAGCTATAATATTATCGCGAAATATCTAGACAACCGGCGCAGTTAATCTATTCATATGGTAGCGATAATCATAGACAAGCATCGTTACTATCCGGTGTACCGCGTGACTCCGTTTTGGAATTATTATTTCTATTGAACGTATTTCTATCAACGGGCTACGATTAAATCCACTTGCGCCGAGATTGCATCGATCGATAGACAAAACAACGCGCCGAATGCTTTAGTTGAATCTAAAAATTTAAGTTATAACCACCGAAGATTGCATTGGTACTACGAATATATTTATGCGCTAATAACGGTAATGTAAAACATGTACAGACCTATTTTATACTTAGACTACCTTCAGCTTTCATAACACACATGTATCGACAATGTTGTTATGGATCGCCGAGTATGTCTGGAATACTCTGCCAGCTACAAAAATGTCAACATAAATACTAATCAATTTCGTCAACAGTATTTTACTATAGAACGAGATGTCAAAATATTTTAATATTACTACACCTCACTAAAACTATCTATCTATCTATCTATCTATCTATCTATCTATCTATCTATATATATATATATATATATATATATATATATATATATATATATATGTATGTATATATATATATAGATTTAACACTATTAATTGGCATACTATCCTTTGAATGGCTGATGGAAAATCGATACGTCGAATATTTTCGGAAGTTTGACAAATCATATACTGACGGTTATTCGACTGTTCGAGACGGCTTTATGAATTTTGGTAATGACGTTTAAAGTCTATAATCTTTTTTTTTTTTTTTTTGGCCTGTACCATAGGTCGCTTTGGCCATTTATAGGATGATTTTCTTGTTTTAAACGATTAAAGTTGGGTTATTATATTTATATTTCTATACTATTCTGGGCTATGGACTTATATATGATTTTTACTGGTTCTGCATTGTTTAGGTCACTTACTATTGATTCTACATTTAGAGAAGTGTGTATTTGTATTTTAATAGTTCCCGTATCATATTATTTCGGTTTTGTTTGTATTTCTCGCATTTCCATATGATATGGTTGATATCCTCTTCCTCTTGACATTTATCGCATAAACTATTTTGGATTATGTGTATTCGGGTTAGATGTGCCGGTGTTTTATTATGTCCTATTCTTAATCGGATAATTGTTGTTAAAAAGTGTTTACTATATTGTAATGAGTTATAATGTCTATAATAAATATACGATTTCAAAGTGATATAAGGAATAGACGCGATCTACCAACAAGGCCTCGAAGAAGCTTGGTTATTCGACAGTATGGGAGCGCCTCTTTAAGATGCTTTGTTACTCTGCAATATATTCAACATTTAATGGAACCCGAACCCGGTTTGGAGATATATGTCAATTTTTATGAAGAATTATTTTTCAAAATCTATTTTATAAATAAAATTTATCGTAAAAATAAATCTAAAAGTGAAATTACGTCTGGCTAGTGATATCAAATTATAATTATATAAATATTTCTGGTAATTCTTATGTAATATTTATTTTGTATGCTTGAAAATGACGTAACTGTCGAAAAGCTTTGCAATATTTTTTTTTTTTGTGATTAAACTGTGTTATGATTTTGTTTATAATTTATAAAATTACTACTCTCCAATATATTCAACGTTTAGTAAAAAAGAAGTTGAAATCACTGAACATTTTTTTTTCTTTATGAAAAATCACAAAAAAGCTTTTTCGGCTATTCTTCGGTCATTATCGAGTGAATATTTAAAAAAATAAAAATATAATAAAAAAATATTCCTTTTAAATTACACAATTCGCAAAAATCAAAACAGCGTTAATAAAACAATCTGACAGTGTATGTGGTAAACAACGAAATCAACGATCAGTAATATAACATTTGTTTTTTTTTTTACATAAACAATTAAACAATATTTTAATTTTTTATATAACGTGGAATGTAGTGATTTTTTATAAAAAATCAATTGAAAATTAGTTAAATCACTAATATTTATTTTCTTAAGGAATTTTCACTTGGTAATGGCGTAAATGCCGAAAAGCTTTGTGTTTTCCTTAAGAAAATAAATATTAGTGATTTAACTAATTTTCAATTGATTTTTTAATTAAACAATAGCCAGTAAAATAAAAAATAAAAAATATTTTACTTCGTATTATGTAAGAAATGGCGATCTCCTCCTTCGTTGACACGACATGAAGAAATAGTCATTCGTCGTATATTGCTACGACGTACGACTCTCACTCGTAGTCACTTGATCAGAATCACCACCGATTTGTTCCTGCAGCAATGTTAAATTAACAATAGAACACCTTCTGCTTGCCAAAAGTACAAGGCTGAACGTATTCGATATGGTCTTCCATCAGCATTACAACGATTTTTGCAGCCAAATGCAGCCGGTTCAACATATCCTACGTGAAATATGTTTCAACAACTATAGCTTCCGTGTTCGTGTCTCTGGCCTCGTAGCAGTATAACGTAAATGGATCATCATAGTCATGTAAGAAATTTTATATTATACTGATCGTTGATTGTGTTGTTTACCACATTCGCTGTCAGATTGTTTTATTAATACTTTTTTTTTCATTTTGCTGATTTTTGTGAATTGTAATCTAAAAGTAATATTTTTTCAGTTTATGTTTTTATTTTTCTTAAATATTCACTCGATAATGCCCGAACAGCCGAAAAGTTTTGTGATTTTTCGTAAAGAAAAAATTGATTTCAATTTATTTTTTATTGTCAATTTTTTTTCTTTTTTACAAGCTATCTTATCATATTATTAATTAATACAAATCTATCTCGCGATATAAAACAATCTAGAAGTAAGACAAAATACAACTGTAAAACACTCATTGTCGTCTTTCTAATCGACAGCCTCTCCAGTAAATGGTCCCTAAAAAGCAGGTGGGTATATCGTGCAGTCCCTTTTATTTGCACCTCCTAGGTCCCGCATCGGGTTTGTTTACATAGCGGTGCCGAGCGTGAAGTAAAAACGGAGTCTATTGGTAGACTTTATATTGTTCATCGTTCTTCTGGGCGGGGAAGGCATCATTCGAATACTTAATTATCGTCGATATTAATTATTTCAAGTTTTTAACGTTTTCAGCGAAACTAAACCACGGACCGAAGTTGGTACCATTTTTCGGAGACGACGATGGTAGCATATACGTACATTATCGTCCTCTCGTTTGTAGGTGTAAACAATGAGAGTTCCATCGTCTGTACTCGAGATAATGCGCAAGTACTTACAAACTTCCAGGTAGTAAAAACATCGGTAGAATGGTCGGACGCAGTTAAGGTTCCGTGAAAAGTTCTTGCTGTTCGTCTTCCGGTCCTGTACGATGTATTATCGTTTAAACGGTTTATGTAATTGTCTGGCTTGCTACAGGATGTGTGGCGTAACGAGATAGTAGTAGATAATGGCGAATATCGTCATTAACACGAAAGAATGTCGTCACAATGTTAATCCGATAAACGTGTAATAATTATAATTAATAATAATAATGACAATGATGATAATTATCATGATCATTCATCGTAATATAATAAGTATAATGTTCAAAGGACTGGTTGGGCTTACTTTCAACGGCAATTATTATAACTGGAACGAGAAATTTTGATAATTAGAGCGCTGTATTGATAAAAAAAAAAGTGACACCAGCGTCCGTGTGCGTTTGAAATTAAATTGACATCTGGTATAGTAGTCGGAACGACGCACACATGAATTCACATATAACACACACACACATATATATATAAATATAATACATGTTACAAACTGCACGTGCGCGCCTATTAAAACAAATACTGATGAACTCAAAATTAAAGAGGACGGGTTTTTCGGGTTTGGATAACTTTCGCAAATTAATTTTTGCAAATTATTATTATTATATTAATATTGTTATTATTATTATTATTATTATTATTGCTGCTATTAATAGCCGTCTCCGTTTCATTACGATCGCTCCTCATCACCGTTGCGTCGTTAATTACGCGAATTTGACGACATTTATTTTCGCACGTAAAATTTCTCCGCTATTCCCGTTCGATTTGTTGGAATTTAATTAATTTTTCTCGATTATTTGTTATTTCACGTCGCCGATATAATATTAAAATTTACCAAATAACCTCAATCGAACCGTTTAATAATAATTTTATATAACGCGGTATATTTTAATAATTAATTTTTTTTTTTTTTACTCATATCTTTTTGTTTATTTCTCCCCAGTAGCCTAACATTTGTTTCGTTTCATTAATTTTTCAGATTTAGCAATACTATTTCAGTTAACACCGTTAAGGTATTAGCTACTTAACTTTAAAAACCACTCGTCATGCATATCTCATTATGAAATAAAGTTTCTTTCTCTTCTATAGGGTGACCCAGCGAAAACGGACGGTTTTGTACGCAAACCGTGTGCTCCACGTTTAGTGTACACTACACACGAGAGATTTGTTTTTCAGTTATCGCGACATCATATAACGAGGAGGAGCGCGCGTTTTGCATGGAATGTTAATCGATCACGACGGTGCAAAGAGAGTTTCGAAAATTCGCAGAAGGAAAAGGACATACCACTATTTTGGCGTGGCACCGTAGCCTTTGGATCAATATCCTACCCGCAAGGCAGCGGTTTGTTACTGAGGAGGTAACGGTGTAGGGTTTTTACGGCGACCTAAACTGGTCGTAGGAGAGAGAATCATAGGATTTATGCAGACTTTTAGTAGGCAATTCTTCAAGCTGTCCATTTGCATCCTCGTGTCTCCTTACCCTGTCACTACTGGAATTACTACATGAGGCTTTTCACCGGTAGCCGCTGTTGGTCTGCGACTGCTTATTCGACTGCCGTCTTATTCGCAGCTAACCTACATATCTGTAGGCTGTTCCACTATCCGCCGTTCCGATTACAGCTCTGGATCCTTGAGAGCACCTGTATAAGTACATGTGCCCCCAAGGGAATATATATATATATACGAGGTAGCCTAGTTGGCTAGAACACGGACTTCTATACAGAAGGTACCGACTTCGAATACGATCAACGACGCAAAAAACATCATCAGAAAATATAAATAATCGTAATATTATCGCGCGGAAGACAATCACCACATACAACACACAACTACAAAACACGCGGGGCTGATTATAATCAGTTTTCCCGAATGTGTGTGTTTATCTACACTAACGCGATATTGTGATTGCCTTGTAAGCTACATACACTGTACAACGAAATATGTATAGGTAAGTAGTTGCCTACCTCCGATACGGAGACGGCACTTAATGATTTTATATATATATATATATATATATATATATATACATACAGTCAAAGCCGCTTTTAAGGGACGCCGGATAAGAGGGACAGCCGTTTATAAGGAACAATCAGCAAAACCCCGAAACAAACGTATGAAATGAAGGTTGTTTTAGTTCGCTTTAGTGGTACAACGCGTCGGTTATAAGGGACAAAGATTAATAGACTTTCTACGAAAATTTTCTTTTCTCTTTTTAGTTCTGGTGAATTTTTTGTATGAATTGACTGCTACTATTTTTTCAAAATGGTTGGAAGACTGGGATATAGAATTACAGAGAGATTCTAGAAAAATTTTACTCCTTATTGATAATGCAACTTCGCACCACACTATCGTTAAACTGAAGAATATTCAAATTGAATTCTTACCCCCAAACACTACTTCACTAATTCAGCCACTTGATATGGGTGTCATAAAAAATTTAAAAGTGCAATATAGGAAGATGTTGATGCAGCATATCTTAGAAGCTATTGAAGACGGCCTGGTAACAGTTTCTACAATGGCAAAATATATCAGTTCCACACAATAACAATATTGCAGGCTATACAATTTGAGGCTGATAGCTGGAGAAAAGTCACTTTTATGACAATTCAGAACTGTTTTGCTCATTGTGGTTTCAAGGAGCCCGATTATGAAATTGTTGAAATGGAAAGTAATGATACACCGAATGAATTACTACGTGTGACTAACTTTGAACAATTTTCAGATATTGACGTCAATCTGCCATGCTGTGACAATAATATTGAAGATTTGGATAACGAAATTATGGAAAATATCACAAAGAAGAAACAAATACAAGAATCAGAAAGTGATGATGATACGGATGACATTTCCTTACCTCCTGTGTCTACTGCAGAGGCAAAAAACTGTATTGAAAAGCTCCGGCGGTATTTTATGCAACAGAATAATGAAGGTGCTCCTACGGCATCATTAGATAACTGTGCAGATTTTGTTCAAACGCAGCAGATGAAGAATTTACACCAAACAACTATATCGCATTTTTACAGTAAATGAACAATTTTTACAAATATCAGGTCAGGTTCTTTTACCTTATGTATGCCTCCTGTATTTTTCTCTTAATTTCCATAATAAATAAATATTACGAATTAATAAGGTTATAAGTATGTTAATTATTTACTAAATTATGTATATTCTAACACCCACTCGCTTCAATAAGAGATTTTAAAAAATTCGCTGTAAGGGGACATCCGGTTATAAGGGACAAATGACTTCCGCCCGATGTGTCCCTCATAAGCGGCTTCGACTTAATATATATATATATATATATATATATATATATATATATATAAGTATGTGTATTGAGTTATCACATAAATGTGTATGTTTATGTATGAATGTCCTTATATGTGAATCAATGTGTATAGGAAAGTGTGTGTGTGTATATGAGTTGATGAATTCAATAGTACCGTACACTTTATATAAATATTTAAAACGCTAACGAACAAATATGAACAAATATTTTATTAGAAAAAGTTATACACAACTTATTATGTTGCTAACACGTACTTAATTGTGTATCGGATACATCCTTACCGCAATAAACAAAAAATTATCATATTTATGAAATTAATTACGAAATTATATATATATATATACATATAATATATATGTATACAGACATACAATCGCAGAAAAAGATTGATATAAAAACCTGAGAAAAAAAATAAAATAAAAATAAAGAAAAGATTGAAAATTGACAAAAATAAATGTTAGTTGTCTGGAATCGTAATTACCAATCGAGGAAACAACCACGTTATCGTGATATAAACATTTAGTGAAAAAAAATCACTCGATACATTTAAAATAAAATTCCTAAAATAGAGTGGTTAAGTAAACGCGCATTTTATCGACTCTGGTGTAATGTGGCACGTTTAAAAATATCGGAACGATTTGCAGTTTATTAAAAGTAGTTTTAGATACTGAGCTCCATGCTGGACAAGCACAGGTTATTATTGGTCGGATTAATTACTTATATAGTTTATCATCTTGTTGTTAATATTAAGGTAGGATTTACAATTAAAAAGCTGCTATATGGAACAGATGGCTTTATTTGTTTTAAGGATTACTTATTGTTTAAGTAAACGTCAATCTGATGTATAAAGCAACACCCAGATAGCGTAGCTGGTTCCTCCGATGTATTCGAATATCTTGAACAAGTGGACCATCTGGCAACGTGTTGGTCTTCTACGGGTGAAAAATATGGCATCACTTTTCGTCGAATTTGTATTTATTTGCCATTTATTATTGTAATAATTAATTATGCGCCTTATTCCAAGTTATAGTGTCGGGTCTATACGAGCTGCAGTATATCGCAATATCATCTGTAAAAGTGCGACTTGCAATTAGGCAAAACAGGAAAGTCCTGTAAATACGATGAAAATAAAAATGCACCAAGTACGCTACCTTGCGGTACACTCGCTAAACAGGTTTTATAAGATGATTTCGCATTACCTAGAGAAACATAAAAATTAGTCGAATTATGCGGAGGAAATTTACAATCGATCATTTTACATACGATATATGCCACGTTGTATCGAACGCTTTAGCAACATCGAATATCTTGGTTGGTTAGGAAAGATTGTTAAATTGTCATGAAGTGATAAATCGGTTAATATATTGCCGGCAGAGTTTTCACTAAATGAAATCGTCAATCGGCAGTACTTAAGCGATTAAACCGCATCACAATTAGAATATCATTAGCTACACAGACACGGTGTGACTTATATATAGCAAAAAGAGAAAATGTATTATTTTTATTTCTTGTGTTGATAGTGTTGTTCCCGATATTATTGATAACAGAAGTATTACTCAACATACGATAAACGGTGTACAGGAAGGAGCTCAGTCTGTAAATTCTGTTTAATAAGAAGTGTTCCTTAACTCTATAAAATTTACATTCTAGAAATTTTACTTTTAAATTACTATCCGGCTTTGTTTTTCAGCCAATGCATAATATTATAGGCACAGATGAAATTATACACATCGTTACATTTCTCTGCAATTGAATTACTGTTCCAAGCTACTAATCTGATTTCTTCAGTATTAAGCACTTTAAAATAAATCTACAATGGTTCCTAGTATGAGTTGAATTACATTGAAAACATTCTTATTATTTAATGATTTAATTCTAATAATTATAATTTTAACTCGAATGAATAATATTAAATCGTGCTCTCAAATTAATGCTAGAAAACTACAAATTGAAAAATTATTAGACATTCTGTTACTCTTATTTTGTGCATATCCACTGGCTGCAAAAGTCTAATTTCTTCGTCCACAATTAGGTACATTAAACTAACACTTACATTAGGTCTTAAACTATTCGTGGTGGAATCTTTTTGAGAGCGGATAGATTAATGAAGGAAACCCGATGACAGAATTATAAGCACTTTCTTAACATTCTTCTCCATTAGCCGGGTGATTACCATTGCAGTTGGCACACTTAAATATATCATTCTGTGCAGCAACTAAGTGACTCTGAGCACACTTTATACAACGTTTAGATAGTGTGCAATTATGAGAAACGTGTCCAAAACGTTGGCATCTATAATACTGTAATGTGAAGTTACGTCTTTCATATTTCTCCCATTGTATGACGTTGGAGAAGAGTGTTCCAACATATAATATTCGACGTTGTTGTGTAACGGGTGGGAATGATAACACAGGAAGAGGTATGGAATCTGATGTAGTTTTCTTACGGTATTGGGTTACGAATAATACATTAATACATTTAGTTCATTTTCAAGCCCGGAGCTTGTGAAGGACGAGGGCAAGTCCTTTAGTACCATCTTAATCGGTTTTCAAAAATGAGGGACATGAATAAAATAAGGAACAGAATTAGCTTTTATATATGAGATAATGAAATCGAAATCCTCTTCAGAAGAAGCAAATAAAGAAGTTTTCATTTTACTGTAGTTCCTAACTTTAAAGGTAGACTAACCGATTGTTTAATGTATATATAATAATTGATTTAATATTCACCTTTGCACCCCGGTTAAGTATCGTAATATAATAGTTTCTTTATTTTGTTGAATATGCGAAAATCGATTATAATTAGTTGACCCGATTATGTCTTTATTTTCTTCAGCGTACTTTTGCTATTGTAACAGCAGCATTCAATCATCGAGACACACCGCTATCAAACGAGTCTGACTTATCGTCCTGCTTTTTACGAGACTTTCCACCGCATACAGCAGCTGAGGTTGAAAGAGTCCCGTTATTAACGTCTATATTCATAAGCTCTGTGTGTGTGTGTTTGCGTCCTCACACACGTGTACAGTTGTTTGATTATTCTTCGTAATAGGGACGCTGGAGTGGAAAATTATTACAGGATCGAAGCGATCTACTGAAGACCGGAATCGCTGGAAAAGGATTATCAAGAAGAACAAGTCCCAGGACCGAAAAATCATGATGTTGATGAGAAATGATTATAACACATCATTATTTCATGATTTATTGTAGTTTTGTTGACGATTCCATTACGGTTGTTTAGTTTAGGCGAATAATTCGTTGTTTCAAAAGGCCATTTTTCCTTCTTATCCTGATAAAAATTTTTGAAAAAATCGATAAAATTATTTTTTCTTCGGTAGTATTAGTTATAAAATTAGCGATATTCTTTAAAAAAGCATTTTTGTAATATGTCCTTTTGTAATAATATATCTATAACAGTTTACTTAATGGAAAACTTAGTGTTCAAAATATTGTTAATAATAGCGGCGTATATAAACTGATTTAAAAACATTGTAAACGTGTATATATATATTAATACGTATCATATTTACATATGAATCACAAATTTGGGCTCTATAAAAATATATATTAGAAAGGTAATAAAGGCATAAAGAGCGCAGGAATGATTAATATTAAATATAAAACGATCCGATCGCAAGCGAAATACTTGGTTTATGGAAAAAGACCGTATTTTTAACGTGGTAGAACACTAACTGAAATAGACGTGAACAGGGCACATAGCTAGAGGGAAGGATAATAGATGGATAAAACGAGTGTTGGAATGATGACTGCTTCATAAAAGAAATAATATTGGCAAACGTTGACTCGTTGGTATGAAACTCAGGTAACGGGGGAAGAACTGGATTCAGAAAGTTCAGAAGCGTAACGATTTAAAGAGATTCAGGAGAACCTGCGTACAGCACTGGACTGATATAGGATTATATGTATGTGTATATAGGAAAAACTATTGCGAATTTTAATGTTAGTTTTAAAGAACATACTGCACTATGTAAAAACTGAAAAAATTATCTTACCAATTTTCCTGACCACTTTATATTGACACTCCTTTGATCCCGCTTCAAACTTTTAAATTTTACACACGTTTGAATAAATAATAAGGTGATTGATTCCATCGAAATTCTATAAATTAAGGAATTTTTCAAATTTCTCTCTGCAGATGGTTAACAAACAAATTTCGGAATCTAGACCGGTTCTTTTGTTCACCAAATATTTAGTTTTTTACTTATTAGTTTTTATCGTTTTTTCAATCTGTCCTGATGATGCTATAATTTGTGAAACTAGTGCACTGTTTTGATTAAACATATATTTCAAGTGTCTACCTATCCACGGCTCTATCTCCTTCTAAATTCCTTATCCTTTCCAATTCACTTAATGTTTTAAAGTCTCTACACAACTTTTATACCGACAATACACTTTTACAACGTATACTGCTTCTCCATGACTTCCTTACTAGATCTCGAGTTTTCATAGTTTTTATTTGTATTTCCAGCCACATTGGTCTCCCTGGAAATGAGGCTATTGACCGAGCTTCCAGGAAGGCGTCCTTGCTTCGGCTCACCTCTCTCTCTCTGTCTCTCTCTCTCCCTCTAGAGACTCCTGAAGCTTCTCATAACCAAATCCTGGTGTCGTGTGTGGATGTCAAATCAACAAAACCTCCTCCTTTCTATCAAACATAATTCACTGTCTCAGTTGCCATTCAGAAGAAGAAAGAAAAATGTTATCTTTACCAGATTTTGAAAATCCCACTCAAATCTTACCCATTTCTATCTTCTTTAAGGCACACATTCTCCTCTCTATCTCTTTTGCCAAATGTCACGACTGCTTATATATATACCCAGCATGCTAACACCTTGCCATGTTCTCACAACATTTAGAATCCAACACAGGCTTCCTCTTTCCTTGCCTCAATTCTTATCCGAATCTACTGACCATATTCATAATGTTTTCCTGTTCTAGCTTCACTGAACCTTTTAAAGTAAGTCCACGGATGCATATGGGCCGTTAGTACAGCCGGCGCCTCTACTATCGCATAACAATAATAATAATAAAATAAATTCTAAACATATATACAATTTATAATTTTTATGTACACTCCATAATGATTTAATAGCGGAAAAGCTTTGTAGTCATTTTATACACATAAACATTTTGTGATAACACGCGATTCGTCGCTTAATAGATAAATCTGGCGCGATATCGGAATAAATAATAATCGTAATAATTCCAGTTTAAATCGTCCATTTCCGGGTAATTACCTGGATTTTCTCTTGAAATTGGTTTATATCATTTTCAAGGTTGAAAGAATTTTTTATAATTCGTAAGTAGAAAGTTCGTACGTATAATAAAACTCGTTTATAAGAAAATACTGATAAGATTCCTCATTTCCATTCGTCCTATTCGAGGGGTCGGAACGACATGTATTTTAGTTATACTTCCGGCTTTTTGTAGTCTATACACTATTCTACGCGTATATCGCACGCGTCTACTTCCGTCTGGGTTTCCCGTGAATTTTCCATCCTATTACATTAAAAGGTCTTCCATATTGTACTTATTTTTCACTTCTTATAGTCGCGTTATCATTTTCCCGTTTTTTTTTTAATACTTTTACATTGTACTGATAAAGTTCATCGCCATCATTATTTCTATCTGTTTTATTCGAAAGGTTCAAGCGGCATTACCGTGTTACAATTGCCTCCGGCTTTTTGTATAATTTCCGCAAATTACCGCACATGCCATCCTTGTTAGGCCGAGCGTACATGACTCGCGACTTCTTCTGTGTGGGTTTTTCCGTGAATTTTCCATAACATCGAAAAGTGTTCCTTTGGTATTTTACGACTTATCTTTGGGTTCTTTTAACTATATAGGCTCGTTTATTTGGCATTTTCTTATTTATTTATTTAAAAAAAAACCCACAACTATATTTATTTATTTCTAATGAGAAGGTGGGCGTATATATATATATATGTGTGTGTGTGTGTTTTAGTATTTTATGGGTATTATGTATATTTGTGTGGTATATACGTCTATACATATATAGGGGAATACATCTAAATATCTATGTGCATAAAATTCATGTATGTTGTTCATATGTAGCTGAACGTGTATCTCACACAAACATGTCTAACACCGCATAAAACACTAAAAAATATATACACACATTCACATATTCTCATACATACACAAACATTTATAAATATTATATATACACATACATATATATAGATATAAATATTATTATGTATATACATATGTATAGACATGTTTGTATGATATACACATATACAAATATGTGTACAGTACCTAAATATCTGCGCACATAAAATATACGTATATTTTGCACATGCAGCTGAACGTGTATCTCATACAAACATTCCTAACATTGCATTAAATACTAAAATATGTACACACACACTCTCTCTTTCACAGATACTTACAAACACCCCCCCCACACACACGCATATATATATTTGTGTAGTATTAGGCATATTTTTGTGATATAGACGTATATACATAATATCTAATTACCTGTGCATATAAGATTGTGCGAATGAAGCTGAACATGTATCTCATGCAAACATATTTAATATCGGATAAAATATTAAAATACACACACACACATATATATATGTATACACATATATGTATATATATACATACATACATATATATATATATATATATATATATATATATATATATATATATATATATATATATATATATAAATAATTTCCATTTTACCGATTATGTTGTAACAGTGAAATTGTACACGCACCGAATTTTCGGTATAAAAATAATAAGGTTAATTAAAATTTTTATATTTTCAAAGTACTCTATTGTAAACTACGAAGAGTAAATTGTAACATTAAGATAACACTATTATAGCGCGATTGTATTTATGTAAGTGAATTATTCAAAATGAAACTTTCAAATGTCGAAAATTTTTAATCGACTATTTTACATATTACAATCCAGATTACATAGCATGAGTATTAACGATAAATGACGCTAATTTTTGAAAATTAAACAAATAAAAATGACATTATAAGCGAAGAATATATAAAACAATTATGCTATCAATTTTTTTATGAATTTTATAAATTAGATACGATATTTTTACAAATTATAAATTAAGAAATAAATTTTTCCCAGGATATAACGGAACGTTACGTTTTACAAACATTAAAGTAAATTATTATACACGACACAAAAATTTGACGATAATTTAATAAAAAACATAATCTGGAACTGAAATGATACGACATTAAGAGGTTAAAATAATAAAACTTAGAAGGTAATGTGAAATGATTATAAAAATTAGCTGTTTATTTATAGTTTTTCATGTAAAAATTAAAATGCATTGTTGAACACAGAAACGTCGTTCAAGAATTATAAAGTTTAAGATTCATAACCAGAAAGTTAGATAAACAGTTAATTATAAAATACCGTATGAATGTTTTACAAATTTTACAACGAGTTGGTTTTTAGACGATGGTTCCCATTTTGATGTATTTTAATTTCAGGTTTCATTAAATCTGTCGTTAGATACGTATAAATCCTGCAAATGTCTAAATATTTATATAGCCGAATTTTGATGGGTGATATTGTAAAGTTGATTCGTTAAACGCAATTTAAACGTTAAATATTTGTATCTTTAATTTAAAACGTTTATTATATTTTACTTAAACTATAATTCCATTATTATAATAAATACCATGTATAAAAAAGATTTTGAAAATATCATTCCAATAGTCAGAATACACAATACTAATATTTCTGATAGTCATATAATAATTTGTAGACATTATATTATTTGAATTGAAAAATTTATAAATATTTATAAAATAATATTAAGAATATATTATAAATAAAAACTATATTTTAAATTATAAAAATATATTATCATCTTAGCGACGAGGAAAAGCAAATAAAATTTTGTTTGATAACAGATTAATATTGTGATAAGAATACCGCTAATTATGGCCAATATTTTTATAAGATTACATATAAATAATCATGTGTTATGTGTGGAAAACTAGTTTTCTTAGGTTTTCAGGAAAAGGGTGTTGTTTACATAATGCCGCGAATACCGATCGTAGTTGTTTTAGGTGCTACAAGCGCTGGAAAATCAAAATTAGCTGTTCAGCTTGCTAAAAGATTCAACGGGGAAATAATTAGCGCTGATTCAGTTCAGGTACGATTGTCAAATTTAATGTTTAATTTTGTAAATAACCTACTTTATAATAATAATACCGTTATTATTTGATTAATTGATAATTGTCTCGAAAGTGCTTGGTTTAAGATAGTGTTTTTTTTTTTTTTTATGATGTTTCATTTATTTAGGCGATGATAGCTTTAAATTTGTTAAAATAAAATGTATTCTGCGATATTAGATGGAAAAGTAATTTGTGCATCGTTGTAATCAAATTAGAAAATATTTTTATTATTTTGTACAAATCAATGTTCTTGTAACGTTTTTTTGATTCTGCAAATAAACGATTTATATAATTTGAAAACAATTTGTCACAGAACTAACAGTACGTATTTTCATAAAGTATATAAATTTTAAATAGATTAACTATGAATAATCTTGTTATTTGTACTTTACGAGAAAATTTTTATTGAAAATTTAATGTATCATAGTAGCATATGGATGTATTTTTCTTTTTTAAATAATAAAAATAAAGATGCACTAGCGTATTATTATTTATATACATTTTGGGAGTTAATTAAATTTTTAGATATGCTATTTTTAAAAAATCTCTAAAATTTTATCCCAATTCATTTAATGATATAAACATACTTTTTAAAAATATTATATTAAAAGTATTTGAAAACATACGAGTTTGCTAATACCCGTTTGGTATATAATTTATATGTTCGAGTGATTTTTTGGTACACATATGTCATATAGTTTATTTGAGGTTGTGTCTGTGTACTCATAAATTATTTTACAGAGTACTAATTGAATTACATGAATATTTAGTAAAAATAAAAATAACTTTCATACGATAATATGATTTATTTTATAATTTATTATTAAGAACGGCGGTGTTATTTTCATACAGAATATAATATAGTTAGAATAATGAATATTACACGAGTATAACTATTACGATGTATAAATTTTCGTAATAAGAAAAATATCTTGGATATGATTTATGCAAATTTGATCATTTCGACAATTTCAATGAAAGTAATCTCGATTAGTATGAAGAATATATTAATAAAGTAGCCCTCACTTGCGTTAAAAATTACACGAATCTTCTTGTTATTTAACTCATCTTAACGTTACACATAGCTATCAAAATTTAATAATATCTAAAATAAGATACGCCAAATTAAACAATAATATAACCTGGAGGATTAAACTACAAAATTATTTATAATAAATTAAAATGCACTAACAATACCCTATTACTTAGAAAATAATAAATAATAAAATGGAAAATTTAAATAATTGTCTATTAACACCGTTTCCAGATGATAATCTGCAAATAGCACTAATGAGAGAAAACTACGAAATTAATTTAAAACTGACCGCCGAGAATTTCAAATAGTTGGTGAAAATGCTGGGTTTATTATAAATAATGAACAACTGGTAACAATAATAAATAACAAAAAAAAAAACAAAAAACAAGGCTGCTGGTGATACAAAAATGAGAGCTCATACCGACCAACAGTCTCCTAAATGCATTTGTGAAAATCTATGAAAAGTAATTAAAATCATGTACTATTATGGACACAACATGCAATGAAGGCCTCTGAACCGAGAGCATGCAATGAATTATGTAATTTTGAAAATCAAAAAATCGTGTATTCACCATAAGTGTGGACATAAAGGGAGACTGTTATCTCGTCCTTTTTCATAACTTGAAATTAGACTTTCTAAAGGCATTACGATACTAAATACTCATGTGTTGTCCGTCCTCTACTGTGCAATATATTATTTAATGAGACTTTAAAAATACGACACAATGACAAAGTAAATCCTTGTGTTTAGTTATTCCTAATATAAGGATATTCAAAACTTGAATTAGAAAGAGCAGCTAATGACACAATGATGAAGCTATGACATTGGCCCAATGATGCGAGGTTAAAACTTTCTGTCGAAAAGTGTTTTGTTTCACTATTGATAAAATCACTAAAAATGAAGTGGAAAATCTTTATACAAAGATTCTGAGCTGAAAATAGTGTAACACTTTAAATACTTAGGGCTGGTTATTTATAAGCCATCTTTTAAACATCGCATTGATATAATATCATCAAAAATAAATATTAAATGCTGTCAATTATTGTGTGCGTGTAGAAATACGTGGGGCTTCGACTACAATTAACGACTAATTCTCTATAAATCACTGGTTGAAAATGCATTGAGTTACTGTTGTTCAGCATTCATGCAACAGATAAGGCTGAAAATTATGATAACGTAACTCTGCTCAGTTCAAATGGAATGCTTAATTAATGTGTGGGGTATATAAAAAACTTCGTTAGGGTTATCTAGCAATGCGACGGCCTGTGTGGTCTAGTTTTCGACCACACTATTGTGCAACTTTTTTCATCTCGCTGATTATATTTATATGCAACCACGGAGTACTTATAATTTCTTTCAGGATTTTACATTGAGAACGTTTTGTCTGCGAGCTTAGCATATCCCCGGAGTTGACAGTCCACTTTGGTTTTAGTATTTCTTTATATAGTAATTGTTCTTCAGTTACGGCTCTGATTTTCTCCCAAGGATCGCAGTAAATTTTTATATTTAAGTTCATTTCTTTCATATGCGTTAATTAACTGAAGACCGTGGTCTGTCTCATTGTTAGGTATTATGACCTTATCGTTCGCTCGTATGGAGCTAGAAAATATACTTAAATACTTGTTGAGTGTCCATCCACCGGAGCGCGTTATTATGCACATAATGTTTATTAATGTTATTACTATTTAATGAAAATATTTTGCAACTATACAAATGATGCAGTATTTGAAGTTCCCCACATTCATATAAGGGACTGGAAATCAT
This sequence comes from Coronaproctus castanopsis, assembly GCA_032883995.1. NCBI lineage: Eukaryota > Metazoa > Arthropoda > Insecta > Hemiptera > Monophlebidae > Coronaproctus > Coronaproctus castanopsis. The sequence continues at coordinate 261,231,247 of CM065052.1, read as the reverse complement.
TTTTTATAGACACATCTATCTTGTGTCCGGTTCGGAACCTATTTATTCTGCACCATTCTCGTCGTGATAGGAGGCTCTATGCTGGGATCTTGTAATAGGGATTTGCATTAATGACTTTTTTGACATGTTCTCCATGTGTACTATCGTTTTCAGTATGTCTAAATTTCAGTTCCCTTATTGATTTTCTGTCTTTATCTACATGCATTAAGCAGTTTTTTTTCTTTTTTCGGAAAGTCTCTTCTGTTCTTAAATTTGAATGGAACAGAAAGTCTTTATTCGTCGAACTTAATGTGTTGATAATTATTCGCATTGCGGCTTTCATCTACTGGACATCTATCGTTAAAGTAAACCTCAGACGCATTACAGTTTTTCTTAGTTGTAAACGTTATAGGGGCAGAATATTACACATTTCTCGGAGTACTAACTTGCCGTAATACTGTTTGGATTTATCTGAAGCTTCGCTTCTCCGTTTACTTAGGTTCAATTTTAACATTTCAAAGAATTTTGTATGGAAGGCTGCGATATATTTTATACAATCGTCCTCACGCTGTACTTTGTCGCCAAAGCTTGTTTAACATCGAAGAATACAACACCTGTTTTTTTTTTTCATGATGGTTTCTGGTGTACTATACGATGTTCTGCAGCATCGTGTATCGTTTGAAATCAAAACTGATACTACGGAGTTCCTATCATCTAGGAATAGCTTCGTTCTTTTTAATAATTTTTCGTCGAATTTTAGACCTATTGGACAAACCGTCCGTCTTCTCTGGGTCACCCTATATTTTTTTATCCTTTAACATTTATTTAATGGATTTAATACTTCGTATTTCGTCCGTCCATTTTATTTTGAGTATTTTACGATATATGGTCACATTTCTCGAAAGACTCTTAACTTCTCTAATGTTTACTATTAATTTATATTTATTTATCTATCTTCCGGATTGTAGAGTTTTTTACTCATATATCGTCTATAAATATTTATCTTATTTCTTGGATCGTTTGTTTTTTGAATATGTCTATTTTTAATTTATGAAATTTACTTCCATATTTTTCCCCATTAAAATAAAAATTTAAGGATGCAAATAATTTGTACGCGTACGCGATTACCACGTGTGAACTTATTGTTAATTCGTGTATTATGTAATATCCGTCCGCTTAAAAGACTAAACCGCTCTATTTAAGAAATACAAATAAGTCGTTTGTTTTTATTTATTTTATTTTTCGTTGCTTTTATGCGTTCCGAAAGAATTTCGTAATTTAATAAATTATTCAAATCATTTTAAAATCGTCCGGATTGTATCGTTAGGAAAAATTCCACTTATTACATAACCGGATAAAATTTTCAACGTTTTAAATGAAAAAAAAAATTTTTATCCCGTTTAACGATTTTCTTTTCCTTATCATGTAATAATAATAATAATAATAATACTAATAATATGGTTATTGTTTATTGTTTTTACTTTGTCGGTAGATAGTGCGTTAGTAATTAATTCGCAATATAACAACCTGGTATTGTATTTTTTATTATCGTTTTGCTAAAAAAAACCCTTTTTATGCAGTCGATCCTAAATTAATTGCGGAAAAATTGCAATATAAGAGAGTGTTTACCGTTTTCTGTAAAATTACTTATTCGCGTAAATAAATACATAGTAATTATCAGACTTGGTTAATATTGGGTTTCTTTTCAAATTACATTTTACGTTTAACTTGTAACGGCGTATTTTTTTTTAATAATGGGGGAAAACCCCCGAATGTGAAATTAATGTTTAAAATTCGCCAGTTCGTGGTTTTTCTACGTTTGCTTTTATTTATTACGTTTCGGTATTATTATTATGAATATTATTTTCGTTCAATTACGATGAAAAATTCGTTTTATTTAATACCATTTGTCTTTTTTTAATTTATATAGAAAAAAATTTAGGAGATCTTACCATTCTTTTTAATGTGCTATATGTCTGCTAGGCTGTTGTTGGAAAAGGTTCTTTCGACTACGACGATGTGTTGTAAAAAGTAAACAACTCGGAGGTTTTAGAATTCAGCGTATCTCTTCATTGATGTTTACGAATTACGAACGAGTTACCAGAGAGTGTTGTACAGTGGTTCAACGGTCGCCAGCTAAGAAGTTGTTTGGTAGTTGTAGATTAAGTGTGTGACTGTTGGTTCTCTAAAATGTCCGCATAGGGGGCAGTTTATTGGTGGTGGGATTTTGGTATACAGATAATTGTGTGATACGGCTTACGGTTTAGGGTACCATATTCTTTTCTGTTTTTGCCATCTGGAGGCCACCGAGGTTCTACGATTGATTTTATGTCCCTCAGGAAGGTTGTTTGTGAGGTTCAGTCGGTGGTCCATTCCTGTTTACTGTTGTTTATAAGTACGTGTGCTAATGTTGATGGAGGTGGTGAATATTCTGGTACCGCTGAAAGTAGCATAGACCGAGCTTCAAGGTCTACTTTATCAGTACCGTGCATCCCAATGTGACTTGAGTGTCCACAGAAAGCAGATTTTCCATCCTTCCTTATGTAGTGTTGAATATTCTGTATTCTACATATACTTATAATATAAGCTGCGGCAAGCCAAAGTATCTGTAACCTGGTTAAGTAAGGTTTCTTGACTGATTTTTCTTCAGTTTCCTTCTTGGATTTCCTGTAAAGTCGATACATGTAAACTGTGTTGATGTTATTATTTTCTTCGATACAGTTAAAAAAATCGAGTGTAACGCCGTTTGTAATATTCTTGTGCATACTGTATATGAATATCAGTGTGTAGAATTCGCCACATAGTACAGGGCATCAGTTATTTATTCGGAACATTTTTTACCATAGCTACTTTTATGAGTTTCATGTTGCTGTTTGATGCTGAACTATCTAATTCAATACCCTACCTACGAACTGGATTGCAGTTAGTGTTTTGTTGTTTTTTTTAATGGGTTTTCGAGATTCTACCCAGGGCTGTAACGAACGGACGACACGTCTTACTAGATATTTATATTACAGGCTAATATGTAATCAAATATGAGCATGTATACGCTATTATTTTGTGAGCTGAACAGGCATGTGATACTAGATAAGGATTCCTTTGCTTACAATACGTGACAGGAATTTCGTTTGATACATTCTGTAATAACTGCAGCTGAAAAATAGGTGGTTTTCATCGGCAATCTGATCTGCATCGCAAGAATGGGTACAGTTTGTGAGTAAATAGAACGTATGGAATCTTGTTGACGTTGAGCCTTAGGCGACATATAATACGAATCAAATACGAATCAACGAAATTCTGTTTTATATGTTAGCAGGAAGATTGAAGAACCAGGGAATTACCGGAATTGAAGGTTGGATATTCCTAAATTGTTTGGGTGAATAACAATATTTCCAAGCGCGGTTCCAAAATTCCTTGTGCGAAAACTTAATCTCAGATAAAATGTACCTAACAGGTGTTTGAAGTAGAATGAGCCAGTCTCGTTGGAGAGATTGTCTATCATTCCAGTGAATACCTGAATGGTTGGGAATCCAGACAAATTTTACACTAACGCGTTTCAGAGATAGATCGTAAATATTTTTTAGGATATCGTAGATTGATGGAAAACAGAGACTATTAAATGAGTAACTTGAAATAGCTTTGAGAACACTACGTGAATCCGTGAAAATTACCACATTTTGACTTATATTTGCAGAATCGTAAAAGCGAAGGTCCCTGAGAATATCAAAGACATTCAGCTGTAAATATTGAAGAAAATTTAGGTAGTTTAAAGGTTATAGCAAGGCTCAAGGAGGGAATAATAAATGCGGTACCAACACCATCGGGGGATTTAGACCCATTAGTACAAATATGTGTGTATCTTGCCAATGGATCTAAAGAATCGTATCAAAATGACTGATTTGTGTGCAGTCATTAAAAGAATCGAAGTCCATAGATATGTGTAAATAGTTACACTTTCGAATGGTAACTGAAAATAAATCGTTGGAAAATGGGGAATTATACTATCTTTATCGTGGCACTTGTACAAAGGAGAAAGAAAATCTCCATTTCTGTCATAACTGAAGGAAGATGTAAATCTTGGAAAGCACTAAATTTAAGCGTATACTTATCACTTAAGAATTTGACGTCGAATGGAAAGTGGGGGAATTTTACATTTTCTAAAACGGCCATTGAGGTTGGTCGCAAACTGTTCAAAGTGAGACAAAGACAGATATTTTGTAGAATGTTCTGTATATGAGGTAATGTTTATTTTGAAATTACTGATGAGTGATTAGGGACAGCTGCGAGATGAATATGAAACAAACGAAAAAGGAACTACTAAATTACTAATTAGGCTGGTTGTTTCAGTTAATGGCATATTCCTTATGCATTCTTATTTATAGCCTCTAATGGTTGTGAGATTATTTGACATCAGTGACGCACCCACAGGGGAGCTACTTAAGACCCCTCAAAAGGCTTTGAAAAGTATATATCAAAAAGTAGCGTAACTTGTAAGCTGCAAACAATTTCGCAGCTGAAATGATAGTTGAAACAGAAGAGACTGTTTGAAAGAGCTCGCGTTATCACTAACAAAACCTCATCTTGAAGAGCATGCAAAACGGCCTAGATTGCAAAAAGTACTGTTAGAGTTGGTTATTTGTACTTGTAGGCGAGGCGATTAAATTTGTCGAGTTTTTAAAAATTGGAAACAAATTTTATATTCATGTATAAAAATATTTAACTTACCCGTAACTAGAGATTTTTGTAAGAGATACCTTATAGCTTCATTTTGCGGAACGTGAAAAAGATTCGAAATCTCCGAGTATAGATTTTATTTTATCGTTATTAATATTTTTATTTTTTAAATATTCGTCTCGCGTTATCGTTTTTTTAACACGTAGAAAGTAGTTTATGTCCGAGATATAATCTTATTGCTGATTTTATTTGGGTATGTTGACCGGTGTAAATTATAGACAGCATTCGTGTCAAACGGTAAAAATTAGTTCCTTGTACGGTACATACTTTGAACTTGAACCGGTATTGGTAAAATATATCTTATGCGGTTCATCTAGTTTCGTTTAGTCGATCAACCATTGACCATGACCATCGTATTTTGATTTACATTGTTACTGCGAGTTACCGGCGGTCTCTTGGCGAAATTCTCATTTAAACGACCGGTCTTTCGTTTGGTGATATCCTTTCACCTTTACGCCCTTTTTCCACTCCGATAACGTAATTTTCGCTAATGTGTCGCCCACGTTATCGTGTCAGTTATCTTTTAAATATCAGTTGATATACATTAATACAACTATGCTAACGTACACATTCTATACGCGAAAAGAAAGTGCATAGAAGAGAAGGTAAATATAAGCGCGACGTATGTAGGTTAAAACAGAATTATTACTTTTTCATTCTAATATTTTTATCATCATTTATTATTATTATTATTATTTTTTAAATATAGCGCGTCGATGGAATCATAATAATTTTAGAAACTAAAAATAATTTGAATATTAAAAAGTATTTCTAAAGAGATTGCTTTTGTGATATATATTTAATTTAAGAAAATAAATTAAAATACTTTTATATCGTGTGGCAAATTATTTCTCGAATAAAAACAATCTACAAGTTTCAATGGCATTCTGTTCAATGCTCCAGGCAGTTCGTGAGGACTGAATGCTGTAGTCAGTTTACGAGGACTGAATGCTGTAGTCAGCGAAAGTAGTAGGCTGTTTTTATTAAATAAATATATCACGATACGGCATAAAAGTATTTTTATTTTAATTTGTTAAGTTAAAAGGGAATTATTCGCTTATTGGGAATAATAAGAAGAATATCATATGATAAGCTTCCGTATTTAGGGCATGAAATTAATTCGTTCCATGAAACCGAATTAGTCGTTAGTCATATATATATATATATATATATATATATATATACAGCACTGACACTGAATACAAAGTTGAATTTTGCTAAACTATCTAGACTTTCCAGTTTATGCTCTTGCGAAATATGTACTGCTGAGTGTATCAGCAAAATAGACGGGTTTGAAAGCTGGGCATATAGGAAACTATTAAGAATATCATGAATTGGTCGAAAAACTAATGAATATGTTTTCCAGAAGCTGGAAATACACATAGGTGTTTATCAAAGAGAATAAGAAAAAGATTTCTTCTTGGTTTCTTCGAACATTTTATTATGACAGACAGATGTAAATTGTCCACAACGTTTATTGGCTCAAACGTGCATGAAGCGTTGCTCTGGCTGCTCAGAACAGGGCAACATGGAGATCAATAATGTATGCGGCTATTTCTTAACATCACTACGCCCTCTGGTGGGATAAAGGAAGAATAAGAAGACTATATATATATATATCGAATTCGTCGTCGCAACCGAATTGTTACTATTATGATTCGACTTACTCCACTGTTTAGGCGGGCTTATTTCATTTGTTACTATTATATATAAAAAGCTTAATATATTGGAGAGTAGTGATTTTATTAATCAATAATAAACCGAACAAAATATAACACAATCACTAAAAGTGTTTAATCGCGAAGCTTTTCGACAGTTACGTCATTTTCAAGCGCGAACAAAAGTTATTACATATTTTTTTTTAATATATGAAAAACCAGAAATGTTTATATAACGACAACTTAAAATTTGATATACATATTTCACCAGCCAAACGTAATTTCAATTTTAGATTAATTTACAATAAATTTCATTTATAAAACAGATTTTTGAAAAATTCTTCATCAAAATTGATAAATATCTCCCAAACCTGGTTCAGGTTCTATTAAAAGTTGAATAGTTATACGGAGTCGGGTACGGTTGCGTTCTCCGCGATAATCATGAATTATGTAATCATGAAAAATTTTCTATGTCGCGAATTAATTTCGAACCTTCGAGAATAGAATTTACTTTTGAATTAAGATAATAGAATCCATTAGACAATTATATAGCGTGCTGTAATTTGTGACTCGCGAAAATTACTATCCGTACTTATCTGCAATAAGCAAATGTTAACACCGTTTAATATTTGCGAAATATATACAAGATCATATCTAAGAGTAGAAATTTTATCATCCGGTATTTTGTAATTAATTATGTTATATTTTCAAAATCGAATATTGTTCAATATCCGTTATGTTGATGTTTATTGTATGTGAAAGATAATTTGTTAAGATTCGGCACCCTTTTATTATTCTTTTATTATTTTATTGGTTTTGTGCGTAAACCTAATTAACACGTCATAATAAATGGGAACATTTATTATATAAAAATAGTAAGCATAAGGTTTCGCTGTTTACACAGCCAATATTCCTGCTTGTTCTTTCATGTTGTTTACGACATCCGACTTCAATTATATATATATATATATATATATATATATATATATATATATATATATATATATATATATATATATATATATTGTATTAAATATATTAATCAGACTGGTTTTGAGAGTACAGTATGAGGTGGTATATATATATATGAGTGTGTGTGTGTGTACCAATTTATATATTATTTTAGCAACGCTGAAACTGTTATTACTTATTTCGATCGGTAGGAACTTTTTGGCCCACTATTAACTAACCTGTTGCGCCAGATAATGGTCAATGAATATGATATCGATTAAAAAAAACCACTCATAGTGATGGAAACTGATTTGGTTACTATTATCACTTTTAAAGTAACATGTCCCATTGTTTTTAATTTCTGTAATGACGTAAACATTTATTACATGGAAATAACAGCATATTGCATCTTATAATTATATATATATATATATATAAATAATCATTAAGTGCCGTCTCCGTATCGGAGGTATGCGACTACTGATCTATACATATTTTATTATTAATAATAATAATGTATAATTCATAATATACATAGAAAACAAAACCACCTTTAAAAGTGATTGAGACCTATATCAATTTTAATACATCGTATATATGGACTAAATGCTATGTTTATTGATTTATCCCGCGTTCTATTGCTTTATCCTAAATGGACGATTTTTTCTTGAAATTAACTGTTTTATCATCCTGGGCTTTATTTAATTTAAACGTGATAAAATGGTTATTCCAATATATATATATAGGTATATACATTGTGGTATATTCCGGGAGACTTTATCATAATTTTTTTTTTAATAAGCAGTAGGCCTTGAAAAAGTTTAACCTTAAAATATTTATGAACATTAACGGTACCATTTTGATAACCAAGTCGTTTTTGTGTGAAATTTCCTCAGTTTTAATATATGTATTTTATGTGTTTAATATATCCAAACAGATTCTAAATTATTGATTTTTTCTTTACACATTGGCGAGTATTCATGTGGAAATATTTGATGTACTAATGTTTATATATATATATATATTTTAACCTATATCGGTCCACTGCTGGACGTAGGTCTCCCCAATCAATAAATTGAGGAGAAAATAGCTTAATCTCCCGTGCGGGCCAGGCAAATTGAGAGATACCAACAACACGCAACACACTGAGCCGCGGTCACCCATCCAAGTATCGTTGCTTAACTTGAAAATTAGACGGAAAGCCGCCGTACTCAACGCGCTAATATTTATATATATATATATATATATATATGTGTATGTGTATGTATATGTATGCCTGCCATATATATAATTTCGCCTGCGTGGAAAATTAAAATTTTAATCGGGAGCACCGTAAGCCACGAAAAATTTGGTCCGTAGAAAATTTTCAACGGTGCTCCCGATTAAAATTTTCTACGGACCAAATTTTTCGTGGCTTTTCATCTGTGTAAAAATTTTATTTCATCCCTCGTAACGTTACGTCTCTGTCGCTTAATATTGCTATTTTACGTTTTACGATAAATTCAAAAATTCTCACGCACGTTTGTGAGGGATTTTTTTTTGTTACAAACTTTTTTTTACAATTCGTACGTGTTTCTCTTTCCATAAGATTGTAACACCAATGGAGACAACTACAAAACTCTTTGTTATTATTTTTATTGTAAAAAGCGGATAGTTCGATTCTTTAGAAAAATGTGGTTATGCGGGTAGATAATTATGAAATGTCTAAATGACGTCACTTGAGCCGACAAGTATGTAATTGTTTAGCAGGACGAGGTAAAATTAAAGAAACGAATTGGTGCAAACATAATGCGTTTTAGATTGCTAGCTAATCGGTAATGATGTAGAAAACGTCAGAAATGTCGGTTTAGCGTACTGACTGCTTAAATCGAAATAATTAAAGTTCAACTGATCGTTTTCTGCTTTTCAGATTCTTGAGAATACGGCCACATTTTCTTATTACTGTAGTTAAAGCTAATCTGAGATTCCGAATATAGTTTCTTGAAACGTGTTTTGTTAGCACCAATTTTTTTTTTTACTTTACCTTGTCCTATGCGATGCATCGTAATTCGGACATTTTGTTAAAGTATATACTGAAGGTTAACAACGGAGAGAATTAAACAAATGACGAAATATGTTGACGTAAAGTATATATGTGTAAAGAAATGCATCGAACAATATGTAAATCACTAATAATTTTCATCCTGTTGGAATTATTGTGTTTTCTGATTATTTCGGTTGGAAATCATTCTTTTTTTTAAGTACATTCTGAAAATTAAATATATCTCGTTCAAGGTAAGTTTGGTTTTCGTTTTACGATATTTGTATAAAATTATCTTTTTATTACGAGTCTTTTTTATATGACGCGGGTTCGCTAAGAGGCAGAGACAACGGTTTAGTGTTACGGTAAAATCGTAGTAAATACCCGCACCTGTGTAATTTATATTTTGGCGTAAAATCAGGCAATTTAAGAATCGAAATGAGCTGATCAGATTACTGGCTCGCTCGTAAATTGTTATTTACCGCCAAAAAATAATCGAAAAATATGTACGTTCCGCTATGTCTTTTTTTTATTTTATTTTTCTTTATTTTTTACCCGTTCGTTCTTCTGATTACGAAAGTTTCAAAGTTGGAAAGGTATAAATTTTGCGGTGGATATGAAGACTCCCTCTAGTTGGCTTAATCGAATCGAATAAGTTGCCGGTGTAAGATTGTCGATTATATTTCTATATAAATAGAAAATATTCGAATAACTAATTGTTGGTGAATTGCGAAAGGAACAGTTTTTTGCGTTTACAGTAGTTAGTAGCGTGCTCGTCACTGAATACAGATATTTGGGTTCCAGGTCATAAATCGTAGGAAACAAAGCGGTGGATATGGAGCAGTCCGTATTCCATACAGCGTTCCTGAACAACCTGTAAAGCTTCGTCATCTTCAGTACTAGACAGGGTCCTCAAATTACTTCATCCGGCATAACTGGCGACAGAAGTGGAGTTTATAGAACCATAATTTCCTTCTTCTATCAATCTAAATTTTTAACTTCTGAAAACCACCTATTAATTTATCCCGTTCCGACTATATACCACTCAGCAGGCTCCGCCTTGGCCTGATGTTACTATCTCACGACGATAGTATTGAGTATATATCTAATGCATCTATTCTGAACCAACTGAAGCCTCTTGTAGCTAGAGTTGCTAATCGAACTCCACACTGGACAGGCATACGTTAATACTGGTCTAATGAGCGATTTATATATTATGAATTTATTATTGACATTTTGGAAAGATTTCCGCTTAAACAAGGGATAAATGGTACAAATTGCTCGATGTGTTTTAATTGACGCGTAATCTAAATGCTTGTTAAAAGTCAACCTTTTATCTAAAATAACTCCTAAATATATTTCGTCCGACCATTCTACACTTACATCGTTAATCGTTAAGGTAGTAGGTAGAAGTGGCCTCCTACGAGTAAACAGTATTGTCTGAGTTTTGGCAGGGTTAATGGCTATCTGCCACTTAGCAAAATAACGAATTAGCCTATCTACTCCTAACTGTAATTTATTCTTTACTGCCCTTGAAATGTAAGAACTAGAAAATAATGCTGTGTCATCTGCATACAAGGCTACCTCTGTGTTATTTGTTATAGGAATATCGTATAAGTAAAAGGTGAATAGAAATGGACCGAATACACTACCTTGAGGTACTCCTGCAAAGCATGTTCTGCGAGAGGATAATACATCATTTATAAACGCATAGAATGATCTATTACTCGAATAGCTTAAAATAAGCATAATTAGATATTTCGGAAGTTTGCATTTAATCATTTTATATATTATACCATTGTGCCAAGTAGTATCAAATGCTTTGGCCACGTCGAATAAAACCATCCCCGTATGTTTATTACAGTTAAAGTTGTCAGTAATATGTTCCGCTATTCTAGCGGTTTGATGAGTTGTAGAATGGCCAGGACGAAAACCAAACTTCTAACCGAGGGACCCTGAGCTCAGGGGACAGGACGCGTCCGCAGGTGGTGAATAGTGGAACGGCCTCCAGATATGGAGGTTAGCTGCGAATAAGTCTCTGACAAATAAGCAACCGTGAACCACGAGCGACGATGTATCAGGGTGCAGAGGGAAAGGCTTGGAAAAGCTTTCCATAAAAAATGCTGCAGAAACCCGTTAAAGACATCGTGTCAAAGCGAGCATGGCCGCTATAAACCTAATTCTCAATAAAATCCAGAAGCGTCTGTTCTCCATGTTAGGAGCGGCTTACTGGTCAGCGTCTGTTTCCCATGTTAGGGGCGGCTGTTTTAAACCTAGTGCGGGACAGCAGCCAACACCAGTACCTTTTTGGAGCTGAAGACAAATGATGTCGGCAAGGTCTAAATAAGGATGTTTATAGGCGATAATCGGTATTAGATTTAAACGGCCTATAATACTGCGATGAGGAACGTAACGGGAAACTATCTCATTACATCTCCCTAGTAAATCATCATGACGATTAAAATAAAAAGTATAGTTGTGCCAGGTGATTCGACTAGCAATCGGCGCCATTCGGGTTCCGGGCCGAGTGTTGTGAAATGTGCGACCGGCCATGCTGAGGTAGGAACCAGGCCTCACATGGAAACTATACGACTGGTCAATAAGAACAAGACTGGCACATGGAAGAAAATTGCGACGTTGAACGACACACTTTATATCAAGCAGGAAAGATGAAGAATGTTATCCTTGAAATGGAAAGACTCCAAATTGATATATTAGCTGTCCTTTTAAGTAATGAAACCGCCAAATATGTCAACAGTTTTGTACCTTATTCAGAAAGATGCATGTTAATACAAATTAATGGTCATCCCTGCAATATAAACATAATTCAAGCCTATGCGCCAACAGCGGAAAGTAGTGAGGAAGATTCTCAGCGGTTTTATAAAGAATTGGAAAAACTTTTTCAAAGCGTCAAAAATGCAGATATTAATATTATTATGGGCGACTTCAATTCTAAAGTAGGGAAGGGACGTGTAGGAAATTTTGTCGGCGATTATGGGTTAGGAGATCGAAAATCTAGAGGAGATCAACTGTTGGAATTCTGTCAAGAACACGAGTTGATTATTACAAACACATGGTTCAAACTGCCATGCTTTATACATGGAGATCACCAAGAGATAAACCGGATTTAATAATTAGAAATCAAATAGATTTTATATTAGTAAATTCTCGATTTCGGAACTCTATATCAAGTGTTAAAGCTTATCCAGGGGCTGATATAAATTCAGACCATAACTTACTAATGGGTAAAATGTTCCTAAGATTGAAAAGAGTAATTAGGCCACCAATACAAAAGAAAATGGATATTGACAGGTTAAAAAATGAAATACAAAGAAGTAATCTAGCATATACACTTAATAATAATATTAGTAATATCATAAACACGGATGATATCGAAAATACATGGACACAGCTGAGGGATGTAATCAAAAATACAGCAAAAGAACAATTGGCTTACCAAAAAATAACAAAAAAGAAAGACTGTATGAATGAAAGAATATTACAACTAATGGAGGAAAGAAGGAAACATAAGAATAAACCGGAATAATGTACAGAAAGTGATAAAAATGGAAATAAAACATGCGAAAGAAGAATGGTTGAAGGACAATTGTAAAGATATTGAGAAATTAGAAAAGAAACATGACAGTTTTAATCTGCATAAAAAGATTAAAGAAATAACACATACGGGGCGTCAAAAGAAGTTTAGCAAACTTCTGGATAAACATAATAAAGTGATTATAGAAAAAGACAAACAAATAGAGATATGGGAATCATATATCACCCAATTATACAGTGACACCCGAAAGGAATACAAAGACGAAACAGAAATAGTAGTACTAGAAGGTCCTGAAATAATGAAAAGTGAGTTGAGAAAAACAGTGGAGCAGTCAAAAAATGGTAAAGCTGCGGGGCCAGATGGAATGAGTGCCGAATTAATTAAACTTATTGATATAGATAGAAACAATATTTTGTTAAAATTATTTAATCAGATATATAATACGGGACAAATTCCTAAGGATTGGTTAACAGCAAGTTTCATACCATTACCAAAAAGATCATTTTCAAAAAAATGCAGCGCTTATAGACTTATAAGCTTGATTAGTCATATGCTCAAGATATTTCTGAAAATTATACATGCTCGTATATGGTGTAAAATAAATGAGGTGCTTGGGGAAACGCAGTTTGGTTTCAGAAATGGGTTTGGAACTCGCGAAGCACTGGTAGCTGCTCAAGTTCTTATTCAAAAATGCCTAGACAAACAAAAACCCTTTTTTGTTTGTTTCATTGATTATGAAAAGGCATTTGACAACGTAAAACACGACATTTTATTAAAGCAATTAGAAGATATAAGACTTGATAGCAAAGATATTAACATTGTTAAACAGTTATATTGGAATCAATCAGCCCACATTAAAACCAATCAGATGACAACTAGAGAGATCAAAATACTTAAAGGTGTGTACGGCAAGGCTGTATTTTATCGCCAACACTGTTCAATTTGTATTCGGAAAGAATTTTTGAAAATGCCCTGAATAATGTAGAAAAGGGAATAAAAATAAATGGCAAATGATGAATAATATTAGATATGCAGATGATGCAGTTATTTTTGCTGATAATGTGCGGGATTACCACTACATGTTGAATAAAATAAATCAAACGAGTAAAGAAATGGGACTTGAGATTAATACACAAAAGACAAAATTTATGGCTGTTAGTAAACCATACATACAGGATATACATCTGCACATTGCAGGTAAAGAAATTGAAAAAGTAACAAAAATTAAATATGTAGGATATTGGCTAATCCGGATTACGAAATTAAAGTTAGAATAGAAATGGCGCGAAGCACGTTTTAGAAAATGAAACGATTACTGTGCAATAGAAACATTACACTGGAAACAAGGTGGCGTGCTATAAAGTGTTACATGCTGGCGGTTTTGTTGTATGGAGCAGAGAGTTGGACGCTCAAGGCTGCATCAATCAAGAAAATAGAGGCCTTCGAAATGTGGCTATACCGGCGGATTCTGAAAGTATCTTGGATAGATAAGATCTCCAATGAAGCCATTTGAAAACAAATGGAGAAAAAATGCGAAGTCATGGCGTCAATAAAAACACGCAAAGCAGCCTACTTTGGGCACATAATTCGGAACAGGAAATACGTCACATTGCAGACCATAATACAAGGTAAAATAGAAGGTAGCAGATGTCGAGGACGCAGACGAAGGTCATGGACGAAAAATCTTAAAGATTGGTTCAATATGCCTGACACGGCTACACTGGTTCACACGGCACGAGATAAAGAAATATATTGTCAGATGGTTACCAACCTCCGGTAGGAGATGGATTTACAAGAAGAAGATTGATAATATTAGCGAGTTGTACAGTCGCCTTGAAGGGTAGTTTTTTTATGATAATCGACGGAATGTTATCATCTCCGACAGAGTGCTTGTTTTTGAAGGATTGAATATGTTTGAGCACTCCTTTGGACAGAGGATGGGATGGATATATAGAAGAAGTTATATATTTTTTGATAACTAGTCTTATTTTATAATTTGGATAATTGGTCGATAAGTTGACATTGTGACAATGAGCGTTGAAATAATATCCTGCCAAAAATTCCGTTTTATCCGTATCTGAATTTGTCGTAAAGCGGTTCGTTTACAACCCCTCTTATAATTGGTAGTGGGAAAAGGTTTCAGCAACTTTATCATTTAAATTTTTATTCAATAATTTTTGCACCAGCTTGGTAAAGAAATTTAGTAGTTTTTTTAGAGAACGGCAATTAGCGTTAGAAGAATGACGTTTCGTATACATTCTACGAAGTTTATTTTTAAGCCCGATGATAGCAATAACTAGCTCGGCGTTATAAGTGGTATATAAATTTGGCTCGCTTCTCTGATCAAATTTTTAATGTCGCTGAGGTTGTTATCAAGATCAGTGTTTTATAGAGTGAACTAATTTAATATTTTTAGATATGTAATTTTTAAATTTTGCCCAATTAGCATTAGCATAGTCAGGAATTACTTTTGGTGGGTTATGTTTACTGTTAGCGTAGATGATTGTACCTATAGGGTTATGATCAGACGATAAACAATTTATGGAAATGGGAGTAGCGATGTTTATATTTTTAACCAGTACTAAATCTGAAACACTTGGTCTATAACCCTGAGGCGGGATGTATGTGGGTTCACGTGGAACCAGTATCTGAAGCTCATTTTGTTCTGCGGTATTAAGAAGTACACTTCCGACAGCGTTATTAACGAAACAATTCCAAAGTTTTGGTTTTCAAATCGCCAATTATAATCACTCGTCGATTAGTTTTAGCCAGCGAATAAATGTCGTTATGCAATTTTGGATTGTGCCTTGGGGCTTATATACGGCAAACAGAGATATAATGGAATAATCATTACCGAGAGTTCTATTAGAAGTATTTCTAGGATTATCTAGATAGAGATTAACGCCTACAGCTTGTACGCAATGTAAAGAAGGAACATTTAAAATATCGTACTTAACCTTTTTATTTATTATTAAAGCAACCCCACCGCTTTTTCGAGATAGATCGTTGCGATGACAGTTAAAACCAGGAAAGCTGAGCTCGATATTATCGCCGAGCTTAGTTTTTGAGAGCGCAATTGTGTCAACCTTATTTTCGACTGCAAAATGATACAGCTCACTATGTTTGTTGATTATGGAATTACAATTCCGAGCAATTAATTTTAACTTATTATTAGTACCCATCAGACATTAAACTAAATATAATGAGCGGCGAATATTTCAACTTTTGTGAGCGTGTCGCTATTTCTATATAATTTTAATCGAGTAATTATTTTTCTTATAACGTCAATGAATTTCGTGATATTTAATTCCTTAAATAAACTTAATATAAATGATATATCAGATACATTGGACTGAGCATCTAAATTATTTTCGACAGTTGCTGTCATGCGAGTGACGCTAGCGTAGGTTCTGCTATTAACGGTATTTAAATTAGTATTGTTAGCATTATTGTTATTATTATTATTATTAAACTCGTGAATAGTACAATACCTATACAATGAATGTTATGCGTTTTATCATTTTTTTTTTATTAATAGGTTTTTTGTTCTATCTTTTTAAAAAGATTAGTCGTAAGGGAATTGTACTCATCAGCAGATTGCGATTTGGACATCATTTGTTGCCTGACCGTCTTTTCCGTATGCAGCTTAGAGAAAGTCCGTTCTGTCCCCTCCATTCTGAACAGGTAGTCTGCAGCCCCGATCATGTCTTTTTTGAATGTTCTGCTGTAGCACCATTGCGCTCGGAGCTTTACCTTATCTTGTTACGTTCTTCGAGTATTACACCTCCGTATAATGTATCGTCCCTTTTACATCTGGATAACCTACAATTGTTCCCCCATATAGCGACGTTTTTAGAGAAGTCAGCATGCTTGATTAAGATGTAGATAGTCCCCACAGTATCACGTTGGGTAAGCTATAAAGGCACCCCCATTAAAAAAAAAAATCCATTTTCTACTCAAAATTTGTTTGCCATGTTTGTGGTTTCCGTCTGTTCGGCGTCTGTTAGAGATCGATACGACGTTTTTTATTATTATTATTTCGTACGTTTTCGGATACAAATTATAATTAATTATTAACTACGTTACAAATGTTGTAAATCAAAATTTTAGCTTCTTTAAGTCTGGACTAGAATTTTCTCGCTAGATCAAAACATCGTGGTTTGTTGCATGGGTCTCGAATAAGGTTAGGTTTATCTAGATTTTCGGTTCCCGATCTATATGTCTCGAAGTCTGTGTTACGTTGGACTTATTCTCTAATTGTTCGGATACAATTCTATAAGTGACTTTGACGTGACTTCTTGATAAGCTAAGAGATTCGTGCGAATACAACTGAGGGATTTCGTTTCTAATCGTACGAAATTCGTCATCGTAAATTTTTCTGCAAGATGTTAGAAATACGTTGTAGATTTTTAATCTGTACGAGTTTAAAATAATTTTATATATTTTAACTAGTTTTAAAAGCGTATAATAATTATTATTTATGTAGTTTTCGATATTATATATATATATATATATATATATATATATATATATATGCATATATGTACGTGTTTGTACATCATATTTAATAAAAAATTCGTTCTTAGTACATTAAATAAAAATAAAAAATTGATCTATACTACCGTAATCCAATCAAGATTGACATTTACCTATTCTGTGTGGTCTTACGTATCCGATAGTGTATTAATTATAAAAGTATTACAAATAAAATACAAAATCGTTGCTGCAGAATTTTGACGAATACTACACGATACGATAATCGATTAAAGCTTTCACATATTTTTAACGTATATTAGCAAAATACTTAAAAAAATCGCATAAAAAGTGTGAAAATCCCGATAATAATAATAAGCTAATCTACCCGAACGTTAGACTACACGTAGACATATTAGTGGTATTTAGAAGGTAATTACGCGATACTATGACTAATTTAAAGTTAATTATATTCACGTTCTGTCGCGTAGGTTTTCTGTTTGGATTTTTCCTACATAATATTATTATTTGTTGTGAAAATTTAATTTTAATTTATATTCGAGCGGTTTTATATTTCTTAATTATTTGCCGAGATTATTTATTAAAGTCTTAATAAAAATTTGTTTTTGACGCTGTAAAATTTACTTATTGAAATGGATTTTTTCCTTTTTGTTCCGTTCTATAAATGTGTTTCAACAAAATAATTAGTAATAATATTCACCGAACATTTCGTGCGTCGATAACTGCATTTTGTGCGTATTTACTATTCTTAATTACCGTTTGTTCTTTATTGCAGAATCGTGCAACGAGTTCATTGTCGTAGTCTATATATATTTATATCAAACGTTACTGCAATGAACTTTGCATCGTCTGATAGCGACTTAGGAAGTTATTATTGCTTAGACTGCGGTGGTCAGTTAATAGAAATATTAGAGAAAGCAAATACATCTGACGCGGGTTATTTGAATATTATTCCGCATTGCGTATCGGTCATTCACGTGTTCGAGTTTGTAGGTGTGTGTTTAGATATGGTATAATCTACGGCGGAAATAGTATCTGTTCAATGACACCGAGATAAATAGATGAACTTTTTAGAAACAAAACAATTTATCAAAGTGAATATAATGGCTCCTTATCTGTTTGCTATGCATGACCTAGGTGAATAAATAATTGTGCAGCATCGCGTTGAGATGCGTAATATGTCTGTGTGCATTTAAATTCGCTCATCGTCAATTTTTTTTTACTTTGCAACGATCGAATTATTAATCGAACGTAAGTCGTCGAATGTATTATTTACGTTCTCTGTTTAATTTGTTTCGGAATAGTTTTATCGCATTTTTAAGTTTAAATACATTTTACTGAGAGCTCGATCGCGGAAACGCGAAAGTTATATCTCCATTCAAATATCTGAATACTCGCGCCTTAATATAATTATAGATTGGAATATTGAGTAACATCAGTCTATCAAGAATCTCTGGATTGGGATACAAGTCTTTTTCGAATAATATTTGACGAACTGCATATGCCTTATTTTTTTTTTCGTTCGTACATACGTCGAGGAACTAAAATAGTTCTGAGCAAAATAGACCCGTTCGAAATATGGGCGTGTAGAAAAATGCTAAAAACATCCCGCATAGACCGAGAATAGCGATATAAACTAAATAAACATAAGGGGGGAACAAAAACTCGCTCGAACGTCAAATAATATTTGGAGAATTAAATGAAAAAGACCAACAGGAGGCGGATTGCGGATACGTTGCAGCGATTCACTAAAGTTAACGACCGGTATGAATTTGTATGAAACGCGGCTTGCAAATAGCACAGTTTTTTTTTTTTTTTTTTTTTTAAATGGATGGATACGGAGATTAGAATCAAATATTAATGTTATAAACGCTTATGAAACGTCGAATATATTCTTTATATATTATAATCAATTATTCCGTTTACTATTCGATTAGATACTTAACCGTTACGTCCCCGATGGTGTATTAAATTTTAAAAGTAAATAAATTGTAACTATATCGTCGATAAATTTGGTAGAATCTTCGAATAATAATATATTTATAGTGTTTAATTAGTCGCTAGTATTTAATTTTAAAACAAAAAACGACGACGCTCTAAAACAGTCATAATTTCATAGTTCTCGTCGGTTCTATCGAAAGTATCAAATTATAAAGAGTTTATATTTGTACTAATAATTATATATACGTACATCTTCTTTAAGTCTTCTAACTACGCGTCTCCCAAATTCTTCCATCGTGAGTATGCATAGTCTGGAGTTGATCAACCCACACAAGAAAAGTGGATACGGCGTTAAACAGTCCTTACAGATTCGTTACCGGCTGGCTAAAAACCAACAGCGATTTGAGATCTGTACAAAGCCGGTGGTATCGCTCCAGTATCAATACGTAGGAAAATAGCAGAATTGAAGACAAAAACACTAGCGCTTACAGATCAGCGCCACATGCTCTATGGGTAATCCCAACCTAAAGAAAGGCTAAAATCTAGAAAAGACTTTTAGAACTTCATCACACCACTTTTACACCAGAGTCAACAAAACACCGCGAGAAACTGTAGCAACAACTGGACGTGGTTGGTAGTGAGGGCGTATCGCCGCACGACACGATCATTTGGAAAAAATGGAAAACACTAAATACATTACGAACAAGATGCGGCCGTACAAAGGAAGATTAAAAAAAAATGGGCACTAGATATTGATTCAAGATGCGAATGGGGGGAAGAACAAGATCATAAACACTTGTTCCGATGTCCGCTACTTGGAAGTGAAATAACAATTGACATGGACGCCCCAGCTAACTGACGAAGCGATGAAGCTAATTGATTTTTGGGAAGGGAAAATATAAAGCGTTATGGATAACGATACGACTACCACGTTCACTATTAGATTATTTTATAACTGCGTTTTCACATCTAAATAATATATATTTTTTAATATAATTTAAATTTTTTTTTTTTATTTTTTTAAATATATTTTTATACCGTATTACTTCGAATTTAAGACGCACTTTTTTTTCACAATTCAAGGTCTAAAATCGAGGGTGCGTCTTAAATTCGAGATACTTTCTAAATTGACCACATGTATAAGAGTAAAAAACTACCTATTATACATACTAAAACCTCCTATTATACGTGGAATAGTGGTAGTAGAGTCCTATTGTATTTGCTACATTAATGCTATCGATATATTACACTAGCTGTAGGAGTTGATTAATGATGTTTATAAAAGTGACTTGTAAACCTATTATTTCCGGTCACAGTCGTTGCTCCTCAGTCAGTGTCGCTCTCCCAAACATTGCAGTTACTAACCCATCGTTGTTTTGTTAATACGGTACTTTTTTTTTTATTATCGAAAAGCGTTTTACATACGAAGCGGAATTTAAGCGTAAAGTTATTTTATGCGCAGAAAATATCGGAAATCGTGCCGCCGGTAAACAGTTCTCGATTAACGAAGTGAATGTTCGCCGTTGGCGTGAAATGAAAAATAAGTTATTCGCGTGTAAACGAACAAAAGAATCATTTTCGGGACCAAAACATGGAAGATATCCGGAAATCGATGCTTTAACTTATTTTAAAGAACTTCGCACGAAAGGTCTTCCATTAACGCGAGAAGCATTAATGTTAAAAGCCAGAGAAATTGCCAGCGATAAAACTCTCCAATTTAAAGCTAGTCGTGGATGGTGTGAAAAATTCATGAAAAGACAATGTCTATCATTACGTCGTAGAACCACAATTTGCCAGAAACTACCATCTGATTATGAGGATAAATTGGTGCAATATCAACGTCATGTAATACAACAAGGTTAAAGAAACAATACCATCTTAGTCAATCGGTAATGCTGATGAAACTTTGACATGCCAAAAAATTACACGGTCAGTGAGAAGGGGCAAAAACAAGTAACAGTGAAAACAACCGGCTACGAAAAATTAAGAGTAACTGTTATGCTCAGTGCTACTGCGGATGGCAATAAGTTACCGCCGTATGTAATCCTGAACAGAAAAACTGTGCCAAAGGAAATCTTCTCGGATGGGGTTATTGTTCGAGCCCAACAAAATGCCTGGATGACAAGTAAACTTATGCAAGATTGGTTGGAGTGCGTATGGGAGTGAAGACCAGGTGGACTTCTCAAACGAGACAGCATGTTAGTGATGGATGCGTTTCGCGGTCATTTATCTGACGACATTAAAACCAGATTGGCAAATGGAAAATGCGATTTAGTAGTCATTCCTGGAGGTATGACAAGTCAGTTACAACCTCTTGATGTCGGTGTTAATAAAGCCTTTAAAGATCGTATTCGTGAGCAATACAATCAATGGTTGACTGAAAATAATCATCTTCTCGCACCAGCTGGCAAAATCAAACGAGCCTCAGCAGGTACGATTGTAGGATGGATTTCAAAAGCTTGGAAAGATTTACCGCCCTGTATAATCAAGTGCTGTATATCGAATGCATTGGATGGCTATGAAGATGATTGTGCATGGAATCATAGTGACGAAGATGACGCAAACGATTCTACTTCAACGCCCGGCAATGACGACGATTTAACAACCGACGATAGCAATTAAAAACATAATTAGAAAAAGCAATAAATAGGTAATTTAGTCATAAAAATTACTGTTTTTTCCTGTTTTTTTTTTTTTTTTTTATTGCAAATGAAATTGCGCTAAGTAAGTCTATGTACCTATAAGTTTATAATATTTCGTATTATGTTGAAGAAGTATACGGGTATTGACTATTAGTATCTTAATTATTTCTATTTCTTCCAAAACTTCCTTTCCTAAATCCTTGTAATTTTAATGCGCCTTAAATTCGATGAATTTTTTTTTCTTCACGTTGAAAACCAAAAACCAGGGGTCGTCTTAAATTCGAGGGCGTCTTAAATTCGAAGTAATACGGTATTTGTCAATAATTAAAAAGTATTCCCGTTTGTAATTCAACGTTATTTATAAAAATAAAATTACTTTATTTTCGAATAGAAAGTAAATATCTGTTTTATTTTAAGGTAATTTACTTTTTAAAAAGTCGTAAAATAAGGACTTAATTTAAAAAATAGTTTTTCTCTTTGTCTCCTTATACGTTTATCCTGATCGGATTGTATTCAATTTTCCGATCATTCTTTCTAGTTTTGCATGTGTGTGGATGTGTGTACGCGTGTGAAATCTTTATCTTCCAGTTTTTATTATGATTTTATTATTATTATAATTTTATTATTATTATTATTATTATTATTATTATTTGGGAGTCGATTAATCTTATATATAGGCTGTAAGAATTGAAGGTGTATTTACACAAGTCGTAATTTAATTACCGAAGATGTCCTCCTTCGTCATCGTAACCGTATTTTAATTAATTGTCGACTTTCTCTTACCTATCCGGGAAATTCTTGATATTCGCCCGCGCGAGTGTATGTATATGTTTATGTATGTGTATGTATGTATATGTGTGCGTGCATGAGTGTTGTACGTGTGATCGACTACAACTGTCATTTGTTAACTTTAAAGGATTAGAAAATACGTTCAAATTTTATAACGTATTATACGAGTTGGATCGTGCTATATATATTCCAGAAAAACGACGATTGTAATTAACCGTATTAATGAACGAAAATCATCTTTAGTATGAAATAAAACCGGCTTAACGAAGAAAATAAACTATGAAACAAACGAAACTTTTTATTTCGACCATTTACGTGAAAAGATCACTTAAGACTGAAACAATTTTTATTTTCATTTCTTTTTTATTTTTTTCCCTTTTTTGACCAAGTTCTCATCTTTTGCTCAGTTTAAGTGGACTATTCGGATTATTATATTACCGACCTGAATAAAATTATATAATTTACGCGCATTCGAGGAGGTAACATCCCCATCAAGTTTTATCGGTAGGGTGATCCTTGTCAATAGAAGTTCAGACAGAAAGCTATCTCTATTCTCGTATCTGGGGCAAGATCTAGGTAATTCTTTACCAAGCTCGAAAGATTAATAGTTCCGCTGCTGAGTAAGTATTATGTAGACCGGTTAGTTTCATGCTCTACGCTGCTAACGTTATCACTTAAAACAGCGCTATCAGGTCTCGACGGCATTTTTTAGTAGGGTTACTGGCCTCTTATATATATATATATATATATATATATATATATATATATATATATATATATATATAATTAATTATAAACAAACAAAATAAAACACAATCACTAAAAGTTTTTTAATCGCGAAACTTTTCGACAGTTACGTCATTTTCAAGCGCGAACTAAAATTATTACATCTTTTTTATAAAAAAAGATGTAATAATTTTAGTAAAAAAAGATGTAATCATTTTAGTTCGCGCTTGAAAATGACGTAACTGTCGAAAAGCTTCGCGATTAAAAAACTTTTAGTGATTGTGTTTTATTTTGTTTGTTTATAATTAATTAATAAAATCACTACTCTCCAATATATTCAACTTTTTATATATATATGTACCGGATGTATCCGTCGAAATATATGTGTTCGTGTTCTGTTTAATATTCATTAGAATCACTTGTAATCACTTAATCATCTGTTGGAATTCAATTATTTTTATACGTAAAAAGAAAATAAATTGCATTACTTGTATTTACCGGAAGAATTCGAACAAAACAGGTTTATGTACATTTTTGCATATATATATATATATATATATATATGTGTGTATGTATAAATACACATTTATATTTATAAAAATACATAATTCTCACGAGAAAAGAAGATAATTAAAAACAATTACCCATATACTATGCTCATGTTGGGATGCGTCTGTTTTTCTCAAATATGACTATATCTATGTACTTATTACATATATGTATATAGTATAATAATTTAATTACGAAAGTAAGTTTTCTGATAATTAATAACTAAAGCGTACACCTATCTGTAAGGTTAATAGTATTGGAGTGAATTTCAATCATACTCCTATTTTATTTACAATTGTTTTGTTTATTTATATGTAGTGTGTATGCGTTTACACTGCAAAACAAGAACGTTGCGTGTAAAACGTATATATATATATATATATATATATATATATATATATATATCGTTATTCAACACTTGGTCTAGGTATACATGATTGATTGCATTAGTTATAGTGCACACGTAAAATACATTGTTGAAATGAAATATTTAATAAGCGATATATATGGATGATTTGACCAACATATAATGGCATAAAGTACGAGAAGGGATTGTAGGATATTTGATGTGGGTGGGATGTAATGGCGCATTTCATTGCTAATAAAATTTTGGTTTTCGGGAATTAATTTTATGATTCTATATTTACTTTGACCTTTGGCTTTAGTCCATCGATATATATATATATATATATATATATATATATATATATATATATATTCTTTGTACTTATATACACTCTATATTATATATATATATAAATATGTGTGTGTTTGAACAAATATGTATAATGTGATACATTGTTAGAAATGGCCTTGTTTGTTCAAATAAATTTTGCGAGAGTCTTAACACGTGTGACGCAAATTATTTTGCTGATAGGATATGTTCCATTTCCACTTCAAATTCTGCGGACACATGTCGTAATTAATTCGTCAATTTTTCTTTTTTTTATATTTCTATTTATTTATAGTTTCTGAAAACCAGAATTGTGTCGGCGCTATCTAAATTTTTTTAGGCTTCTCGTATATTATATCGAACCCCGACAACGCTGTTATATTTATTCCTTCGGGATGTTTTTTTTTTTTTATTTTTTTTATTTTATTTTTATTGCATCGTCCTAAGTGTCAAAAGGAAACATTTATTTCTCTCGTTAATTAGTAATTTAAATAGTTGTCGGATGGTTGATTGAGAGCTAGTTTAAAGTTTAACGTTTAATTATATTAATATTTGTTAGTGTAGTTTTTGTAATTACACGTTGTAGGTGTAATATATATATATATATATATATATATATATATATATATATATATATATATATATATATGTATATATATATTATATGCCGAATTTTACGTGGCGCCGAAAAAAATATATATAAATATATATTATTATTTCAAAATATAAGTTGGAATAAAAATGTCGGCACAAAAAAACAACCGGATTGTACAACCTTGACGATCAATAAAGTAAAGCTGCGATATTCACGAGGTCCCGAAGTTTATTATTAAAATTTATGGTCCTTATTTAATATATCAATTTTTTTTTTTTGCCCCGGTTCGTAATACACGATGGGGTAAATGCATTGGTAAAATTTAATACGAGAACATTATAAATAATAAACTGAAAAAGAGCCCATCCATTTACGTTTATGGCGCTCTAATCAGCTTATTTTACAATAAAGTTAATTATGTTGTTAATTAATTAGTATAATATTTTACATGTATTTTTCTATAGTTTATTTCGGCAACAGCAAAATCATTAAAATTTGTAAATTTCTTATTAATTAGTTGGGTAACACATTAAAATTAGTACTATTGTGATTACATCCTAAAAGTATGTGTTTAGTATTATCGGGTAGGTTGCATATTTGACATTTATTTGAGTATGAAATTTTGTACTTGAATAGATATTCTTTAAAGATACCATGTCCGCTAATAAATTGTACATTAAAATAGTTCGGTATAAATACAACGTTTTTTAATCGGTCGTCTATACTGGGAAAATATTGTTTTTTTAAACCCCAATGTATTCTTCCCAAAGCATTTGATATTTTTCACTAAAGTGATTTTGTAATACGGTTTTAAACTGTTTTAACGTTAATATTTTTCCATCATGTAAATAATAAGGATGTTTGTACTGAGTATTATTAAATTCATGGAGTATATTTACGTTATTCTTTGTTAAAAAAATATTTATGTGTTTTTTGATTTCAAATATTAATGGTTTAATGCCGGCAATCACAATACTCGACATATAATCATAACCGTTCTATATGATTTAATTAATTTAATTGCAACCATTCTCTGAAAGGTCTTTAATTTCTTCTGAAACTGTTTTATGTTAAGCATATCAAAATATATTATGCTGCCATATATTATGTTAGGCAAAATTACGCTTTTATATAGAATTAATCCCTTCTTATAATTAATTCTATTATTGTTATTATATAATTTATTGAATATACTTATAAATTTACTAATTTTATTAGTAATATAGTTGAAATGATTATAAAATTTTAAATTGTTGTCTATTAATACCCCTAAATATGTAGTTTGTGTGACATATTGTACATTTAAACCATATTGCATTAAGTTTAATTTCTTGTTTTTTAATCTTTTATCGAATACCATGTAACTTGACTTAGTATCATTAATGTTCAGGTTAAACGACTGTAACCAGATGTTTATTGTTTGATATACTTCATTTATTTTTTGTTCTAAACAGTCGTTTTTGTCACCAATAACTACAGCTATATCATCAACGAATGTAAAAATTTCTACATTGTCAGGTAACAGTATGTTATAAATTTGAGAAAACACTATATTGCACAAATACGGCCCTAATACAGAACGGTACTCCCATTACAATTTGTTGTTTTTTTGAGTACGTGCCTATTTTTAATATTGATTTATAACATTAAGTATGTTGCTATCTATTCCTAAATTTTCTAATAATAATATAAGTATATTTAAATCTAAACTATCAAAAGCCTTTGTTATGTCAAGCGTGAGTAAACAAGTATTGAGGTGTCTATTTTTATAACTTTTAATTGTTTGTAAAATATTGAATATGGCCATTTCTGACGATTTTCCTTGTAATGCACCAAATTGATTTTTATTAATTATATTTTTGTTTTCAGAAAATTCTCTTAGTCTTTTAAGTATAGTTTTTTCACAAACTTTACTGAATATAGCTCGATACGATGTGGACAGGTTAGGATTCTTTTTAGGTTTTTGCAGAATATTAATATATCAATAAATCTATGGATGTGTGCGTCTACTAGAGTAAAACTGTTTAAACGGACTTCAGATATGTAGGTCGGTATTATAATATTTTCTATTAGGAAAGTATCGAAGCTACATTTGGATAATAAAATCACCATATATAAACAAATACTTGCTCCTGTTTGGAGATGCGGGTGTCAAATATGGGGCTGCAGTGCTAGAACAAATATAACACTAATGCAGCGATTCCAGAATAAAACTCTACGAACCGTTGTAAATGCACCGTGGTTTGTATCAAATAAAACTTTACATCGTGACCTACATGTTTCATATGTTACTGATGTGATAAAACAGGAAGCAGTAAAACATGCAACGAAGTTACATGCTAACCTTAACTGGACAGCAGTCAATTTGCGGAATAATTTCATCAAAACTGCGAAGATTGCAGAGGATCAAACTATTGGACTTGATCAAATAAATCCAATTTGTACATTCTAGGCCATCTTCAGTGGAAGGAGTGCCGCTCAAGTAACTGCATTGATAGCACTGGCTAGTTATAGGGAAAAGGGGGGAATCCGAACGATATTGTGTTCGACAGATGATTGTAAGCTAATCAATATTTTAAAATAAAATTTCATTCGCAAATTTTGGTCGAGTAGTTTTTGAGTTATTCAAAAAACAACAAAATTGTTTGTCTTCTTTGGGTCACCGTATAGTTGACGTGAAGCGTCTAAATTTCAAAAACCTATTTATGTAAACGCGTTAAAAATTATCCTAAAAGAAAGATGTTGCAGAAGTGGCTATATTTTGAGTATTTTATTTTACAGTCTTTAACCACTTCATACTCTAATATTTTTAAATTTTGCGTCAAATGTTAATATTGTACTAACTGCCAAAAAGCTCGATTAAGAATAAATTCAACTATATTACATGATGAATTGTGTGGTCCGTCGTGTATTTTTAAAATTTAATATTTCGAATATTTACGAACATCTTTATCGATGATCGAACATAATGTTGTTAATTTAGATCGTTAGTGGTCAACTTGCGTGAGAATTATTATCTTTATTTAGTATGTAGGTTTTGTTTTGTGGGTGGTTTTTCTTGTATTTTTATTTTAGTTAAATGAACTGCGTTCGAAATGCGTTATATTATTAATTGCGTTATTTTTGTAACATATATTTGTTTTGTAAGTACACGTTTTAATCTTACACTAATCATCAAATCTGATATATTTAACAGACTTTTTTACAGTTAAAATTAATAACACCTATTATTCTAGAGTATATTCTTTAGGGGGTTCGTCAATGTAGCATTCTAAAGTGATATTTTATTTATATCTTATACATCAATGACTTCTACCTAAAGTAAAAAATGTTAACGCGACGCTTTACTCGAATGGCACTGAGGTTTTTACCTCTTCTTACGGAATAGATACTATTCAAAGAAGACTTTTTTGATATTACAAAATATACAAATATTACAACAAATGGAAAATTAAAATAAAAGTATTATTAAACCTGAAAACATTATTTTTACCAAAACGTAGATAATATATAAATTACAATCTGAAAATAGAAAATAATTACCTAGAATGGAAACCTGGTGTTAAATATATATTTACTTTTTATCCTTGATAACAAACTAACTTTTTGAAAACATGTTGATCATACGTTTACGATTTTTTTCGGTGTAAATCATGTCAATATTTTTATCACGTAACGTTTGGAAAACACTTACAGTTTTAAATTTCTAAATTATGTTTTCGACACGTTACGTGATAAAAATATTGACATGGTTTACACCGAAATAAAAAAACCAAAATCGTAAACGTACGAAGTGTACATATCGATCACGTCATTGATAGAGCGCCGTCAAGATTATATACACTTCGTAGAATTTTCAATAAACAATCTAAACTTAATATTACTAATAATAATTTATAAATATTACATAGTTCCTCTCTTATTATATTCGTCTGCTGTGGTGTGGAGCAGTGCAAATAAAACCTCTGTTAATAAACTGTAAATATTTCAGAATAAATGTCCTGCGAATCATATTGAATTTCCCCTATCACATAAAAATTATACGATTTTCATTGCAAATTACACCATCCTTACGTATATCGGATTATTAGAAAACAAACGGAAAATTTTTATAATAAATGTCTCATCAGTCCTTATCCTTTTATTAGGAAAATAGGCAACTATACAAGTAAATCTCTTTTATCAAAGGACAAAAATATAATTTGCTTCTCTGACCTAGGATACTCAATTTAAAATATGATCAAGTTATAATTTCTAAGTACGTAAACTAATAACTATTCACCTATATATATTTACATTGTATTATAGTTAAACTATAATAGCTAATATGTTACATAGGGTTTTAATTGTTAGTATATCTATCTATCTATGTATCTATATCTATCTATCTATCTATCCATATATATATATATATATATATATATATATATCTTATCCCGGGATTCTTTGAAGAACCACTCGGGTTTATATAAGGCAAATTGACAAGAGATCAAATATTTAATATTAGACAGAATAATAATAATAAAATATATATTTTTCATTTGATTTTACATAATATAAAAATTTATACAGTGGAGTACATATATAACAACCTCGACCGCATTACAAATAATAAATAGTTACTTAATCTATAATAATAAATAGCTAAAAGTTAATAACACAGGAAAAGTGGAAAAAACCTGCACAAAATATCAGACAGATGATCGAAAAATTATACGTGTAAAATGTACCCGACGATATTATGTTTTTTCGATTATTGCAAAGCATTTGATACCATCATTTGGAACAGATTATGGCAAATACTGATGAAGATGGGAGTTCCTAATTATTTGATCCACTTAATCAGAAATTTATATCTGAAGAATACGACTTACGCAAGAATGGGATCGGACTTATCCGGTAGTGACCATGTAGAACAAGGAGTTTAGCAGCGTCCCCTCCCAGATACTTTTTAACATATATATAGTGAGGTGGCTAATGTGAAATGTTACTGAAAATTGGAATGGCGGAAGAAAAATTATTACAAATCTAAGATACTCTGATGATCCAGTGTTCTTTGCAAATACGCAAGAAGAAATGAAAAAATGTTTAATAGAGTGGAAACAACGAGCGCACAAGTAAACTTAAAACTAAATAGATCTAAATGTTCGTTGACGGTTATTGACAGCATCCAAAGTCTACTAATAGTCTTTAGTTCAATAACGGACATTAAAGTTAGATACTTTGGAGTACTCCTTACACATAAACTAGGAGGATGAGAAGATGAAATAAAAAGAAGACTTGGAATAGCAAGAATGTCAGTAACAAGATTAAGTAAAATATGGACCAACACGTTACATGGATTGTATCATATGGATAAACCAACATGAAATTAAAGATAATGGAGAATATGCGTAAGGCGGAGGATCGGCAGATGTGGAGGAAATTAACAATCATCATTGCATATGTTAGTCACGACATCTGGAATCAGATCCAATAGGGTGACCCAGAGAAGACAGACTTTTTGAATAACTCAACTACTCGATAAAAATTTTTAAATGAAATTTTATTTAAAAATAGGAAAACGGGGGTTAGCTTACAATCATTTATGGAACACAATACCTTTCAGATGACCGTCATTTGCATCAATACATTCATTCAGTCTTTAAAAATTATTTCCAGTATATGTCGCTGAATTTTTGGAATTTCTTCAGAAATCCGAGTTTTCAGATATTCCAGATCTCGTGCATGTGTTTCGTAAATGCTGTTCTGAAGGTATCACCAGAAAAAAAAACGCGTAACTTTGATTTTTTTTCGAAACTCTCTTTGCACTATCGTGATTGATTGACGCCGAAAATATCGTTCCACGGAAAACGCGCACTCTTTCTCGTTATAGGATGCTGTGATAGCTGAAACCTGACAAAAACGAATCTCCCGTGTGTACACCAAGGTTTACGTTATAGCATTGTTACCAACTGTGTTATTAAAAAAACAAAACCCTCCATCTTCTCTAATTCATCCTATATATATATATAATATATGTATATATATATATAATATATATATATATATATATATATATATATATATATATATATATATATATATATATATATATATATATATATATTATTAAGGAGTATTCGTTATCCGGAATGCAAATAACGATTTTGGTTTGAAAATATCTTGTTAATTTATATATTATACACACTACAGACATGTACGTATAATTTATATTTATATATTATAAGTGCAATGAGGCGAACAATAAGCGATTGTGTTAAAGCTATTGTCATCTGTGGATTGAAACTACTATGCGAAGGAAAGATCATCAAGAGGAGTTAGTCGACTAACATCTTAGCTGTGATCTTATAAATTACTCTCAGTGGATTACTATGGTTTTCCACCTTCTTTAAGTAATACGCGCTGCTACGTTCCCGAATTATAGTACATCTGGTACACTCATGTCTCGACGGATATGATCATTTGCACCAGTGTACGTTGACTAGTGATCGTTAAAACTTTCGTTTGGAAGTATTCGATGAGTTTTACATTTGAAGCAGAGGCAGTACCCTAAAATAATAAACCGTGCCTCTGGAAAGGTTTGTTCGTTTTATATGATAATAATTTCTAATGTAAGGCTAGGTCAGAGTTTCTCTAAACTCTAGGGTAGGTACATCGTGTTTTATTAAATCCAAGTTTTGGTTTCTTATCCCCCCTCCCTAATTTCAGTTTATATATTTATACTATAATTCGTATTATAATGTAAAAAATATATTCCATTGTTCTGTTTAATAATTGATTCTACAGTTGAATAGATATAATAATAATTACAATAATAACAATGTCATCTTTTCCTGTAATTTTTTACAGTCCTAACAGAATAATTTTATTAAAAATATTACCGCCATATTCTATTACCTACTTATCATCTTTAAATAATCGTGGGTGTTAATAGGCCTGTATATATATATACAAATCGAATATTACTTTGTAATTCACATTTTTTTTTTATTTCTTTTATTTACAAATCCTCGATTACTAAGATCATTTCCATCTAAGGGTAGGGTTATATGGCATTAATTAATCCGGTTTCTGCAAGAAATTTTAATAATATATCTATTTTTTGGGGGTCATCTTGTAGTACTTCTAGTGAACAGGTTGATGATATATTGTAAAGGTTTCGATGGTTTGCATATTTTGCACATTCCGGTAGTATGTTTATTAGTACATTAAATTATTAATTAATTGTTCGTTAGTATTATCTAATATATATATATATATATATATATATATATATATATATATATATATATATATATTAAATTCCCCTCATTCTCTACATTTAAATCGGTATTTGTTAGATTATATATATATATATATATATATATATATATATATATATATATATATATATATTTATTTATTTATTAAATTCCCCTCATTCTCTACATTTAAATCGGTATTTGTTAGATGATAAGTAAGTGTGCATGATTATGTTTATACAGACTGCGGCGAATGATGTATTTATCGCGATAGTAGGCTACGATTTTTTTTATCCGGATTTGTTTAATTCACTTCCGCGTTTACACGTTCCGTCTTTGTTTATCTTATTATTTCTATTTCTGTTTTATTTTTTTTTATAATTCTGGGTTTTTGAAATATTTGTTGTTTAACGAAATTTCGTGGTAATAGTAATAGTATCGGTATAGTAATTTGCAACAAAATTTATCGATTTCTCTTCGATGTTAGTACGAAAAATTGTCAAATGTCAAATGTTTAATCGCTCTTTTACGATTCGTATTTTAATTGCCGACGTTTTTTATTGATTTTTCTTTATTTTTTTTTTTTTTTAATTTCTGGAAGAAAAATCAAATTTCTCCGTATCCACATTATTTCGTTTTTCGAGCGTGGATCGTCGTTACAAATTTATTGTCTTCGTTGGGTTATTATTAAACTTATTAACTATTTAAAGAATTTTGTTAATATACATATTTTTTATATATAAACATATACTCACACACGCCCACATATAAGTATGTATAAATATATATGTATGTATATATATATATATATATATAATTTATGTTATTTTAATCATATCATTATTATTAATTATGTTCTTCGGCCTGTTATCGGTATTATTGTTGTTGCAATAATAATAAAAATAAAATAATAATAATTATTATTATTAATTATTCTTTACATAATTATCGTTGATATTCGGAACTAAAGAGACATTCCAAGAGATTTATGTATAAAGGTGTGTAATATGTATATATGGTATTGTGATTGTGAACGTATGTTCGTAATAATAATAATAATAATAATAATAATAATAATAATACGTAATTTAATATAATCATTTTAAAATTAATAATAACGATAGAAATAATTTAAGGACTACAAATATAAACGATGTGTTGTCAAGAGTGTGTGTAATAGTATGATAACAGTGAACGCGGAATATCGAAATATTTAACTTGCGATGATACAAAATTAAACAATGAATAATTTATAATTGCGGTAATATTTGGGAATTTTATATACGGGAAAATTTTAATTTTACACTTATATAAGGCGATTATATTTATTTGGATATGCGAACGCGCTGCATCAGAAACAATTTGGTATCGTCAGTTATTTTATGACATTGTTGAGAATATTTAAATACAAGTAGAAAAGTTAAACACACAAACATACATATATACATATGAAATATAAAAAAGTAATCGGACAAATATATGAATAAATATCGATTATCTCTTATACTTTTCTATTGTTTGTCGATTTTTGAACATTACAGCTTGCTGATATATTCATTGATATATTCGTTGAGACTATGGATTACACTTTCACGCAACTACATTCGCCATACCGTGTTCCGCCATTCTTATCGTCTGTTGTCTTTCGTTAGTCGCTTCATTCTGTCCGCATATCGTATTTCCGCCTTTCCACGTTCTCTTCTGCCTTCTATCGCGTCTTCCAGAATTAATTTTTCAACGGCATTTAGCCCTACTGTACAACCGACATAATTCCGTTACTACATCTCGTATAGGTGTACAGGTGGGTTATTTGATTACTATAGTTATAGTTTGTTATCCAATATTTAATCGATATTCCGAATTATTAAAATCGTTTATTACTGTTTCAAGTTATCGGAAGAGCATCTCTTCATCATCTCCTTTTTTCTAAACATCTTGCCGAATTGTTAGGGAAAGTAAATAAATATACATTCTGCGAACATGTGGGTTAATATTAAATTGCAATTTATCAAAGAACTTCTTATACTGGTTTATGTGAACTTCATTGACATATATATTTCGGTCATTTTAGAGGATTAGATATCTTTTACATGCAGTTCCATATTTGTCAGATTGGAGCTATCGTAGTGAAATAAATTTTTATTTTTAAAGCTAAGTTTTAAGTTTAAAGCTGATTTCTTTCTTAGAAGAGGATACGGCAATCGCGAAATCATAGTTTTCTTTGTTTGAGCGACATAAAACCGCCGCGTTAGCCGTCGATCAATATACATTCTGAGATATATTACACAGTTTGCAGAATTTCATTGTAACGGTTACGTATTGGAGGACATGTTACTTAGTAAAGATGGTATGTTGGCACTTGAGTGGATTAAATGTTATACGCTATTTATGTGTCCACCTTACGATTTGATTCACACGATTTAACTAGTATATTCTGGAACTGAATTAGCAGCTAGGGTAGCTATATCATCAGCAAATGTTTTGCTAGTATTGTTTGATGTGAGATAGGTATATCCGCTGTATAGATGTTGTGTAATATCGGACCAAGCAAACTGCCTTGTAGCGCTGAAGCTAAAAATTTATGTTCTGCGACGAGACATAATTTATTCTAACGACAAATGTTCTAAGTATGATGCGAAGAATTTATAAAGGTCTGGAGTTAAAAATTGTTTTAGCGCATCTCGAACTAAATAATTACGAAATCTTATAAACTAAATAGGCTTTCATGTTTTTAGGTTTGCATACAGCTGAATTTATGACAAAATTTTCACTCAATGCCTCATATCGTATTTTTGTTTTATCTCCTAATACGACGGATGAAAAATATATATGTATATATAAATATATAATATGAGATTAAAGATCTGCGAGTGTAGTATAATAATAATAATAATAATAATAATAATAATAATAATAAATGTTCATTGTTTAGGTTTATAAAGGTTTAGATGTGTCGTCAAATAAGATCAGCGTTGAAGATAGATGCGGCGTACCACATCATATGCTAGATATATTAAAACCTTCAGATCGATTCACTGTGATGGATTATAGGAATAGAACGCTTCCAATTGTATCCTTTTGCTTTACTTTATTGAATGTATATTGTCGTACATACTCGTGATATTGTATACATGATGTCGACGTTAATTTCGGATATGATTATTTCAATAGTTTCAATAAATAATTATAGTCGCAATAATAATTTTTTATCCTTTTTCATTTCAACTTTTCTTTTTTAATTATTATTGCGGACAAAATCGTATTTCGAAAATCTACGAGAGTTCGCTTAGATCGTCTGAATGTGTACCTACTTCGAAATTTGAATCGATTCCAACGACAGAAAATTGAATACAAAGCTAAAGAAAGTTGGAAAAAGAACATTGAAATGCACCGCTGTCGATAGTAGTTCTTAAAATACATTCTCGTTAATGACAGTCGAAGCGGTTGGAATAAAGAATAAGGCGGGGTAGGTGGGGCTATTTCGTTCTAATGTTGAAAGGAGGTCTCGAGAAGAGTTGGTCCGATGTCATTTTAAAACGCTAATTTGGCAATGTGGTCGATTTTTTTTACCTAGACGCAGACTGAAATAGGATAATTGCGAACTTACAAAAATAATGCGTTTTCTTTAACAAAACTGTTTATTGTACTTTTAATAAATACGAAAACGTGATATTTCTAAATATTTATATATATTTAGACACCCACACACACACACACACAGACATATATATATATATATATATATATATATATAATGTAATATTTTTTTGTTTCAATACGTACGAGTAAATATATATTTATAATTTCCTATTAAATATTTATCGTATTTTATATTTATAGATTTTATTTATCTTCGTAATCGAGTTGGTTAGAAATGACGTTTTGTCTTTTGAAGCGATCATTAATTTAAGAGATTATATAATGCGTTTGATTAACATTACAACGCGCGAACTGTGCGTGTGCCATTAAACATCATTAGTGTTTAAAAAAATGAATAAAAAAAGATTAAAAAAAAAATTATTTTAGCGGCTATTAATTTAAAATTATATAATAATCTTTTCTCCTTGTTATATAATATTACGATAAGTTTAACAGTTTTATGAAACATCAGCCTACTTTCCGAAATATTAATTCCTGGTAATAGCGGGAGATAAAATTTTCTTCTAGTTACGTGCATTTTTCATTAGTTAATAGTAGTTAATTAGATGTTTATTATTTTTTAATAGTATAAAAAAAATTATCCGAATATCGAAATCACGTGCTCTTGTTGTTGCTACTGCAGAAAACATATTGCACGCGATATATAAATAATATTTGATTCGCGATTATAGAAAATTTATTATTTATTATTTATAATATATTTTCGTAAATATAGTCTAGTTTTACAGAGAAAATTTATATTATCATTTCGGTATATTTCAAATAAAATCGATCTAACAGTCGATATTACATTTCGGATATATAATAAGTAATTCGTAGTTGGTATAATTTGTCTATTAATCGCCCACGCTCTGATTATGTTTGAAAGTGTAAGTATATATATATATATGTATATATTTTCCGAGTGTGGGCATTGTCCAATATCTTGTGCAGCTCGGATCCAATTGATTCTTGCCCATTTAACGTCATCTCACCACCTAGCCATAGGCCTCCCTCGCGCGGAAGCCGCTCTTAAATGTCTTTCCACATTTTAGCCTGGCGATCCATTCCACTGCGTCTACTAATTTCGTCTGTTCCCTAATTCATGTAACCGTGGTGTGATCTTTCAGCTTGATTTCAAGAATAATCCTCTCGTTAGCCGTTTGGATTTTCCTAATGCCACTCAGGCGAGCGATATTCTTCTTTTAGTTTCCAGCTCTATTATATTATTCTTATCCGTAGTAATTTCCTGTTCCATGTATATGTATCGACTTATGCGTTCAATTTTTTCGCAGTTTACAGTTGTATTTATTTAATGAGTACATTATAATTATGTATAATTCGCTCGAACTAGTTCCATTCCGTCAGTCGCATGTTTGCGTATTCGTCTTTTTTATGCATACACTATTTTCGGAACGAGAATTTATATTTTATCATTGTGTGCGTAATGAAAATTCTTATTTACTATAATAAATCCCACTAATACATATATGTGTATGCATCATTAAGAAAATAATATTTTCTAAATTTTAATTTAAAATTGGAAATACGGGCTATTGTAATTGTAATATATCTACACGCACATATACATACATAGAAGGGAACATGGATTGAAGAACACGGCCAATGAATTATACCGAAAAATAAGAAATGTAAAATATTGCAAAGATTATTATAGGACCGTTACTTCAACACCGCACGCGTCTAAAGTACTACTTAAGACAATTAAAAATCGATTAAAGCAACAATGAAAAGCAACATGGTTTCAGGAAAGACCGCTCAACACGTCATATTGTTTTGCTACCTCTGATAGGAGAACGCATAATAAACTGTGGCAGACGTCTATATGTAACTTTCGTATACTATGGAAAAGCTTTTGATAAAGTAACTTGGAGTAGTGATCTTTTCCTGTTGTTAAGTAGAATAGCATGGTCAAAAACATTAATTACAACAATAAAAAAGTGACCGTCAAATTCAACGACATCGATTCGGAAAAAACAAATATAATAAGTAAAGGAGTAAGGCGGGGACGTTTTCAATGCTTTTACGCAAATGATTATAAATGAAACGTACAGTGAATTTAACCAAAAGGATCGAAATTTGAGGCAAAAGATTACACGTAATTAAATTCGCCGATGATCAAGATTTACTAGCACACAGTTCCAAAACATTTTCAGTGATGATTCAAAAATTAAATACGGTAAATGAAGATTAATACTGAGAAGACGAAAGTAATGGAAATTGTCATGGTCTTTCCGCGAATAAAGATAAAATTTGAAAAAGAAATAATAGAACAAGTAAAAACATACGAATATTTAGGACAGACCATAACAACACGTACTCTAGATTCTATTCTAGATATTAACAGTCTTATAGCAATGGTGAAAAAACTTGTCAACGATAAATACACACTTATTAGGACGGACGGTTTTGTTTTAAAATTACTCGATCGAAAGTTTCGAATGAAATCATTTCTGGAATACAATATCGTTCAGATGACCACCGTAAGATTAAATGAAAAAATAAGTATATTGCAAAATATCCTGAAGCACGTTATTGAAGATAAGGTAATGGAGAAAAAAATCGTGGAAGACCACGAACAACTTTCATCTACATAGTGCTAAAGGAAAGTGGACTTATCCGGAATTAAAGAAGAAAACTTGCGACAGGCTTGCACGGGAGTGTTTGGTACATGGTGCGAACGAACCTACGGATTGGTACATTAATGATGATGATAATATATAAATATATATATTATACATATATGTATGTATGTAATTTTACATTTATTACAATTCCTAAGAATGCTGATGTTCATCAGCTTTCGTTTCTTCACATAAATATATATACATGCATATGTGTATATATATATATATATATATATATATATATATATATATATGTACGCGCGTTATATATATGAATATATATATATATATGTGTGTGTATGTATTTTTCTTTATTGGATTCAATATCGCCTTGGTATTTGCAGATTGATAAGAATCAATTGCGAGTTGTATCAATCCTTGTCGTTGAGTACAATGTTTATATACACACACATATTTTATATGTATAAATATATAAATATAAATATATATATATATATATAATGTATATTTATTTATATATCACGTTAAAATAAGTTTTATTTTTAACTTTAAATTTTATGTTTCCTTGTTTAGTCGTTAATAACGTTAGAGCCTAGTTATCGCGAATTAAAATGTAGCACGCTTAGGAGTAGGAAAATATACTATATAGTCCACAGTGTTGGTTATAAATCTTAAGAACACTATTCGTAATAAAGATATCTAAATTCTGATAATGAAGTTATTTTACCATTCCTGGAAAATCAGTTCTCTTAACGGTATTTCTATATAAGGGTTGCCATTGTCGCGTATGCAGTTGTGGGGTCGTAGTGGTATGTTAAATGATTGTGAACTTTATATATATATATGTGTGTGTGTGTGTTTGTTTGTTTCTTTTTAAATTAATTGTCGGGATAATCATTGATGTATTGACCTATCGGAATTTTTCTTATAGCGATTGTTGTTAACGAGGTTTTTTATTCTATAGCAAATTTTAAAAAAAAAAATCTTTTTCTAATTTTTGTAAAATTTATTAATTTGGTTTTTTACCAAAATAGTAGTATTTCTTATTATAAAAACATAATTTTTTCTTTTTAATAATTATATTTATAAGAATTAAAAGAAATATATTTAAAAATCTTTTACTTTTCAATTTTAACGACATGAAAAAAAACACAATAAAAAACAAGCTAAAGACGTCACAGTGACACATGTTAACGTGACAAAAAATAACGTTTAAGAGTGAAAACTTCAACTAGCTTTGTATTAGAACAAATAAATATATATAGAATAAACAAAATTTTATAAATATTATAAATTGAATAAAAAAAATAATAAACTCGTAAGATAAAGAAAATACGGCAATAGCATAATAGATTCGTATGATGTACACTTAAGTGCATACACATACGTATTCCGACACATAAACAAATGACTACACGAATAATAATGTTAAAAATGTAAAAATACACATGTTATCATAACATGGAACAAATATGTCCTCTCTATACTTAAGATATACATTCAATAAATAATAAATATATACGAGGCGTATGTTATTATTTCGTACGTTTTCCAGTACAAATTACAATTATTCAAACTACGTTATAAATAGAATGCGGATTTTTCGAACCTTAAAATTTATTTATTTATTTTTCGAAATTTAAAATCATTTTCGTCATTTATAAAAAAAAAAACAATTTTTTATAAAAACTTTTTCATATCGTAAATTATATGAGCATTGAGAACTAGAGATAGTATAAAACGCTACAGTATACGAAATTTTTATTAACTGTCCGCATGCAGATATTACACTTTTACTTAAATAATTTGACGTCATAAGAAATAATTAAATGTTTTTCGAAATTTAATTCGTCCAATTGGTGACGTTTATCACTTAGAATATTTTTTAGATGAGAAAGCGCGCCACATTTATTTAGAAAAACGAAAATCGGTAACAAAAGTTTAACAACATAGAAAACCGAAATGAAAAGTAAAAATAAACGCTAAAAGTAAAATCGATTTATCATTCTAGTCACAGACACGAAATATGATATAGAACGACCATACAAACTTTTCTACTTCTACACGACTAAAAATAGCAAAAATAAAAAAAAATTTTTATCAGTGGATCTTTTTTTTAAATACGTTAAAATAGGTTAAAAAAAAGTACAAATCATCATTTTCGATATTTTTCGACATTTATTTCAATTTCGTCCTTTATTTTTTCGGTAATTTTCGCCAAAGTAAAATTTGGTTTGCGGAATCAGCGAACTTCAATTCGAATTCGTCTGTGTTCACATCTTCTGTAGCGTGTCGTAAAATAGTTCGACAAATGCTGAGAAATCCGCACTCTAGTTATAAATTGAAATCTAGCTTCTCGATCAAATCTTTTGCTTGGTCAGTTAGCTCCGCGATCTGTTGCCAGCCATTATTTAAAGCGCGAGTTCGATATTTTACGAGTATGTGATCGACAGTTTCGTCATCTTGCCCGCAGTCGCATGTTACGTCATTTTTTATCCCTAATTTATTCAACAACGTTTCACATGTTCCGTGTTACGTCCTGATTCAATAAAGTCTGGACCATAATTTTCTCGGTAGATCAAAACTGGGTCTCGAATAAGATTACGTTTATCTAGATTGTCGGTCGACCATGTTTGCCCTGAGTTACGTCGAATTTATCCTCGAGATTCATTGTACCGATTTTTTGTCCCCGGATTCCTTGATTTCAAGCGATCTATTATACGTTTGTATCTGTATCATGAGAGTTTCGTTGCTAATATACTTTTCCCATTCTTTTACTGCGACCTTTTTTCTTCGGATATCAAGCGATAACCACGCTACTGGTGTGGACTTTATAGTAATTGCTCTCGTAATCGTGTTGAGTTGCATATCAATTTTTTAAACGTGAATGTTCTTGTACGAAGCTGGAGCTGCCTATTTCAGCGACAGTTTAATGTACGTTGTTCCTGCCAGCTTATGTATTCTGTTTACTCTTGTTCGTATTTTAGCTACGACGTTTTCGATATGCTTCTGATAAGTAAGTTGTCTGTCCAGTAAGACACTCAGATAATTAGGCTATGTTTAGTTCCTTTTTAGCGAAATCGGTAACCAAATGGAAGCATGACAACATATTTTTCTCCTTATTCAGTTTTAGTCTCCATTTCTTGAAATATTGAATCAGTTTTGTTTTTTTTTAAAATGTTCCTCAAGAACATTTTCTGTTATTTCCGTTATATTATTCTCGTTAAGTAGCGCTAGGTCATCTGCGTAGATAAATTTTCTGCATCTAGTTATTGGTAAGTCCGAAATGTATAGATTTTACACTAAAGAAGATAGTACGGAGCTCTGGGGTAGTCCGTTGTTGAGTATTCTTGTTCGACTAACCTTTCCGTCTACGCTGAATGTAAATTTGTGGTTACTTAGCATTTCGTTAATCAGCGTATTTAAGATCTTGTAAGGAATTATTTCAGACCTCTCCGCAGTACGGTGTGCCGAAGAGAGATCAATGAACGTGACAGAAGTTTTCTTATTAAGTTGATATAGATATTTGATGTATATTGTCAGGGCAGTAATCTGATCCACGCAGCTTCTTGAATTTCGAAATTCTTCTTGTATAATGGGAATTTCTTCAATAGGACGTTTTATTTCATTGTATATTATTCTTTCAAAGGTATTTTAGATGACGTTTAACAATGAGATTGGCCGATAGTTTTCTGCTTTTGATCTTTTCGCGGTTTTTATTTTGGAATCCTCGAAAAGCTGAGAGAGTTTTGCAGTTGACCGAATATTGTTACAGAACTTAAGTATCCAATTTTTTTTATTCTTTATAAACCCCGGATACATATCGTTTTTACCAGCAACGATTTTTAATCGCTGTTTCAAGGTGTCTTTAATTTATCAAATATAGTGATCGCTCATCGGCTGTTTTTAGAAGAGCAATTCTTCTATCTTATAACGTCGGGCTTAAACAATTATAAATGATATATTCGAGGTTTTTTATTTCTGCTATTGACTTGCTAGATAAATCTTTTACCTTGATAAATTTCCACTGGACGCGCTGTTTAACACATGTGACTATACCATATTTTTTGTTGTAAACGGCTGCGGCCAATTCGAACCTATTTAATTTCGATCATCCGCTACGTGAGTTTCTTCTAGCTTGAGTATATGTATCTTCTCATCTGTAGGAAGTTTTTATAAAATTTCCTTCTTGAGTTAAACCTTCTACATCGATTTGTATTATTCGGAAATGCCCTTATTGTTCTTCAGAGAACCCTGAAAAGGGTCGTTTCGGTTACGAGTTTTGAATGATTTCATTGTAACCCAATATAGCGAGAGGTTCATTTACACGTTCGCTAACAGGGTCCAACTCATTTTGAGTCTAAACATGTAGTCTCTCCTATAATGTTAATTTATTTCGACGTATTTTGCACGTATTGTAAGATTATTTACATAATCTATTTTTCGTACACTAAAGTAAATATAGATTTATTATAATGACTATAAAATAAATCGTTCGTCGTTAATATTTAAGAATTATTACATTTTTATTATATGATTTTTATTATTGCTAACTCGTAGTTAAATTATAAAATGTCGTTACCTGCCGAGAAAAATTAATAATGATTATCTAAGTAGTTGTGTATATATATTATATATATAATGTGATATATATATATATATATATATATATATATATATATATATATATGTTTTATTCGTTGTAACAGATTTGAAATTGTCGGTATGTTCAATTTTCCAGGATATATATTTCCTTTTAATAGTTTTTTCTTACTCATTAAAGGAAGTGTTTTATCGCTAGGGTACTTGTGCCCTGTTGATGGACTGTATCCGAAGTTCTTGATATTTATTTATATTCGAGCGATCGTATACGCTGTTCATTATGAATGTTCTTGATTTTCCTCTTGACCTTTTGCCTGTAACTTTACCCTCTATTATATCTTTTATCATGTGCTGACGATTTCTATTTTCTGCTTTTAAACAGCCTAATAAAGTAAAACGCTGGTAATAGATTAAAGTTTTCACGTGTAAAATTTGAAAAATCGTCAAATTTATAAACAAATATATAATATATATTCTACTTCTGCCAACTCATTCCTAGCCACGTAGGTTATCTACGAAGGGTATAATCGTCTTCTCTTGTATGGGGAATACATCCGTCAATGTATTCAGCCCATCCCTTAAACTAGGTCGCGAATTCTAGTTCTTTTCAATATTTTGGTTGACGTGACGTCCGCGATTAGCTCATTGCAGTGTCCGCGTATGCGCATTGTATTCCAGCCCGCTGCTCTATTGTTTCGTCTACCATGCACATTCCCCAAGTTTACGATGAATACCTTCATTGGTAACGTATCACGGTATTCTGTATATCAATCTTAAAGTTTTATTTTGAAAGCGTTGTATTATATTTCTGTTTGTCTTTTACGCATATCTCTGTATTTGTGCAGCAAAGGTTTTAATCAGATTTTTCGGTTGGTTCTTAGAGTAGATATATATTTGGAAAATAAATCGTTTTTTATTTCTTGTAGTTCGTGTTTAACTCGCCTAGTT
This sequence comes from Coronaproctus castanopsis, assembly GCA_032883995.1. Taxonomy (NCBI): domain Eukaryota; kingdom Metazoa; phylum Arthropoda; class Insecta; order Hemiptera; family Monophlebidae; genus Coronaproctus; species Coronaproctus castanopsis. The sequence goes on along the minus strand of CM065052.1, from coordinate 261,186,898 downwards.
AGTACATTTAATTTTTGTGTTTATTTTCTGATGCTCTATACCTTTGTCATAGAGCACACGTTTTTTTCTGGCTTATAAGCTGTCTTATATATTTAGGATAACTGTCAATGCGGATATCTGCTTTATCCGGAGTGGAATTGGTGACTGCATTCTGCAGTTGTTCAGTAAATTGTCTCACTGCATGCTCAATTTGTTCCGATGTTTTTAATTTGATTGATAAATCTGTTCCCTGTTGTAAAATATGTTTATACCATTCCCAGTCAGTTTTCCTGTTATGAAGCATTTTTGTTTTTACTTTGTATATTACCTCGGTACTTACAGTAGCTATTATTGGCGAATAATCAGAAAAAATCAGATCAAAGCTTGATTGTACTGTTGTTGATTTTAAATGTATGCCTTTTTGATCAAAAACAGGTCTAATAGATCAGGAATAGTATGTCGGTTCACCGGTTGAAAGAAATCTACACTTTTGTTCATTAGTTGCTTTATAGAGAGATTCGTGCCTCTTGTATTAGTTAGTCCGTGATACATAATGGATATGTTTCGCATTAAAGTCTCCGCCAACTAGAAATTTAGGTACAAGTTATAAATAGAAGATTTGTTGAATTTTGTAACATTTATTGTATGTCTCGTACAGATAGTTGGTTTCTTGGTTGTTCAACTATAATGATTGTGGCCTGTATTTCCGCAGTAATTGTCGCATTCATAATGCTTTATATGGTGTCTTACAATTATCGCAATTCCTCCATGCGTGTTGCCAGTAGGTATAAATGATAAATTTCCAAAATACGTATATTATGCATACGTGTATACGTAATCGAAACGATTATCTATTAGAATGTTCCACAACGGATAGAAAATCGAGGGTCGATGAAAAAGTGTGCAACACGTGTCTCGGAGTACGCGGTGTATAAAATCGCGGATTCAACACGTCAGATTCCGTTTATCGACCGGTTTCAATATTTTATATCTTCTTTTAACGTCTAAAGTTGATTTAAATCCGGACTTTCGGGTTCACCCTATTTATTAAAAAAGAAATAAAAATTGACAAAAAAAAAATGGGCTAGTACCTTCACCCGGAAACTAAAGCTGTACCATTCAAAGTGTCTTTTTTATTATTTTTTGTTATATTTTTTTATTAAATTAATCCAAACTAGATAACTGAAGAATCTGTAATAACGATTATCGCTCAACAAAATTTAGCGATAATTTTACGACAAAATTCGTTTTTAATTTAATTCATACCAGGTGCTGCTCTTACGATATACCCCATCTATCGCAAATTGTCTGGACGTTACGACTTCACGCATATAAAAGAGGTATGCGAAAAATTTGCAAGGTCGACTAAGTCATTCCAGAATAAAATTCTATCAGACGGAATCGTGAATTTTTAATTTTTCGTCGATGATTTAGGCTAAAAAAAAAAAGAGAGATTGTATCGGTTTTCGTGTAACTAGTTTGGTCAAGTACTTATACAATGTATTATATACATGTATATATATATATATATATATATATATATATATATATGTATATATATATATATTCTCTACTGGTCTATAAATATTATAATGTATGTATATATATATATATATATAACTTTCAAAATGTGTTTTCTATGCAGGATGTAGGTTGATCCATTTTATCGAGTTTCTCAAGGCTCCTGGTCGTATAAATGATAATACGACTATTTGAGCGTATAGCCAGCATGAATCTAGTTTTTTGAAAAATAAATTATATTAATTGGGTTTGACTACATAGGAATAACGAGTTGAATACAGTCCACGTCTTAAACGATAATTTAAATATACTGCTAAAGTGACGTAAATACGTTTATTTTATATGTTGGATCACATTTTACGTATATATTGACGATATTGTATCTGTGATTTTGCCTATGTATATATATATATGTATATGCATATGTATATATATATATATATGTAACATATAATTTGGCATACCAGGCGGGGGCAACAAGGGTCTCTTCCCTTCATCACGTTAATAATTTTTTTATTATCGATCGTAATTTCAATTGTTCGTCCGGATCTATTGGAATATTCAGTCGGGCATGATTTTCACTGGTGAATCTTAACTTTAAAGCCCGATTTTGCGAATTCGTTCCTCTATTTGTATTTAACCATTACGGTAGTTCTAATTCTAAAATATTTCTTTAAGAGGAAAACGGCTATTTTAAAAATGTTTCGTCGACGATGTTCAATGATAGCTGAGGATGTTTTAAAATCTCTCATGATATTTTTATTTTTATGACTTTACACCTTCTTCGTATACATTTTTATGAAATAACGGTCTTGTTTTTCGAACGAGCGAATTTTAAGAAATGACGCAAGTTTGATTTGTTACAGTTTCGGAAAAATTTCGTTTGTGGGTAACGTTTGAATTTTAATCGTCGTTTAACGAATTATATGTGGTGACCCGTTGTTTTTTTTTTAATACTGCAGTTGGTAACATTGATACAACGCAAACCGCGTGCTCCACGTTTAGTGTACAGACGAGAGATTCGTTTTAAGTCGATTATTCGTCATCCAGATAAAATAATTTTTTTTTTTTTTTTTTAAGTTTTAAGCAGCTAATAGCTGCTGATTCTATACTAATCGAGAAGATTATCTATTTCTCATTTCTTATCATTATTTAAAATTCTGTTTTCTTATCATTAATTAAACTAATTATAAAAAATTCTAAGTACAACAATTTAAAAATCCGATAACAGTAATCTCATCCCCAGACACCAACTATACCTAAAAAATACCACCATCCAGTCCTCCGTATAAAAAAAATAACAAAAATCATTATAAATTTTTTTTTCCTAGTTTCAGTTATCACGGCATCCTATAATTGTGAGGTGCGCGCGTTTTACGTGGAACGTTATTTTCGACGCGAATCGAAAGTAAAGAGAGTTTCGAAGAAGAATTCAAAAGTTAGGCGATTTTTTGTAAAGATACCTGAACAGCCGCATTTAAGAAACACGTCCACGAGATCTGGTAGACGCGAAAACTCGGGTTTTTGGAGAAATTTCCGAAATTCAACAAAAGTCTTCGAAAGTGTAAAGACTGAACGAATGTATTGTAAATGGCCGGTCGTCCGAATGATATTGCGTTCGACCAATGATTGTAAGTCAATCTCTGGTTTTGCTATTTTTAAATAGAATTTCATTCAAAATTTCGGTCGAGTAATTTTCTAGTTGTTCAAAAGACAATAAAAATGCCCGTCTTCTCTGGGTCACCCTATATTTATATCGCAAAATGTAAAAACGTCTGACCGTATTCCTTGCTTCCGGCCATTCGAACTAGCCGGAGAATGTTATTATATCCGGTGGTCTTTACGTTACTCTTAGACTATAAAACGGAACTAAAAGAAATCTCCGGCTAAAATAGATTTTGGAGAATTTCTGTAAAATAAACAGAAAAGTAAATACATTAATGAATGGAGGAATTAGGAGATGATATCGCAGGATGTTTAAACGATGATAAATGTAATATAAATAAATAAATAAAATGAAAGTATCCGGTGTTGTTAGTTCAGTACTATTGTATTTACTACTATTACTACTACACTACTAAATATTCGCTAATATTCGGATGTGCTTACCTTGAGGCTGTCGCTCTATATCTATCATTCATACTCCACATTTTGCGAGGGTAATAACCGGTTTTTGTTTAATTGCATGTATACTTTACCATATATATATATATATACACACACACACACACACATATATATATATATAATGAATAGAGTGATTCTTTGTCTATATGCTTTAAAACTATTCTTCGTTGTTCGTCAAAATGATTATTAGCCAGCTGGGTTAGATGTTAATGACCGCGCATTGAACAAGAATAAGAAACGCTACAGCCCGTAACGGCATCTAGGCCATTAGTGGGAAGAAACGGAATCGACCGGATTAGATTTTTGGCAAAAACTAATTTGCTAAAAACAAACAACAAAAAAAAAAAATAGGAAAGAGAACAAAGAACCGTCCGATAAAAATAATAAAACCGGATTGTCTATCTCGCTCAGATTCTTTGTTGGATTCTTAGAGAATAACCCACTCGTACGTGCATTCTAAATAGTATATATATATATATATATATAATAAAAACTTAACGCAATTAATACATATGTATATATATATATATATACACTGTAAAAGCTTAACGTAATTAATGTTATTAAAATTAAATAAATTCTTAGTATTAATACAAAGAAGAAAATGCAAACACTGTGATCAGTAATAAGAACAAGTAAAGCTCTAAACGAATGATGACGTAAATATTTAATTTGTCATCATATTTAAAATTAAGCATCGTCTTTTGTTGTATATATATATATATATATCATTTAATAATTATAATATATTTAATGTGAATAAAAGGCGTGCACTGGACTGTACTACATGGTTAAAGGGCCAAAATTACATATATATGTTTGTGTGTATGTAATATATAACTTGTCTTATTTAAATTGTTTTATTTATAAGTAAAGTGTGCATGATTGTATCGACGTATTCAAAAATATCTATATACGTTTTTGTCTATCAATTTAAGAAATTTATAGATAAGATATATATATATATAATACACACATGTAGATGAATAAATGCGGATTTCTTGTATGTGTTTAAATATATTACAAAAGTATATTTATAATATTATTATAAAGTAAATTCCTTTGCGATTTCTGTATTATATAATTTGAATGTTTTATGGATTTTGTTCTTTATTCTAATTTACGTTATTTGAATTTATCTTCTTTCTCTGCTTGACGAGGATCTCTCGAAATTTGTTCGAAAATTTTATTTTTGAAATTTTTAGGCTTTTAACATCTGGCATTATGTTTTGTTCAATTTTTTAACGTATGTTTATTTCGTAAATACACTTTTTATTCTTCTATGTATCTATTTTCTATTTTTCATGTCATCACTTTTTTCGGATAGTTTTTTTTTTTTTGGTCCATTTGTCTTCCGGTTTGATTCTTTCAATTTTTCTTTGATTAACTTTTATTTTTTATTATTGGAACTGACCTGGTCAAAACTTTTTTATTCACACTTATTTACTTATTTTTTGTTGGTTTATCTAGGTATGTCTCTGTATTTATTTTAACGAATTCGTTGCACATATATTCGGTTTAATGTATATTTAATTTAATAGATATTTGTGCGTTTAATTTCATATATATATATATATATATATATATATATATATATATATATATATATATATATACTTATTTTTATACGATCAGTATAAAATCAGAAGTTTGGTCTTATAATATAGGGTGATCACGAGAAGACAGGCGGTTTTGTTTTTTGAATACTGTAGTTGGTAACATTGCTACAACGCAAACCGCGTGCTCCACGTTTAGTATACATACGAGAGATTCGTTTTTGTCCGTTAGTTATCACGGCATCCTATGGAAGGATATCTTCGGGCGTCAATCGATCATGACGTTGCAAAGAGAGTTTCTAGAAGAATTCAAAGTTACGCGATATTTTTTTTGTGGGTATACCTGAACAACCGCGATAAACACGTCCACGAGATCTGGAATGACCTGAAAACTGGGATCTCTGAAAAAATTTCAAAAATTCAGCGACCTATACTCGAAAAAGTGTTCGAAAATGTTGTAAAAAACCTGAATGAATGTATCGTTGCAAATGGCGGTCATTTAAACGATATTGTGTTTGACGACAAATGATTGTAAGTTAATTTCTGTTTTTTTTTTTTTTTTTGTTTTTAAATGAAATTTATTTCAAAAATTTCGATCTAGTAGTTTTTGAGTTATTTTGAAAGCAACAAAATCATCCGTCTTCCCTGAGGCACCCCCTATATAAATTTATTTATATTATTAATTATAGTCTTACTACCGGTTATTTAATGTTGCAATTTTATATGAATTGAGTTTTTTTTTTTTTTTTAAATAATCGATTTGTACACGTCATCGTTACTTTCGGTATTAGTGGGTAATTTCGTTTCACGAGGTCGGGGTATATTTGAATACGTTGACGGCACTAACACGTCTAACTACACAGACCACGATTGGAGAATGATATCTTTCTCGCGTAAATTACGATAAATTAATAGTCAATTGTTGACCACTTTATATTAAATTGTCCGGTGGTCGAAGTGGAAGGTGCGTAATGTATGTATCAAATTTTTTCCGGTACTTTTCCCGCTTTAACGATGGAAGTCGACCTTGCGTTATCGTCGCCTTGAACTTGTAACAACGTTGTAACATTGTAACATTGTAACATTGTAACATTGTCACCGTTCGAACAGTATAGACCGGCCTAAATAATACAACCGGAAAAGCCGATTAATCGATTCGAATTATAATCGCAATTATTTTCACCGAACACTCTTTTCGCTAATACAACAGAATCGATATTCCATCAGAACTATTATTAGTAATGGATCGTGATAATAGATAATTTCATAGATACATATATAATATATATTATAATATGTCTAGGCGCTCATTTAATTATTATTGTTTAATGTGACATTCAATGGCAAAGTTGTAAAATGTATAAAAAATATATGTTAGATTGTAACATAGTATAAAATATAAATTAGATATAAAATCTAAACAATAAAGAAAAAGGAGTTAAAATCGTTAAAATTTTTTCCTCTTTATAAAAAATCGCAAAGCTTTTCGACTGCTGAGTCATTATCAATATAAATTATAATAATATAGACAAATTTATAAAAATATAAAATGTAAAAAATTAATTAGATGAGGAAAATTTACGAAAACGATCAAAGTGATAAAACAGTATTCTTAAATAATTCGATAGCGAACGTGGTAAATAACGTAATTAATAATGAGCGATATAAAATTCATATGTAAACAAAAACGCAAAAGCAAATTAAATAAAAATAAATAAAAATAAATAAAAACGTCGGACAGTATAAAATTTATACATAAACAATAATACAATTGCGAGTAAAATAAAAATAAAAACAACTAACAATATAAACATTTTTACGTAAACAAAAAAAAAACAAAAAACCATGATTTGAAGAATGTGATTAAAATAACTAAAAGTTTTTCCTTTATGAAAAATCACAAAGCTTTTCGACTGTTATGCCATTATAAAGTGAATATTTAAAAAAGATAAAAACACAAAATGAAAAAATATTAAAATTTAAGATTACAATTAAAAAAAAATCAACAAAATGAAGAACAGTATTAATAAAACAATACAATAATAAAAAGTTAAAAAATTAAAAAAATAGTTGTTCAATAATGAAATGCACAATATACTTCTTAGAATTAATTCTTCGTCAAAATTTTAACGTTGAATTTAATAAATTATTTTTGATCTCTTTTATTATTTCCATTTTTTTTTCTATTATTATTTTTATCTTTTTAAATATTAATGTTAATATATTGGAGAGTAGTGATTTTATGAATTAGCAAAAGAAAATAATAACAAAGATAATCGAAAATTATTTTATTAACGCAAAGCTTTTCGACAATCACGTCATTTTCAAGAATTACATAGAAAATTCATGTTGAACTCTGTACATAAAAAATATACCTTACACATACGTATAAACGCAAATAATGGAACATGCACATTGTGCGCACTCATGTAAACTCGCCCACCCGAATACATAATGATATAAAATTTACACCTACCGCATTTAATAATATATATCTATAATAAATACTTTTAAACGCACCAAAATATCCTTCGATTTTCGCAATTCGCATAACTTAATCCATAGAAATAGATGATAATATTAATAATAATATGAAATAATTTTTATTCGAATACAATGCGATATTACAAATTTTCTAATGTATTTCCAATTATTTATTATTTATGCGTAGATATTTACATGCAACCGTATACAATACGATATAAATAGTTAAATACATCCGTTAATGCGCACGACAATCTAGCATAAATGTATAAGTATACATAATAATGATATTAACAATAATTTAAAAAGTTTGGAATATATATATATATATTTTCTTTTTTAAATCACGAAAATTATTTTACGCAAAGCCTTTCGGCTGTTAAGTCTTTACCGAGCGAATATGAAAAATGTAAATTGTAAAAATATTATTAAAAAAATAAAATGTGTAAAAAATTACTCTGATATTACAGTAATTATCTATGCGATGAAACGGTATTTATCAATAATCTGATAGTGAATGAATGTCGACAATTTTTATTTATTTCTATTTAACTCGCTATTGTATCGTTTATGTATATATTCTCTATATCGTCCATTGTTGATTGTTTCGTTTACCCACATTCGCTATCGGATTATTTAAAAATACACTGTTTCATCACTTTGATAATTGTAATATCTCTGAGTAATTTTTTTTGTTTACATTTTATATCTTTGTAAATTTTGCGTATATTTTTATAATTTATATTTCTTATATTCGTTCGATAACGGCTATTTCTTTCTTTCTACTTCCACCAATTCATTCCTAGCCACATATATAGGCTATTGAAATCGTCTTTTTCGATGTATTCAGCCCATCTCAAACTAGGTCTTCTAGTTGTTTTCAAACGTCTGGTTGACGCGTCCGCAATTAGCTCGTTGTCCGCCTATGCGCATTGTATTCCAGCCCGCTGTTGCTCCGTTTACCGTGCAGAGTCCCCAATGAATAGCTTCATTGGTAATGTACCACGGCATTCTGTGTATCAGCCTTAAAGTTTTATTTTGAAATATTTCTGTCTTTTTCGCGCATCCCTATATTTGTGAAGCATAAGTCTACGTTGGCTTTATTATCGCGTTATATATTAATACTCTATTGGTTGAGGTCCGAATGATGGCCTAATTAACCAGTAGCTTAGTACTTAGTACGCGATCTAATTGAACTCCTATATATCTGATATCATTTTTGGTATCGTATTTTCACGCCTAATAATAGATAATTATGATGATCATGATAATTCACTTCGTATTCGGAGAAAAGTTTCGTGATTTTTCATAAAGAAAATTTTTTTAGCATTTTTAACTGTTTTTTTTTTTTTTTTAAATGTTTATTTAATAATAATACGTATTATAATATTTTCTCGCGGTTGTTTTTAACGCTTCGAAATGTTAATTTTTGGGTTTTTCCTTAATTTTTGTTTTTATTATTATTAATATTTGCTACATTCGATAAACGCAGATCGAAGAAATATCGCATCGTAATAAATTACCGATAATAGTGGGCGGCAGTAATTACTATATCGAATCGATCTTGTGGAAAGTTTTAGTCGATTCGAACAACGAACGGAAACGTTCTTCATTTTTAGTTTACGACGATAATAACGAATCTCATTTAGGTCTGATCGAAAACGATTGCGAATTATTATCGTCTTCCGACGATCGCGAAGACGATAATAGTTCGCAATTAGCGCACGGAGACGATATCGGTTCGAAAATTCGTTTCGTTTTGAAAAAATTCGACACGACTTTGAAAAGTATCGTACGCGGAGTTAAAATTCCTGTTTCGTTTTACAAGAATACCTTTTACCCGATGACGTCGTCATCGTCTAAAGATGATGATTTATCGGAAATCGAAATTTTATTAAACGTACCGCGGCTCGAATTAAAACTAGTTTCCGGTCATTTACGTACGTGCCTTAGTCGTTATTTCGACGTCCTCCAAGATAATAGTCGTATATTGATCGATACGGCCGACGATACGTATAATCGCGGCGTATTGAAATCATTACTGAACCGCGACAATCGAACGTCCGACGATGACGCCTGTCTATCGGAATCGATCGCTAAATTGGAAGCGGAAAAAAATCGTTTCAATTACGACGCGATCAGTTCGAATCTGTTGCAAGGATTGTCTTATTTGGCGAACGTTCGAGCTAGACGTGTAGCGTTATTGCGTGTCATAGACGACGGTTTAATGGACGATTTTACCAACGGTCAACTATATAACGAATTGAAATTAATCGATCCGGCCATGGCCAGTACGATACATCCGAATAACCGACGTAAAATAATCAGGTATTTATAGCTTAGATATTTTAATTTTTTTTTTTTTCATCATACCTGCACCAAATTAAACAACGGTGTAGCCAGACACTTAGATTCTCAGTTGGAACGCTGAATTATTGGGTTATTCGTTTACTAAAGCCGTATTGTAATCGATATTCCGAATGATTCAAAATACTCTCGCGTTCTTTCTCGAGTTATCGGAAGACCATCTCTTCTATTTTAATTGTCTCGTAGGATGGTCAGTACAGGTAAATGCATTCTGCGGACAACACGCTTGAAATTGATCGAAAAACTGTTTATACCGGTTTATATAAGCTTCATCTATATGTGCTATATTTCGGTCATTAAGGTTTTGTTGCAAAGGAAGTATTTTCGATTGCTGATTCTCGATATATTGCTTTTAGATGCGGTTGCCACATAATTCGATTCCGTATTTTCAGCTTGGAACTATCGTAATTAGATAAATTTTCCGTTTTAAAGCTAAGTTTTAAGTTTAAAGCAGATTTCCTTCCTACAAGATGGTACAGAAATCTCGAAATCATAGGTTTCCTTGTCTGAGCTACGTTAAACCGCCATACTAGCATATATGGATTCCGAGATCGCAGTTTGCAGAATTTCACTGCCAGTGATATGTGAGACGTGTTACTTGTATGTAAAGGTGGTATGTTGTCATTTGGACGGATTAAATCGAAAATTTTGTACACGTCTCCAAAACGGCTTTAACGATTTGGATGAAATTTCGTACGTAACGTGATTGAAAATTGTCCCCGTGCGCCGAATTTCGAAATTTAGTCACCGAGTATGTATCCCTGTGAAATTTTCGCTTGATATTTTTTAACATGTATACAATAACGTTTTAGACTTTTTGAAATTTGCTGTTTAATGAAAATGCGCGTTGGTAAATATAATTCGAATTTGATATACCGTTTGGATTTAAGGTATATATGCGTTCGGAAATATTTTTTAATCTCGGACAGAATCATTTTAAGGATAAACATTGGAAACGTTACAAAATTCATTTAAACGAAAACCATCGAGTACACGTGTGCCTTCTTTTGATATTTGTCGAAACTGACATTTTTGGTTATAGCTCCGGTATGAAACGAAATTCTGATTACCTTTTTATGCTATTCTATTCGTACGATTCGATGCGGAAAGACTACTTACAACATCACGTCCTGATTAGTTATCCACGTCAGTGCTACACGTCGTCGTGATTATCATTGAAAGTACCGTTAAAAGCTCGACATACGCATCCACGAACAATGTGTTCCATGGTTTGGCAATGTCGTTTTTAATTTTTCATCGCGTTTTAGCAATTCATTACATCGTCCATTCTGAGTATGCGATTTAGTTGCATCCATTCTTTTCAGGTTATCACCTTATAATCAGGGTATGTGACCAGTTTATGTTTATCTTGAGAATTTAATTGTTATAATTGTAATTTTTTCAATCTGTTGGTAAATATCCGATTTACAACGCTTTCTCTTTATTCGCCTATTTTTTGGGTTTTCAAAATTCATTATTACGGATGAGGCTAGTATATTTATTTAATCTGTGTATAAAGGTGCAGAAGGGAACTCTGGGTATCTAAATGTAATGCGTGTAAGTTTAACACAACAGTAGTTCGAAGAAAAACCTGCGTATGTTGTAGTCTAGGCTAGTGTACTCGGATACAAAATGTAAGTATAATCTCAACAATCAAGTTATATTTAATTAGCATGTACAGTACTCGATTTATTAGATAATTTTAGTTAACTAAATATATACCTAAGAGATAACTCGGTTTACGTAAAACGTCGTCTACAATTGACTTAAATAATGTGATTCTTTTTTAAAAGTTTTCTTCTACTTCTTGATTAACCGTTTTAGTTCTTTCGTCTTGCCTATTTACCCCGTGTTGCTGCTATATATTTTCTCTACATATTCCGGCCATCATCTTCGCATTTTTTTGATATTTATTCTTTGGGTTTTTCATTAATTTTATTACGAGATCCGTGGTTTATTTTCTATGTTCTATTTTTGTTAATGTTTGTGTCGCGGCGTTTGTTATTAATTCATTCATGTTACATTCCATTTTTCATCGGTCGATGTTTCCTCTATTGGTTATTTCTAGGTTTGTCTTGATTAGCTTCCGATACTTGTCCTTTATTTCGGTATTCTTTATTTCTTTTATTTCCCATTTCTCTCTGTTATCTTTAATAGAATCGCGACTTTTTATATTGCAGTCTGGATGTCATCAGTGCTAGATAATGGTCGCTATTTATGTTTGCACCCCGGGTGGTACTATTATTTGATTTTTAAATATTTACTTTTTACCAGGATGTAATCTATTTTATACCTTCCTTGACCACCAGGCATTGTCCATGTATATTTTTCTTCTAGGTGGTTGTTTAAAAACTGCGTATTTCCTATTACCATTTTATTTTCAGTAGAAAAGTTTATTAATTTTTCTTCTCGTTTATTATCTAAACCGTATTTTCTTATCTATTCATTATCGTTTCGTTCTCCAATCACCGCATTTCAAATCTCCTACTCTGATTAGGTTTATCTTCTGCATAGCTTATTGCTTCTTCCACTTCTTGATCGGTATAGTTGCTTGTCGGCATGTAAACACTACACTCGTAGTCGTTGTTGTTGCCGGTATCGAGTTCAGTTTTACTAAAAGTATTCCTTCATTACGTTGAAAATAGGATCTTACATTTCTTCTCCGTTTCCTGTTGAGGATAAAAATCGTTGTTATTTGATCCTCTAGTTTATATAAATCTTATTTCTATCCATTTCAACTTTTTTATATTTCTCAATTTTTCTTCTATCTTTAAGGATTTTACGTCGTTCCACGTTCTTATTCTAACTTCCTTAAAACCAGTAGCATTTTTTTTTAAAAAATGGGGATGCCTTTACAGCTTACCCAACGCGATACCGTAATAATTATTATAACTCATATTTTTATAAACTCAGACAACTTCTCTAGAAAAATCGCTATGTCCGGGAACAGATGTAGATTCTCAATATGCAGAAGGGACAATACGTTACGAGACGCCTGCAGTAATTTAAGATACAGTTCAGAATGTAATGTTGTTAAAGAAGGACATTCGAAGAACACGGGTCGCAGATTGCACGACCAGCATGTAGAGGGCAATACGGATTTTCTCTAAGCTGCATAAGGAACAGGCGGTCCGGCAACAAGCAATGCCCAAACCGAAATCTGCTGATAAGTACAGTTCCTCTCCGCTTAATATGTTTTTAAAAAAGTAGAACCGTGGGAACCTAGCGAGAGACGGCTGCAGCTGATAGTACGCAGTAAGAGGCGACCGCTGTATACACTCCATATACGTTTGTTCCCAGAGTTTTTTATGTTCCGACTGTATAAAATGTATGACATCACGCGTTGAAACTGAAGAGAATACTACCCCATTAGAAGATCCCCCTTTAGCTAGTGCATCTACAATTTCATTGCCGTGGATTCCTCAATGTCCCGGTACACACAAGAAAGACACAAATATACTCAGGTTTTCCAGCTGATTAAGTTTCAACATGATGGATGAAATCAATGAATCTGACACCTTCACTTTGCTTTCAATAGCCTTTAAAATACTTTGTGAGTCAGTGACAACGAGATAATTACCTGGAAGATTCGCATCAATTAAGGACGACAAGGAAAGAAATACTGCCATACACTCAGCTGTAAATGCGGAACAGAGATCAGGCCCTGTTAGTATTAAGAGATGGGATGTAAACTGCTGCACCCGTTCCCTGAGCGGACTTCGAGCCATCTGTATAAACAAGGATGTGTGTAGGAAAATTTTCAGCGATAATATTATTAAATGTAGCCCGCATCAGTGGCGGAGGCCAGAGAACGTAGTTCTCGGGAAAGAAAGATGTTATTTTATTGACAAAATTGTACGAATACGATAACATAAATCGAATGGGTATTTCGCATAGTCTGGGCCTGAAATTCTTCCAACCTAGGTATAACTGAAGCCAGTAGGGGTATCTTGCTATTTGAAAACCGCCAGTTGGAATAATCTAGGTAGAACAAACTATATAACGGAAAGCGATCTATGTTCATTCTACTTATCAAGAGCTTTAGTGCTAAATAACTCCATCTAAACTGTAAGGGAGGAATCTTACACTCTGCCATCAATGCCGGTATCGGAGTACTTCTAACTGCACCAATACATAGTCTCACACACTCGTTTTGTACCCGATCAAGCTTATTTAATAATGATTCAGATGCTGATCCATAAAAAACACAACCATACTCCATTTTAGATCGAATTAACAATCTATAAAAAGTTAACCGTATTAAGGGATCCCCCTCCCAACGAGTATTGTATAAATTACGTAGAATGTTAACTGCGCGATTAATAGTTAATGTTACATACGGGGTCGGAAAATGTTGTATTGGAACTAAATACCGCGATGCCATCAGCATAGAGGAGAGTTTTAGAATACAAAGGCACGTGTGCCAGTTCTGAAATATATAAATTAAAAAGCATCGGACTAAGAGAAGAATCCTGAGGTATTCCCCTGTATGCCACTCGATGGTATCTGGTGGACAATGTACTTATTAGAATGTGGCTTTGCGAAAATAATCTACTAATGAAGTGGCAGCAACGCCCCGGAATGCCTAGGGACAACAGTTTCTGCTGTAAAGTGGGCAGATGTACGTTGTTAAAGGCGTTCATTATATCGAGGAAAACGGTAATATTGTATTCTTTGTGAATGAGACTATTATATAGATTACCAACTAAATCACCCACGCAGTCCAATGTGCTGGTGTTATTTCGAAAACCATACATATTCGTTGGGAGGATTTTATTATGCTCTAACCACCAGTTGAGACGCAAAGCTATAACGGATTCACAAATTTTCCTGAAACGAGAGGCTAATGCAATTGGTCTAAGTGATCCATTTTTCTTAGGCACACGGACGATAACAAAAAGCATCCAATAATTTGGAACCGATTTAGTTTGCCAAACTTGATTTAAAATGTGAACGAAGACAGTAAAAAAATTTTACCGTAACTTTTTTAATGCTTCAAAAGAAACACCATCGTATCCTAGCGTTGTTGAATCTTTCCTTGATAAAATGTAGGCTACCTCCTTTTCAGTAAAAGGAGCATCTAAAAAGTGATCAGAGGGGCCACTTTCAGGTGTTATAACTTCCTCTAGTTCAGGTACATGAGGTGGAGTCAGTGACTCAACAAATGAATAAAAATTGTCCTCTGACAACTGTCTAACTTGCTTTACTTGTAATCATTTCAACGATCTTGATAATGAACGTTTGAAACACGCATAGGTAGCAACACACACACACTATATATATATATATATATGCATATATATATATATATATATAAAACGTATTGTTATCTTTTGCTCATTCATGCGATCGCGTGTATGTATAGATAACCTGTGATTAAGTCATTAAGAGTTAAATATTAAAAATTATCGTATAGGTAGATATTGTTTTCGTCGAATTGATTATTAATTGTGTAAGATATATATATATATATATATATATGTGTGTGTGTTTATGTGGGGTATGTGTGAATATATCCGTGTGAGATAATTTTTCTTCCATTTTTCCTTTATGCAATAATACATACATACATATACTTATTTTATTTATGAAAAATTTATTTTTCGTTTTAATTATATCATAATTAAAGCTTTCTTTTTTCCGTTTATCGATCTCAGTAAATGTATTAACCGTTGACCGTGCAAAATCGATTTTGCTACATATTTTATTTTAATTACTTTAGCAATATAACATTTTATGTATATATATGTGTGTGTGTGTTAAATAAGAAATAAAAAAACAGTATTTCAGGAAACACTGTGATACAACGCCTTTCAAATCTAAATTATACCTTGTGTTCTATCTAAATTACCTATAAAGGATTATGAACTGGATAATTAAAGTGAAAGTGTCGGAAAAAGTGGGATATTCACAGCAAAAATATCCGTTAAAACGTTAAACAATTAAATAAATAAAATTGTCGAAAAATTAAAATTAAAAAACAAAAAAAAACAGATTATTGTAATAATATATCGTTAAATATAATTTATTATTTATTTGTTTTAAAAATAGTTCGAGCTCATGTTTATATCTTGATAGATCGTCAGCTTATCGGACCGTTATAAACGTTCGTTTATTAATCGATCGACATGGTTTTTCGTAAATAATCTTTTAATTTCTTTAACAAAAGTTATTTAATGTATTTTCGACGTTATACCGACATTTCATTATTTCTGATTATGATTATTTATATCGTTATATCGATATTTCCCCTCCTCTTGCTGCTTGTACGTAGTAGGAGACGTGCGGTTTAGCTCATTTCGATTTATTTGTACTTTGTGTAATAATATTAAATATAAGACGGTCCGACCGGAATCGAAGTACTTGAATACGAAAGAAGTTGTAACATGGTGGAGCAGATGACCAAACTGAAGTGAACCTCGCCAGGCCATATAGTCAGAGGGAAGGATAATAAATGAACAAAACGCGTGTTGGAAGAAACATTGTAGCGTGGAAGAGCTGGATTCAGAAAGCTTAGAACTGGAACGAATGGAAGAGATTGGACAGGCTCGCGACATTTCATCGGATAGCGTTTGGCAAATAGAATATTGTATTTTATGATATATATATCGGGGTGATGATGAAAGTACGACTGCGGGGGATCGCTCTGAAGAGAGACGGTTAGACAACGCGACACAATATCGCCTAAATTGTTTATGGCAGCCTTAGAGGAAATATTTAGAGGCTTGAATTGGGAAACAAAGAGAATGAAAATCGACAGACAATATCTCACCCACTTAAGATTCGCAGATGATGTTGTACTGTTCAGCAATAACATGGTAGTAGACATACAGACAATGTTACTAGAACAAAATGAAGCATCCAAGAAAATCGGATTGAAAATAAATCTACAAAAAACAAAGATAATATCTAATACAGCTGGTATGATGCCATTAATGATAAATGGAACGTAATAGAAGAAGTAGAAGATTATATATATATATATATATATATATATATATATATATATATATATATATATATATATATATATATATATATATATATATCTGGGGCAAGCAATTAGCATGAAAAAAGAAAAAATGCTGTACGCAGAAATATCAAGAAGAATAAATCTGGCATGGTTAGCGTTTGGAAAATTGAATAACATATTCCGTAACAAAGATATACCAATCAACTTGAAAAAGAAAACATATGACCAGTGTATCCTACCGGTATTGTAATACGGAGCCGAGACATGGGTATTCACAAGTGGAATTATATAGAAAATTAGGAAAGTGCAAACATCGCAAGAAAGTTTGATGATGAACATCAGACTCACAGATAGACGAAGTCTCGTCTGGATCAGAAAACAAACACAATTGGTGGGCGTTATAGAACATATTGCCACAAGGAAATGGAATTTGACTGGACATGTCGCCCGAAGGCAAGGTAACAGGTGGTCCAATAAAATTTTACAGTGGTGGCCAATGGGCCGTAAAAGGAAGCAGGGCAGGCCGCTAACGCGATGGAAGAACGATATCGTAAAAATAGCGGGGATTAAGTGGATCAGAGAAGCGCAGAACAGAAACCGCTGGAGGTAATTAGGGTCAGCCTACGCTCAGCAATGGACCGACATAATAATAATAATAATAATAATAACAAGTATATTTCAGATTAGTAAATAAATTACAATTCCTATTTATGTACACATACCGAGCTTACATAATTGCTCATACTGTGCGATATTTGATTTAATATTAATACTAATATAGGAATAAGAAAATAAAAACAACTGCAGAGAAAAAATACAAATAAAAACCCTGCTTAACTTTACTAATTTATCTATTTAATGTATAGTTATATATATATATAGTGAAACACATAACGCGTCTTCTTATACATATCCATATTTTCGTGTACATAATTCTTATTATATAGCTTAAGATAATAAACAAAATTTAATGTATAGCGTGGTTTCGAGTTAGGTAACCATGCAGTTTAGAGAAGCGCATGCTTAATTCTTTTATGTTTATATTTTTTGTATTGTAGTTGGAGTGATTGTCGTGTGTAATTGCTGATTTTCTTTATTATGGCATGCGGGTTAGTACTACACTTTACATAGAACTTGTTGGACTGGCTACTTACAGCTTCAGATATGTATGGATTCTTTAATTTAGTGTGCATTTCTGATACTCTCGTGTAAATTGGAGCATTCAGTATAATTCGTAGACACTTATTTTGGAATGCTTGTAATTTGTTCAAAGTTGTCTCGCTTACGCTACACCAGATTGGACAGGAATATAATAGTAATGGCAAAAAATAAGTTTTATAAATAAAATATTTATTGGCTGTGCTCATTTTTGATTTCTTATTGAATATAGGAAATAATTTATATAGTCTCGTATGGGCTTTTTCAATAGTGTGATTAATGTACTTTGAAAATGTCAGGTTTTTATCAAGTATAAGATCGAGATATTTAACGTATGATCTGCAGTATAGCTGTTCATTGGATATTTTTATAGAATGTTCTGTTTGAGGTCTACGTTTAGTAAAAAGTATGGTCTCGGTTTTTTGGTTGTTAATTTTGGTTTTCCATTTATTATAATATTTGTATAGTTTATTATAACAGTCTTTTTTGTATGGTGTCAGTCCTGTAAGAAGAAGTAAACACTGCAGTATCATCTGCATATAACGCAGTGTTCGTGCCCTTTATATTTGGTAGATCATTTATATACAATATATACAGAAAAGACCCAAGAATACTACCCTGTTGAACGCCAGAGGAGTTTAGTTTGAGGTTAGAATATGTATTACTTAATTGTACTGTAAAAAGTCTAGCGTATAAATAGGATTTTATGATTAATATAAGATATTTAGGAAATCCGTACTGTATCATTTTATAAATGATGCCATTGTGTAAGATATTTAGGAAATCCGTACTGTATCATTTTATAAATGATGCCATTGTGCCATGCACTATCAAAAGCTTTTTCTATGTCTAATAGTAATAGCCCGGTGTATTTATTTTGATTAAACTGATCAGTGATATGATCTGTAAGGCGGGCTAGTTGCATAACCCTTGATAGGTGATTTCTAAACCCAAACTGCGCTTCATTTAAGATATTTCGCTCATTGGAATAAGATTTTAATCTTTGTAAAATCTTTTTCGCATATTTTACTGACATTGCTAATTAGACTTATTGATCTTATATTTTGTACTAGCGAACTATCTTTGCTAGATGTTTTCCATATTTTAGGATAATATCCTAATAACATGATTGCATTTATAATATTAGTCAGATAGACTACTGCTTTTTTTGGTAGATTCTTGATCATTTGATCATTATGACCTGTATAAAATCTGTACCAGTAGATATTTTGTTATTCAGGTTTTTTATGTGTGTGTGTGTGTAATTCCTTAGGCGAAACCAATTTGATTTCGTTAACAGACGTGATATTAGATTTACAAAATTTACGAACAGTAGAGTTAACTTTTCTAGTATGATAAACAGTAGAAAGCTGTGAGTTTTGAGAATAGACCTGATAATAATAGTTTGATAATAATTCGACTTTATCTTTATGTGAATAGGTTGTAAAGTTATTATACGATATGGGTGGTATGTATGAGTAATTTCGTGAAAGTTTTTAGTTATTTTCCAAATACTGTTATCTCGTACCGATACCGATTGGAGTTTTTTGTTCCAATTATCATTACGGTGTTGTAGGATTTTTGTTTTTACGATGTGTGTTAGGAAATTTAAAATTATTTTATCCTTAGCCAACCTATTTCTTTGATATATTCTCCTATAGTGGTTTTTTAGTTTTACTAGGATTTTTATTTGATCAGAGAGATAGTAATGATGATTACTAAATAACTTCTGAGGAATATAAGTTTGCGCAGATTTTAATATGGCATCGTTGAAGGTAGTGATCGCATCATCTACTTCCTTGGTTGAATTAGGTCGTTTGGATATGTTTAAGGTATTATATATGAAGTTTCTATAATTATTCCAATCGGCTCGTTTGAAGTCAAAAACATATTTTTCAGGAATTATTTGACACAATTTAG
Source organism: Coronaproctus castanopsis (assembly GCA_032883995.1). Taxonomy (NCBI): domain Eukaryota; kingdom Metazoa; phylum Arthropoda; class Insecta; order Hemiptera; family Monophlebidae; genus Coronaproctus; species Coronaproctus castanopsis. The sequence continues at coordinate 261,166,813 of CM065052.1, read as the reverse complement.
TAATTTCAAAGTAAATGGGGTTGTGATTTGAACTTAGTTGTGGGAAAGATATAGGGTTTCGAAACATAGGGAAAGTGTTTATAGAGGACTAGATCAATTGTACTAGGTTTGTGAGTATTTGATGCTGGATAATAAGTTGGACGGTTTGGGGCTAAAATTGTAAAATTCTGACGATAAGAAAGATCGAGTAATGTATTACCTGATTTGTTGTTGGAATGGCAGTTCCAAACACTATGTCTGGCATTAAAATCCCCGGCTATGATAACTTTATTGCTAGATTGCAATAGCATATAGATGTCTTGCTCAAAGTAGCATTTATTCGGAGGATAGTATATCGAATACAAATGAATTTTTTCATTGTTGATTGTAAGCGAGACACCAATGGCTTCTGTTCCTTTTAATGTTTTTATAGGTAGTAAATTTAATCTATGATTTACTAATATGGCCACTCCCCCGCCCCGTGAGTTACGATCCAGTCTATATATTTTGTAACCGGGACAGTTAAAACTTAAAGTAATGCCAATTTTAGTTTCGCTTATACAAATGATATCAATTTGCTTCTCGTATGCAAGGTTACCTAACTCTAGGATTTTATGCTATTATTCTTAACATTACCTGGATAAAGGTATTTAAGACTATTTCTAAAACCGCTGATATTTTTTCAAATATGTCAGCGTTTTCCAGTCGTTTGATTCGATATAATATATTTTTAAAACATAACATTATTTTACTTAGATTAAACAATTTAATTAAAGAAAGTAATTCCGTAATAGTAGTTATGTTTTCATTATTAGTTTCAACATCATGTTGCGAACTGTTATTTCTACCGGTGTTTATATTATTATGATTATTCGCAATCGTAATATATATATATATATATATATATATATATATATATATATATATATATATATACATATAGGTCAGCATAAAGAAAGAAAGTATACGATTAGTGCGTTCTAGCAGTTGTGTCATATAGATCAGAAATTTGCGTGTTTACAAGAGGAATTATAACAAAGAAGATTTAGAAAAGTGCACGGGATATTAATATTAAGTATTAGGCTTAAAGACAAAGTCTCGTTTAAAAACGAAACTTACGGATATTGTAGAACATATTGGCTTGTCGACAGGTTTTATACTACCCAATTTATATATATGTATATATCTTATTTATCTCTTCAACCATTAGGTTGGTGAGTAACGTCTAGTAACTTTCTGCGGTAGGTCAATTTTTTGATTTCGGTATATTTGCTTTTCTTTAGTATGTTTTCCATAAATTTTGTTCTTGGTCTTCCCTTCGGCTGTTTTTCGTTTATTTTGCCGTCAATTAAGTTTGTTATCCAGGAAGAATGTCTTAGTAAGTGGCCAATCACACTGTTTCTTAAATGTTTTATTATTGACGTTAATCTCGTCTCCACTCTTTGAAGTACGTTTTTGTTTTTGATTTTTTTCGTTCAAAATATTTTCAGCATTTTTCTATAGCATCATAATTCAAAAGCCAGCTTTTTTTTTTCAAGATGGTCGTATGTTTCGCAGCCATACAATGCCACACTCTAAACGTAAGTTTTGACAAATAGTTCTCTTGTGTGCAATGAAATATTTTTGGAAGTAAAGTCTTCTTTTTATTAAACGCGTTTTTGGTCCGTGCTATTCTTTTTCTAATTTCCTTTTATCATCCGTTGCGATTAGACTTCCTAAATAGTAAAATTCTTGTACTTGTGACAATCTTAGATTTATTATTTTTCGTCTTGAGTATGGCACTATTTTGGTTTTATTTATATTTATTTTCATCTTACATTTTTAAATGAGTAGTTCATTTAATTCGTTAATAGATTATCGTAATTTTGCTTCGCTCCCTACTATTAATACTATATCACCCGCGTACCGTATTGAGTTGTACCACTGACCATAATGTTGATACCGGTTTTTCTATTTTCTGCAAATATTTTCATCGTTTAAACTGGCCAAATTGTGCAACCTGGACCAAAAAAAAAACAACAACAAAAAACCCCCGTAATTCTATAAGAGTAGACACAACTTCTCTAGAAATATCGCTATATCCGGAAACATATGTGTAAATTTTGAAGATGAAGAAGGCACAATACATTGTATGGAGGAAACGATGAGCGCAGTAATTTCAGTTGTAATTTAGAACGTAATGGTATTACGGGAGGACATTAGAGGAACAACACGATCAGGATAGAGGGCAGTACTGAAAGATTTTTGATTTGTATCTACGCAATTTTTCCTTTTTTTTTCTCTCCTTTTTTCCTTTTAATAATTTGTAACTAGCCAGAAGTGGTTATTCAACCAAAGGCTTCAATGAGTAAGTCACCTGTGCGGAAGACAGCCCTTACTTGTTACTAAGTCCACGATCCTTGTCCTCCTCAGCCTCTTGAGGTCCAGCTGAGTATGTAGAAGTTGATTCGCCAGCTCGTTAGGATGGTGTTGCAGACGTTGTAGGGGGTCTCTTAGCAATTTTTTGTATTTCTTCTTGTAATAAATATATGCCTAGGTCCGTGTGAATTATATGGTTTGTCATATGCCGTGAAGCTCGATATATTTGGCGTAAACTGTCGTTTTGTAATCTATGTATTTCATTTGTGTTTGACTTTTTTTTTGCATAACCCCATAATTGTATACATCCATATGGGTTTCGGCATGGTTTTATATAAAAGTAACCGATTACTCAAGATAGTTACTGATCTTAGTCCTAGGAGCCATTGCATTTTTCTAAATTTTAGTTCCATCTCATTTTTTTAAATCGTAATGAATTTCGACGTTTGTTCTTTTCGGAAAAAGATGTTCATTAGTTTAACTTTTAATATTAAACGACCTTGTAGAAATACATTCGCCCGATATTTCTATCGGCTGAATTCTTGCAGTAGTTTACTTTGTTCTTTATTTCATTCGTTAGAGAATATCCGATCAATTATAGACGAAAATTTCATTACACGTTAATTTGCTCGGAATAAATTGGAAACATTCCAAGGCTATATTCCCTTCTTCGGTAATTAATTTATCTTCTGAGTATATTCCAGTTTTTTTTTTCTTTTCTCACTTTATTACGTACGTGCGAAACTTGTAGAATAATTTGCCATTTCCCAGTTATTACCTTTGCTTATTAAATCATTTACTGGGTAAACTCCGAATTTATCTTTAACGTGGTTAATGTTTGCTTGTCTTATTGTGTTCATCCTACATTTCATTTTCTAAAAATGTTCCATTCGTTAAATTGAACGCTGTACGTAGTGCTTGACGAATAATTATCTTTCTGATCGAGATTTTTCGAAATCTCTCCCCCCGTGTTCACAGCGGATAATTTTGAATTAAAAAAAAAAAAAATCTAATAATTCCGAAGTAGATCCATAAAACTAAACTCACTTCGAAAGTATAAAAGTTTATAGATAGAACCGGATACAGCGATTTTGGAATATATATTGAATAACTTCAAAGTTAATCGATACGACGGTTCTTTTTGTCATACGCCACCTTATAAGGTATCAATATTTGAATTTTAGCATTACCGAAAACTGTCGAAGATATGATGTGCTGTGCAGATTATATACGAAATGCGACAGTACTGGAAACATTTAGGAGAAACGTAGCGTACAAAATACGAGAAGACGGAATATTCATGCTGGCTTCGAGTGCATGGTAAAATATAATCAAAACCGAACGGAGGAAGAAAAAGATTGGAATTAATAACGACTAACGGACCCCAACAACCTAATAGAGATTATAAGGCAAGCCAGAAATTGGAAAATATAGATGTACGCAATGACCCGAAAGAAGCGACTACGAAGATATATATATATATATATATAACTTATACGGCAGACGGAAAGTGATATAAGTAAAAAAGTACGGCAGGGATGATGTTTACTATCACCTGAACTATTTCATGCGTTTGCGAAAGTGATTATAAATTAAACGTATAATGAATTTGAACAACGGATCAAAATTGAAGGCAACAGATTGCACGTAATTAAATTCGCCGATGATCAAATTTTACTAGTCCTAAAATACTTTCAGCAATGATAAAAAAAGTACGGAATGAAGATTAATACTAAGAAGATAAAGGTCGTGGCAATTGGCAAGGTCTCTCCGCGAATAAAGATAAAATCGGAAAATGAAATAATAGAAAAAACATTCAAATATTTAGGACAGACCAAAGCTTTCAACGAGAAATACACACTTATTACACAGAAAATAATGTCAGTTAGGCATAAACTTGGTTAAAACTTTGGTACGATCGGTGGCATTATATGGTTCTGCGGAAACACGGACAATGAAGCAAAGGGATCGAGACAAATTAGAAGCCTTTGAAATGCGGTGTTGGCGGCGTCTACAGAACTCTAGAAAGATTAAATGAAAAAATAAATATATTACAAAATATCCGCAATTGGCGACCTAAGTGGCTAAGTCATGCATTATAAATATCCTGCAGGATGTTAATATGGAAAAAACCACGAACAACGTTTATCGACATAGGACTAAATGAAACTGAAATACCCGCTTATCCGAAATTAAAGAAGAAAACTAGATTTATATATTATATATATATATATATATATATATATATATATATATATATATATATATATATATATATATATATATATATGTCGCAGTAGTGTACTGGCTAGAGAGTGCTCCATTGTCAACTCGACGGTTGAAGATTTGAGACCGGCTCGTGACATGGAAAGTTTTTCATCATTACGTAATTCTTAAGAGACAGTAGCACGTGGAACATCATATGCGTGCACGTCTACGTTGTATACAATTAGTGCCTTGAATGCTGGTCCATTTTGTACGTGAAAATAAACGTACAATGATGGCCAGTTCGACGTTCGGTAACGAATAATAACGACCATGATGATCATTCACGATGATTTTGAATTTAAAGACATTAGCCTTTATTATTTCGAACTATTAGTGCACTGTGATCAGCAAGAAGCGATACACATATAAAGGTATTTAATATCGCACACGCAGACCGTATATTTGCGCGTGCGTGCGTGAGTGTCGAGAGCAATAGTTTCCAATTCCTATAGATATGGATCTTTATTATTGAATATTTCGGTCTACACCGATCGTTATATACGATTTGGAATAGTGGAGAGAACGCGTCCTGTTTGGAGATTTTACAAAATAACAGTTTGCAAAAAAAAAATAATGATATATAGCAGACGTTTAGAGCTAGACGTCTGTGTAAATGTCATCGACCGAACTTTAGGCGTGCGAACGTTCTTATTTTAGTTTTCACATTTTGTATTTCTGTTTCTCACCCCTTCATCGCTAGTATATCAAAAAAGAATATCTACATTATTTATGCTAGGTTACTCATTATATATATATATATATATATATATATATATATATATATATATATATATATATATATACATGTTCGACAGTGTTGTATGTAAATTTTTAAGTCGCGTTTATTTGATCGTATGTTTGTTTTGTCAACTTTATGTCTATCTATCTATCTATATATAAAATTATTAAAAAAAAATTTAATTTTCTTTTTTAAATATTTTCACCGGTATTCCGATAGAGTGCGTATGTCGCGAGTAATTAACGGTCGATGGTGAGGAACAAATTGTTTGTTTTGTACGTAGGTGTAAATACCATACGGTAAAACGATTTGAGGTTATCGGCCTTTAACCGTCAATTGTCGTCGTATGTGAAATACGTAAATTGCGTTTCGAACGTGAACATAATTGAATATAGGCAACGATTTGAACAATGTAAAATATACAGTGTAGGTGGTTTTTAAAACACGTCAACTGTCTAATTTTTGACGTCTGTTAGTTTCCTACATTGACTCGTTTATGAATCTATCTGTTCTATATATATATATATATATATATATATATATACACATATGCATTCGCTTCTATATAATATATATACATATGTGAGTATAATATATACCTGTATATATCGAATAAGAACGATGCGATGCGCAGGAGGACATAAAAGATTTCGTACGTATTCCCGCCAGTTGTATCACTTATCTCTTTTCAGTTATATTATAGACGTTTACACACGTCTCACATCGATCAGCCGGAATTTCGTTTTACGATAACGGTGTCTAGAATACGTTCCGTTAAATGCGAAATATTAAATACATAACCGTTCGAAAAGGAAAAACAAAAAACAACCGTACGTTTTTTTTTTAGTTCGCGTTATCGTTATCGTTATCGTCGAAAGAAAACGTGTAGTTTTACATTAGTCGGATGACCCGGCACTGTCTTATAAAAATAGAAAACCAGTGGGGGAAAACGGTTACCGATAATAACGATTATATTTTTTATAACTAGTTCTTTCGATACGGTATAAATAAAATCGCCTAAAATTTTGTGAATACTTCATACTATCCTGTTCAATATTCGTCGCTATACCTTAACGATATTAGGTTTTTTCTTTTTACTCGTTTTTTAATATAGAAACGGTTACGTAACGTCGGATAATAAGTTATCGGATGATGTTCCGAATACGCGACCCGAATAAAAGTCCGTTCTTTTATTATTTTGTAACCATAATTCGTTCGTAAAATTGGTAAATCTTCGTAAGGATTTATCTCATTCCAATTCCTTATTTTATATCATAGAAACTGTGATACAAACGTCCAATAATAATCGGCATATTAATTTATGACACACATACACACATATATATATTTATAGAAACAATAATGTCATTATTAAAAATCACTAAATGTTAATAATTTATAACGAAGCTTTTTAACGGTTACCCGATTTTCGAGTTAAAATAATTAATAATAAATAGATTGTAATTTGTAATAACGATATGTAATAAACGATAGGAGAAAAATATAATATATATACGAAAAAAAAATGTACTTAATTAATAACAAATTCTTAAAAATTAGTTAATAATTAATAACGAACCTTTCTTTTACCGGTTATGCCAAGTTTCGAGTTAAAATAATTAATAATAAATAATAATAGATCAATTGTATAAAAATAATAACGAAAAGAAAAAATATATGTGAAAAATATATACTTAACTTTGATAATAATTGATATTTTTAGCGCGTCTAATTGAAGATTGCAGTTATTTAATCTTCTCCGTGGATGCATCTTTACTTTTAATTACTTTGATCAACTTACCCTCGATGGTTACGGTTATTTATTTGGTACGGCTCAGGAGAGACGATTAATTAAATTAATTTTTCGATATATACCGAGGAAATATTAACGAACTAATTAATTTAGCTGCATAATTTGCGATTAATAGTCATTGGGAAATATGGCGCTGTATATATATATATATATATATATATATATATATATATATATATATATACGTATATGTATCTTTATTGTGTGGGGAAGAATATGGTGGAAGGGAAAGAGGCGCATGAGTTGGTATGCGTTTTCGTGGGCGTTCTTACGCGTTTTCGCCGTCCTCCATTATGAGGAATACCGTCGGCGGAAATGCGCAACTGGGTTAAAAAATTCGACTTAATCATTCGGGACCGTTTTAGTTCGTGACGTCATAATGGAGCTCAGATATCGTAACAAAACGAGTATTTTTATGTGTAGCGCAGCTGGGAATCTCGATAGCTGGCGTCAAATCGGAGTGAACTCTGGAAACAATTTTACATTTTCAATCTCGTTCTTAGAATGTCACCAGTTGACACGTATGTTGAACGCGGGGAAGGTTCAGTAATATATATATATATATATATGTGTGCATGTGTGTGGGTATTTCAACTAATTCGATTACAGTACGTTTTCCTAATAAGCTATGCCAAAAAAAATTACACTTCCACGTGTCGTCTGTTGTGTAAAAATAGCCCCACCTTTTTCCCGTTCTATTTCAGGCTACGTGGCAATATAATCCATTCTTTCATTGACTAAATTTGCTCGAGTTATTGCACATATACACACACACATATATATATATGTACCTTGTTCGAGATCGTATTTAATAGTTGTTCGACTACTATATATTTTTCTGCGTTTTTGCAAACAACTAATATATATGTCGAGTATATTCGTGTGTGTGAGTCGACCTTCTTTATATTGAATTTTACGAATTTTTATCATTCGTTACATTAGATCCGATTTAATTATTATTACTTTTTTAATTCGTCTTTTTTTTTTTTAATTATCATTATCATCAAAAAACGTTTAGTTAAAATTTATTGTCGTAAATTTGTTCAGGACACGATATTTCGTTTCAACGTCTGTCGTGCTCAGTTGCCAAAGACATCGTGTTTATCCTACATATATCGGCGACACTCCGGTATTTATAACAGCACCGAACGAAAACTCTGCGTTAAATTGAAATAACGTGATTTTTACTTATTGTGTAATTATTAAATAATATATTTATTATAATTATTGAAATTAAAATTAGTTATATTTCGGTTATCAGCAGTAAACTATAAAAATTTGTGGAATATACGATAAATTATAAATGGCTAATTAGAAATTGAAATAATCCCTCTATGTATTTATAATTTATTGAACACACACAAAGCCTAATAGTAGTCGTTCAGAAGGAGAAATAGAAATATGATGCGTAAAGTGGATCTGCCGGAGAAGGGTCCTTTACCGTGGACGGCCGAAATATGTAATGTTTCTGTACTGAAAGAAATTGAGCAACCGTAAATGATTGTATGAAAGATGGTGCGTATTCGTAAAATTAAACATTTCGGACACGTTGTAAAGAAACGACTGGAGCGTTGACTGATGCAGACGATAATGGCACAGCAGTTCTATGATAAAATCCAGGAGATAATTTTTTTTTTTAGGTAATCTGCTAAAGTTAGCATTTCATTTAGTAGTAAGGTGTTGTACAATGAGACTCAACATTAATTTTTACTTTATGTGTAACGGTATTTTCCTTTTCAATCTACGTGTCTGTTGAATCTAGCGGATTCGGGTGCCATCTTAGGCACTGTGCATGTCACTGTATTAGGTTTAAATTTATACATGTGCAAGTATCGATTCAACGATGGTGTTCATTGCAGAGGTCTGTTTTGATTATTCTTATTGACGTATTCAGCATCCCTTCGGGGTAATCGATCAAGAAGACATATATATATTCTTCTTCAACTCGAGTCCACGTATGAGTTTTTTTCTGCTATCCATGCTAGTGTTTGTGTCGCATGGGTGAAATTAACCCGATGCGGTTAGTTGTTGTAAAAATACAAAGTTGACATTTTACGATCTGTTGTATTATATATATGTAGTTTTTAACAATAAGATTTTTACTTATTTTCTGTATTCTAGTAATATTCGTGAACTTTCGAGAACCATATTACCCCAAGCTCTACAATTCCGCGCGTTATTTTCCCAATTATTCTGTAATAACTAATATTTTACGGTCTCCTAAGAGTAGTAAGTACATCCTCAAATCGTAGTAGCGATCTGGGGAGCGAACGTTCGTAGTCAGTACGCCGTACACATCATTCTTTTCGGAATTCGTTCGTCTTACATTCCGAGTACACTATTCGTGCGTTTCCCCGTTAATATCTGATCGATTGATCGACATTTTGTTCTAACTAGAGCTTCTTAGTTTCCAACATGTCGGAAGAATTCTTCGTAGAAATCTAGAGGATGTCATACGTCAAATTTTTTACCCGCTTTTTCATTATTGGTCGTGTTTCTCTCGCGTATAGAAGTGCCGGAATAGTAACAGATTTGTAAATTCATAATTTAGTGCCAGCTGATATATCATTGTTATTTAATACTCTTTGCCACATCTTGTTATAAGATGCCTTTGTCTGTTTTAGTCGCGAAGAAATTTCATCATCTAGTGATGTAACTTTATTACTACTTAGATACTTAAAATCATCGATAACGAATTCTATTTCTATTTATTTTAATATACGGCGCAGAGTCGTCGCTGATTTTATTAATTTCAATTTTATTAAAGTTGATGTTGAGGCCAAAATCTCTGTGTGTATACGTTTCAGATATTTCATAGCTTCTTGCAGCTCTCTGCTTTATCATCAAAGCATACTGCAGGCATGTTAATCTGAAGATTTTGAATCGTTTCTGTGAATTAAATTTCGCGACGTGGTACAATCCACTATCAGTTCGGTATTTTGCATGCTGTGTGAAGACACATGTACCGAACTCGTATAAAAGATAAAAAGTGTAAGTGTTGGTAGCATCCCTGTTTAACTCCCGTGTTTATGTATATGAGTGTAGTTAAACTAGCATCACATATTACAGCCGCTTTAGTTTCATCATAAAGTTGCTTTAAAAAACATGGTTGATAGCCGGCTGCTTTAAGATATGACCATAATGCCTCTCTGTTGACAGAGTTAAAAGTCTTTTTAAAATCGATGAATGCCATCTAAAGCGTAGATGTTTGTTCTCGTATTTTTTTTTCAATTAACTTGTAAAGTAAATATCGTAATTATAACACTTCGGTTTTGTCGGAATCCACATTGACTCTCTGGAATTAGGGAATTGACTAGACACGTAAGTCTTTCTAATTAGATCTTATTAAATATACTTGCGGCACTTTTAAAATTTTGCGGCACCGTCTTTTCATTCCATATTTTAATGAAATATAAAGACAGTTCGTGATGTCTTTTCGTCCGTTTTTATATATGTCAGCTGTTTTCTGTCTAGTTTAGGATATTCGTTGCTTTTTATGCATTTGATAGCGTCATATATCTCCTCTAAAGTTGGCGGTTAATTTAATATTTTATCGTTTTGCAATACATTCGTATTAGCATTGTTATTATTGTTTAGTAGTCGTTTAAAATATTCTCCCCATCTTTTCACGATTCTCTTGGTGGTTACAAATTGCCCCCGAGCGCTATCCATCTGCATTCTCATGTCTGCTAGACTACTGGAATCTTCTGCTACAGATTTTCAGCTAGTATCCGTTCTCGTTTTGCGACTGCGTATGGGCTATTCGCAGTTAGCCAGTATATCTACTAGTCATTCCACTATCGGCTACCTATGGACGCGCCCTGTTTCAAGGGGACATATTTTATATATGTGTAAACGAATGAATTCGTAATTTAGATGATAGTGTGATAATATTGGTTTTTGTAAATTATCTTTTTCAATATTGGAAGAAACCGTCAAATCGGTGCAAAATTAAATCGATTTAGTCGAATTTTTACTTTAAAGAAATTTACTTTATGATTACGAAATTTAAGACAGTTCTCGTCCATCTCGAATAAATCTTGATTGTCGTACAAATTTTTAGATAAGTTTGCTATTCAATTAATCTTTATTCGATCGGTTTGTACTAGTTTTGAGGTTTTTTTACGACTATTTTTTATGTTCGTTAAACCGCTGTTTGACGAGCTGTTGTCTTATTTATTCTTAATAGATAGGTGTAAATTTTATCTCCGTGTCTCATTGAAATCAACCGCAATAAACGGACATGACCCTTTCGATAGCCGGACATTTATTCGCATACATATATATCTATATATGTATAAGAAATATGCTTGTAAAAGTGAGAGAAGTGTTTGAAATTAATGTATATATATATATATATATATATATAATATGTACTCTAGTGTGTGTGTATGTATATGGAAGTAATGAAATATAAATATGCGTTACGTCAAGTTGAACGAACTTTTACGACTTTTTCCAACTCGAGAATAAGACCTATCAATCTTATTAAGTGTTTTTCTGTGGCGCCATGTATAGAGGGACGTTCCGCCGTTTTTAATATTACATCGCCAATTTCCTGTCCTTCGTTGCTTTTAATCGTCTTTTTTTCCGATATAAACGCCTAGCCTTTATGTCGTTGCAGTATAGTAAAATTGTGCCCAGAGATTGACCTTTATATATATATATATATATATACGATAACTAGGTCTCTTTTTTTCGTAACGCAATCTCCGCAAATCCTGAAAATTGTTTCTTATATTACGATGATACGTTATAATCTGCACGTAAAACACGTTCGTAACAAATTTAGTAGAAAACGTTAGATTATAAGATATGCTGAACTAAAATGAACAGCGGAAAATCTGGAAGTTAATTATTATGACCATGGACTGGTCTTAAGTCTGCACTATTCGACGATGTGATTCAGAAGATACATACATATTTATATATGTGCGTGCGTGTATGAATGTATTATCTATATTGACTTAAACAACAATGATAAATGCTCCTTAAGGGTCTTGAATGTGTAAACTACAAAACCATAAAACACGTGTCGAGAAATCAAATCGAAAAACCCCGATGAAGGACTTGTCGCTAAAAAATTTCCAAAAATTTACTTTCCACGTATTTGGTCTTAGATTTCGAAATTCAAACGTCGTCACTTAGTAATGTGTCCCCGTTTACGTATATCATGCGATTCTGTGCGTATGTGCGTGTTTGTTTATGTTATGTGCGCGTGACATGAAGATGCCTAAGTTACGTAAATAGATAATTATTGTAGATTTCAACTGAACACATTCTGTACACGATTATTCCAATCGCGTGTATTTTGTAAGACCGTTATATATAAAATCTTGCGTCGCATTTTAATTTAAATATAATTCCGATGCGTGCGAGAGTAATTGTAGCGATACTACACAACCCGGATAAATGCGAGTGTATGTGAGAAGTTTCTGATTATCATTTATGACAAATTGTAAGGTACCGAATCTCCTGATTAGTTTGCGATGTCGGAGAGACTAGTCTAATATCAATTAAAAAAAAAAAAATAAGATTTTTCGTCATAAATTTTGACAAATAAATTACTGTTAATAACTTTTAATATAGATCTGACAACAACTTCGTCCATTCAGTTCGAGCATCGATAATATTAGGAAATTTTTTTTATTCGGAATTTAGGTGGTTTAGACTAAATCTAAAGATTCGTTGTTTAATTTAGAGAGCTATACAAATCGATTTTCTAGAAATGTTTATCAGAGTTCGATTATATTTGTATTTTTGATTAAGATTTCTCTTCCGCCAGTGGGGAATTTCAAAACTGAATTGTTATAAATCGAATATCTTCGCGAATTATTAACGAACACGACGGCTCGTTAACATCTTAAAAGGATGTTGCCGGTTGATAATGTACCATTCCGAACTGGTCAAATTAAGCGGTGATATATAATATATATCGCATAGTTTACCGATTAATGGATGTAGTTATTCCAAAACATTGTTGTCACTTTATTGGTAGGCTATATTCTAATAAGTACATTGTCGACCAGTTATCATCGAGTGCTGGTATACAGGATATTACCTCGAGGTCCTTCTCTTAGTCTGATTCTTTTTAACTTATATATTTCAGAGTTGTATTCTAAAACTCTGGATATTATTGGATGCCTTCTTAATTGATATGAAGCTTCCGGGTATTTATCTCATTATCACCGACTCAAAAGCATTTACCGAGTAAACTACTTTTTCTCGTCGTACAATAATTCGAGTATTTTCTTTTCTATAGTAAGAACTTTAAAAGTTGAACTTTGTGGAAAGTGTAAGTAGTACAGTTAAATATCATCATCATTATTATCATGATTGAAGTAGTGATTTGAAAGGTGGCACATCACGAACGATATGTACATCGGCATGTGACTGATTCGAGTAATTCGATTAAATCCTTATAATTCCCTTGTTCGTTATAGCTAATTTTATTATTTTTCTTTCTTTTACAATGATATATATACATACACACATATATATATATATAACACACTTATAAAATTGCGTATTTTTTCTTCGAATTGTGATCTATTTGAAAATACCAAACGAATGTTTTTTATCACATTCGCTATCAGATTATTTATGAATAACTGTATTTTTCACTTTGCTATTTTTTTGTAAATTTTATATCTAATTTAGTATTTTTTTATATTTTATTTTTATCTTCGTTTATTTATTTTTTTTTAATGTATATTTTTATAATTTATTTCTTTATGTTCACTTGATAATGACTTAACAGCCGAAAAGCTTTGTGATCTTTTTATGTAAACGTTTAATAACTTTAACTACTTTTTTATTGTTTAGACGTAAACTCTTTCGCGTAAAAGATAAAATTCGTTTTTTATTTTTTTTTTTAAGAAAAATATTTTATCTTATATATTTTTCTTTTACAGATCAATACAAGTATTCATGATGACCGGTACAAGACACAGCGATATAATTAAAAAACAACGCGAATTGGAAGGTGGAAGTCTTTTAGGAGGTCCATTGCGTTTTCCTGATCCTTGCGTCATTTGGTTACAATGCGATCAGGTAATTTATTTATTATCATTTTTTTATTAGAAATTTTCTTTCAGTTCTATACTATCTACACACGCGAACACAAAGCTAAACGCGGATAGCTATATTTTTATGTTAGTGTGATAATATAGCTGATGTTGCGCATGACCTATGCGAAAATGAAAGTGGTGACTACTTCATGCGAACATTGATGGCAAGGCGTGAGTACGACCGATACGCATGGTAGTTGCTGCGAGAGCGAAGCACATGCAACTGAAACAACTGTGAGATATTTTACATTGAAACGAAAGGTTGTATTATTGAAGATTATATTATCAGTCGGTTAAGTATAACGAATTAGAGACTACATAACATAATTTTCATACGAAAAACGTAAACATCTGAAAGCTTGACCGCATCTCAACCGATTCGGCTAAGCTGAAGGATATATATATATATATATATATATATATACATGTGTAATAATGATTTATATAAAAAAAAAAACTACGAAATTATAAGCATAAATCACTTTACCTTTAAGGATGATTTTCGCCAGTTGCAGCATCGTCAGACTGTTAAAAATAATTAATTAATGATGCGCAAAATAATGAAAAATTATATATATAACGAATGTAATTAACTCATTGTTTCTACTGTAATATCTTATTCAGTGTCGTATTAAATTATTCGAGGGCCATGGGCACAAACAGCGTGGGGGCCCCTTATAAGGTAGAAAAAATTAGAAATTTGAAAATTATTACGTCTACAAAATTATACATGTAAAAATACTTTTAAAAAATTTATTAATTTAAACGCAATTATTAGTATTCTTGGTGCTTTTTTTTCTGCGAAATTTTTTATAATCTTATTAATGTCTCTCGTAATATATCACGTTAAGTACCCGTGATTGTCAAATAATTTAAACGATCTTGAGCCATTGATGTTCTTAATACATTTTTCACAATAAATGGTTTAGAGAACGATCTTTCACCAGTTACGTTGCTACTCATTAACGTTAAATATATCCGTGAAACCATTTCAACATTCGGAAAAGATTCTCGAACTCCTCTATCTAGAATTAAAGTATACATCGCTTGTTCTTTACTAATTTTTGAATCGAATTTCACTAAATCTGTACAAAAATTTTAAAATTGTAATAATTCCACTTCAAGATTTCAATCTAGATCGTGTGAATAAATTGAAAGCAATCGTTGAGAATTTTCTCATCGTGACTCAGTTCACCAAGCTTTGATAAAAATCCCAGTCTTGACTCCGTTTCTTTATAAGCTGTTACTCGTTGTTCTAATGCATTTACGAAAGTATCTATTAAAGGAAGATATTGAGATGTACGGAACGATTCAGATACCGATAGTTCAACTTTTGCTGTTGTTGAACGGTTATCTAAAGCATTTAAGCGAACATTTCATTGTCTTATTATTTTAGCTACTAATTAAAAATAATACTAATAAATAAGTGAATATGATTTTTTTCATTACATATGAAAAAAATATTAATTTGATTTGTGGGGGCCCTGACCCCAAGTGCCCTTATGTAAATCCGGCCCTGATTTTATTAAACGAACATTCTTATATATATATAAAATATGTATATATATTTTTTAATGGGGGACGCCTTTTCAGCTACCCAACGTGATACTGTACGTACGAACTAACTAATTTTTTTCTATAAACGTGGACAATTTCTCTAGAAATATTGCTATGTGTGTGGGAACATTGTAAATTATCAGTGTAAAAATGGGACAATACATTATGTGCCATTATATGACGAGCGCAGTAATATAAGGTGCACTTCACAGCGTAATGTTATTAAAGAAGAACATTTGAGGAATCTATGATCAGGATTACAAATTGCACGGCCATGATGGAGAGGACGGGTAAGGAATTTCTTTAAGTTGTGTACGAAATTGGTGTTCCGGTAACAACTAACGCCTGAATCGCAATGTGCTAATAAGTTTAATGTTTTTTTGAAAAAATCGGATCATGGACGATTACGAAGAGACGGTTGTAATAGCATTGTGCGATGTATGTTCTTCACATATGTATGTTCTGAAAGTTTCGTATGTCCCATGGAATACCACACCATTAGAAGATCCTGGTTTAGCTAATGAATCTACAATTTCTTGGTCGGAGATCGCTCGATGTCCCGCTACTTAATAAAACAGACACAAATATACCCAAGCATTCCAGATTATTAAGTTTTAACATGATGAATGAAATCAATATATCCGCCGCCTTGCATTTGTTTTCAGTAGCCTCAAAAATGGTTTGTGAATCGATGATAATGAGATAATTACTTTGAAGCTTCGTGTTAATTAACAATTATAAGGTTTGAAACACGATATGTGTGGCAAATGTGCAATAAAGATTAGATCATTTATAGGCGCGACTAATATTAAGAGACGAGACGTACATCGCTGCTACCATTGTCTGAGCCGACTTTGATCCATCTGTATAAATAATGGCGTGGGAAAGAAAGTTTTTTTATATAAGTAGTTGTAATTATGTGTGTAATGGTTTTTAATAGTGTGTGATTGATATGTTTTATGGGAAAACACGATTTTACAGGAAAAAAAGGTAAAAGAAAACTGGTTAATTTAATGGAGTTCAAATGAAAACTCTCCTCAACGGAAAGACTTCATCATCATTAGGCGTCGTCTCCGTATCGGAGGTGTGCGACTACTTAACCTATACATATTTCGTTCTACAGTGTAAGTAGCGTACGCGGCAATCATAATATGACGATATCGTAGATAGACATACACACCCGGGAGAACTGATTTTAATCGCTTTGTTGTCACGACACAATGCAGCCCCGCGTGCTTTTGTATTGTACTATATTATTACTAGCGCGCATATGGTGTTGTGCGTGGTGGTTTTCCATTGCCTGCTACCCGATAATATTATCGGATTATTGTTATATTTTTATTTTCTGATGATAATTTTTGCGTCCCGATCGTATTTGAACTCGGTGGTACCTTCCGTATAGAAACCGGAATTCTAGCCACTAGGAGGCTATCCCGACGAACAGAAAGACTTACAATAATTTAATTATATTTGTTATATGCCCTTTTTCATTATTGTTCGTGTAATAATTCAATAAAGATTAGACAAAAAAAAATTAACCATTTTTCACGCGTGATATCTCAACTTCTCGTCATATTTGTTTATAAAATGTATAATAGGAGTTGTATATTAATTTTTCGATTTAGAATATTTATTTTGCTCTAAATTTTCGTTGAACTACACACAATTAGAGTGGGGCTGACTTGTTCGGCGTCTTGTAATGTTATGTTTTTACGTAAATAACTTAAGATATTTTGGCATAATTATCACCTCGTCGTCTGGTGAAGAATGATAAAATTTCCTCATTCTATAATTCTGCAGGTTATTCACCCAACTTGGAAAAGTAAGAAATATTGGCGAATTATCAAGTTCTTCCCGTTGTGGTTTCTTCTGCTAACCGTAACGAACTTAATCGTGAATTGCTTCTATCTCCTTATTTCTCTTTGTCTCTTTTTCACTCTTTCCCTCTTTCCCATTCTCTTTTTATATATATATAGTTATAATTTTTACCGCGTTCCACTCAATTAGTTACACGACCTCTTCTAATAGAAGTTATTTAATTAGTTTCTTTTTTGTGTGTTTGTATGTAATATCACGTGTTAAGGGCTTTGTTATTTTTATTATTTTTAGTGCTTACCCTTATTACGATTAGACATTTGTTAAATTAATTGTAATTTCAGTACCTCCTAATAATCTGTGATAATAGTTGACGTGACTATTATAAAAGTTAGTTACAATTTTTTTTTCTGTTTTTTTTTTTTTTTTTTTCCTAATGGGGTGCCTACCCAACGTGATACTGTGGAGACTATCTACATCTTGATCAAAGACAAGGTAAGGCTCCGAACGTAACGGCGCCACAGCAGAGCATTAAAGAAAAACATGATCGGGGTTGCAGACTGTCTGTTCAGAATGGAGAGGACAAAAGTGACTTTCTCTAAGCTGCATAGGGAAAAGACGGTCAGGCAACAAATGATGTACAAACCGCAATCTATTAATGAGTACAATTCCCTAGCGACTAATCTTCTTAAAGAAATAGAACCACGGGAGTTTGGGGAGAGACGGCTGGAGCTGATAGTAATAAGTCAGAGGTGATTGACTAATGCTCTTAGTGTACATTAGCTCGCATTGATCCCTATGCTCTAGCTGAATAAAGTTAATGATATCTTTGTGAGAGACTAAAGGAGAGCTCTCTACCACTAGACGACGCGTCTTTAGCCAATGAGTCAACAAAATTCGTTGTCTGGAATACCCGTATGACCCGGCACCCTCAACAAAGAAACAGATACTACGTTCCAAATTATTAAGCTTTAGCAAAACTAAACCAATTAATGTATCTGACACGTTACGTTTATTGTCTACAACCGCCTCCACGCTTTTTGAATCTGTAATAATAAGGTAATTTCCGCGAAGATCAGTAAAATTGAAAAGCCTTGTAGTACGTAAATACTGAACATTTTTGGCACAATTTGTACTTGTTACTAATATTGAAAGCTGGAATGAACTCTGCTGCTCCCGTTCCTCTAGTTGACTTTGATCCATCCGTGTAAACAAGGGTGTATAGTGGAAACATTTCGGAGATAATACTATTGAAAGCGGCAAGGATTAGTGTAGAAGGATACAGACTGCAGTTTTCGGGGAAGAGGGATGAATTTTGTTTTATGAAGAAGTAAAAATATGGTACCATAAATTGAAAAGGAGCTTGCATGCACGTGAGAACTTCTCCAACCTTGTTATAACGGAAGAGAGCAGGGACATTTTTCTATTTGAAAAACGCCGATATCTATTTTCATATTCGTCTTTCTTTCACTGTCCTAATACCGTTCTTTCGGTTTGTTCTCTTTTATTTTCAATTTGATCTAGTACCCATTGTACGCTGCCTAACCACCCATTTCTAAGAACTCGGGATGATCGTATTCTGGGTTTCACACTGTATAATATTTCGTATAGAAAAATATCGATCGGTATCGCTTATTATTTTCTTCGTTACTGAACATCGAGGCTAGCCTATTTTTGCATGTAAAATGGACGAATTCAAGTCACCAGTTATTGTTATAGGGAGTGAGTTTGTACTGCCTTCACATCAGTGTTAGTGTCAGTTCCTGAAAAAGTACACCCAAAACCGATTACCCGCACGTACATCGAAAATGTTATAAAAATAAAACAGAACGGAAAAGATGTACAGCATCGATTTAGAAAAAGACGCTCAACGAGAGATGCAGTTGAAGCGTTATGAGCCTGTGGAGAAAGAATAACAGACTGAAACGGTAAAATATATGTACGCTATATAGTATATACGTTAAAACTATGATGGAACCAACCGTTCGAAACATTGAAAATGGTACTGATCGTATTAATGCGAAAGTTATAAAAAAAACAAATTGCGGTGGTGAAAATGGAGAAACAAATTATCTAAAACAACAGAAATTTTCAAAGGAATACGTCAAACAAGTTGATTTTTTCGAATATTTAGAACATATAATAACCAAAAACGTGTATTGCAGCAAAAGGATCCGGAGAAGAGTTGCAATGGCTCTGAGGCGTTTAAAAGAAAAAGGAGTATAATAACGCAGAACACGCTGTCTATAGGATTGCGAAAACCCATTGTTAAGTCGTATATATGGGCATGTTAAAAATTTCGTGGGTCGATGAAATTTCGAATGAAGAAGTTTTTAACCGAGTACAAGAGGAAAGGTCACTTTTGAAAACGATTAGAAAAACAAGAATGAAATGTATATAAGACACGATGGCGTTAAAAGACATACAGGCCGACACAGGAAGACCAAGACAATCACTGATGGACACGAGGAAGAATGAAGCGGATATTAAGAGTTACATTGAACTGAAAATGCTAACGGCAGAAGGGGAAAAATGGAGCACTTGGGTGATAGAGGGTGAACCACTCCAAAAAGAACTGACATACACAATTTGATATATATATATATATATATATATACTTGTGTGTGTGTGTTCAAACCATTTATTTTCAGTGTGATTTCTCTTAGTTCTATCGTCGATTTCTGTGTCAATGTTTATACTATCATTTTTTGTTATGTTCATCATTTATATTGTTGGATACGTATTTTGAAATTCATCGTAATGACATTATTCCTAAGTATTTGAAGAAATATTTTCCACGAGTAAATAAGCGTGATAAAATATGTGATATATATATGGTAATGTGTAAGAACACGTAAATTATTTACATACTTCTACGCATGCATTTATGGTAAATATTTCTCGAGGAATTTTACGCACGCGTCATAAACACACACACACACAAAATATATATATAATATTCACACAGTTTTTTGAAGATACTTGCTAGAATTTGTTTCAAATTTTACCCTTCCTACATGAGACACTAACGTATTTGAACATAGGTTAAAAAAAAAGTGTAAACATTAGAATATACCGAGAAAATAATTTTAACTACTTATGTATATGTGTATATATATATATATATATATATATATATATATATATATATATATATATATATATATAAAACATATCCCTACGATGTGCATTTAATTAGTTTTAATAAATTATTATCTATAATTTTTATCGTCTTCATGTGTTATCTAAACATTGGGAAGTGATTTGTGATTTTCTTTTTCACATTCTTTTGACTTGAACAGTAGTATATGGATGTTGAATACCGGGCCTAACTTCGTATATAATTCAAAAGGAATAGCCATCATTAGATGCCTTTTGAATTATATACGAAGTAGTTTAGGACCGTGGAAACGATACCTTTATAAACTCTTCCCTGATACTAGAGGTAACACCACTTGGCGAAGGTACTCCGTAGGCGATGGATGTCTAATTATGGCATTAGAAGTAGTACACGCAATTAAATTAATGCATTCGAGGAAGGCAACAGGACCGGATCGAATACCGGGGGTTTAAAAAAATATTCGAGAAAATGTGGTGACTACCGAACAATCAGCTTGGTGTATCATCTACTACGGAGAATCATTTACCGCAGTATTAAAAGGAAATGTGTGGAAAATTTATCGGCAACACAGCTAAAAAAACCATTTGAACCGATATGAGGCGCTATGGAAATGTAGTTCCATCGAAGAATGCTGAAGATAACTCGGATGTCAAAGATGTCCAATAAAGATATCTTATAAAGAAATCTGATACAGACAATATTATTATAAGGAGAAATGTGTCATACATTGGTCATATCAATAAGAGGTATAAAGTACGACATTTTAAAGATAAGGGATAAATTGAAGGAAGAAGAAGTCCCGGAAGAACAGATTGGCCGGAAAATATTAAAAATTGAATTAAAATATCTTCGTTACAACAAACTTAATTGGCAAATGTGAGAAAACGTAAAATCTGATTGGCATCATATTGGTGATCCTCTATTACGAGTACGGCACAAAGATGAAGAAGAATGCCAGATAACTGTTTTGAAAACGTTACTAAATTAAATAATTGACACGGTTTACACCGAAAATGAAAATCGCGGATGTATGGGAAATCAACCGTGAAGAAAGTTTTAAAGTGTATTTAATCGTAATTTTCTTTATTAATTTTTTTTTTACGATTTTAAAAATAAATAATAAATTTATAATTTATCCCGACAAATATTAAGCTCTAAATTTCTTTATCATTCATATTACAAACAAAGCTATATATTATAACGATTTTTTTCTTAGGTATTTTTTGGGGGACACAGAAAAATTAGTTTTAAAATTGTTCTTTTTTAAATCATTTTAAAAATTAACTCTGCTACTGTAAAAATATTTTTTCTTCCATTTTAACGTCAACCGGTAGGTCATTTTATATATATATATATATATATATATATGCAGTAATTTTACTAGTTTTCGATTTTGTGCCAAAGCTGAAAGAGCGAAATATTATTATCTTTTAATAACGTCGTATGAAATTGTATAATTTTAATTGTACGCATTTTTTTTTTTGCCGCCTAGAGTTAAATAAATTTACATCCCACACATCGTGTATACATGTTATATATAATAGGAACACACAGACGTGCGTAATAGATGTTGGTTAGATGATTTACTAGAAGCCCGGTTTAGCGTTATTCTGCATGGGTACGTTATTATGCGAGAATATTTTAATTCTCGCGAAGTGTCGTCTCGTCCGATATCCGTTATCGAGTCAGTATGTAATTTGGTATTCATTAATCCGCAACTTTCCGCACCCGTTTCGGCCGTGGTTATGAAATTACAATTTTAATATCCCGCATTTTAGAAGCGATTTAATTTGTACGTATAGTGAAAAAGTAAAGAAGTCTATACGAAAATCTTTTATATAACGATAATTATAATATACGTTGATTAATTTTAACATGGATATTATTATTATCATTATTTATTACTGTTATTATTATCATCGTTTAGGCTTATATATACTTGTTTGTCGAAGACAACCTTGAATTGAATGCGTTAAAAAAAAAAAAAAGTTGTCGCGCAAAATTCGGACACACAACCAAAAACAAAATAAAAAACGAAAACTAAAAACGAAAGAATTATTATATCATGTAGGTTTTTCGTCGTGTTTATCTTTTTGGTCTTTTTGCGGCATCCGAGAAGGTCAGCATTCATTCGTAATAATGTGACGATTTGTCGCTAAACAAGTTATTTCAGGTTTTTAATAATCGCCATAAAAATACGTTTTATTTTTGTATATATTTCGTCTATTCGATTACGTGAAATTCTTTTTGCGTGCGGCTTAATGTTTTTAAATTTAAACAATTGTACATTTTGCTACGAAGTAGATCTGTTCAAAATATTCGTAAATAAATAGGTGTATATATATATACATTAATATTAATCTTTATATATATAAATGTAATTTTATTTATATGGTTTATTTAACGACGCTCGACGGTTGTGGTCATTTCTAATACGTTATAAACAAATTACACGACGATAATGATATGAAATATTAATGGCTATTAAATTATAGAAATTTGTAACAAATAAATCGACAAAATTCTCTACAGCGTTTTCATTATCTTGTAATATCTCGATCATTGCATATTTTAGCTGACTCCACGTGTGATAGAATTTTTACACTTCGCGCAGAATATGTTCCATGGTTAAATCTAATTACTTCAGTAGATAATAAATAAATTTACAAATAAATCTATCGAAATAAGTACAGGTCGTAAAAGTCGTAAATAAAAAAAAATTAAAGGTATAATAATCGTTATATTAGGAAAAGTAAAGTTCGCACAATATGTTCCTCCTCTTATTTATATACCCAAAAATGCAAAATTTTCTAGTTTAAAAAGCCTTATCGATAGAGCAAAAATAATTTAAACAATTATAAAGTAAATAAATAAAAAAAAAACAATAAAATAAATAGTAATCAATAATAAATATAACCCTATTATAGTTCCAGAAAACATGAAAAAAACTTACAATCTTCCAAATCTATTTACTATTATTTGCTATAAAAGCTTGCTATAGAATATGCAGTAAACTCTGATCCTCATTCCTCTTTCCTCATATGCACAGACTCACTAACCGCACTTACTTCTCTCCAAAAATATAACTGTCCTCATCAACATCCAATAGGCAATATCCGGTATAATATAGTTTTTCCTCGAATAAATCTTCAGTTCGATTTAAGTAGTTGAGTGTATTTTTTGTGATTTTTTTTTTCACAGAAATTTAAAAGGTAATTAGGTTTATGCTCACGTAACTCGATGAACGAACGTATTTTATTACGAAAAACACAAATTCTGCAAAATGACGTGAAATATTAGTTCGCGCTCTGCGGTATATTTTAATTAATTCATATTAATCGTATCGCCTACAGATAGCGCTATTGAAATTGTTCCGCGTGAAACGTAGATAAATTATCAACTGAATTTTTTCGATAGCGATGTTAAATCTGTGGTATTGTACGTACAAATGCCAGGCGAAATGACGCTTTTGAAATGAGGCTCTATATCAGGGCGCTTAGAATAACCTGAACAGCGCACCGAACAAATACGTCGATATTGGATACGTCCGCTTATTAACGAAAATTAACGCAGTAAAATTATTTTTGTGACACATGAAAAGGCTGACTCCTTGGATGTAGAAACTGAAGAAGATGTCCGTTTCAATGGACAGATGGAATAAAATAAAACGAGAAATACAGCATGCCAAAAAAGAGTGGAGAAAAGTGGACGACTTCATGTTGATGACATATTAAAGGACATAGAATATATATCTGTACTCTGTATAACATTTTACAGAAACTTCTGTCTTCCTTGATAGCCATTCCGTTATCCATTCATTTTGTCCACCTACTGCGGCTTTTTCTCGCGCACAAAATAAATTAAAAAACAATCGAACTTTATCATAGATTACTACCGATATCTAGTGTCGTGTATAGTTATCGGGTTAAATGTGTAATTGTTCGATGTATTTTATATAATATATATTTAAAGCTATTAATGTAACGCTTTCCTTACAAATTTCTGCTTTATAATAATTAAAGCTCATTCGATATCATTATCCGTTTTTGTAATATTTATAATGTATATCCATATTTTCGTTTTTTTTTTTTTAATATTGCAGGATGTGCTGAATGAACGAATTCAGAGACGTTTGTACGAAATGATTGATCGCGGATTAATTCGGGAACTGGAACAGTTTTACGATGCGTATAAAGAAGAAATCAAAGATTGTCATAGGTAATTAAGTTTTTCATTTTACTTCAGTCTGTTTATTTTTTTCTATTTGTCTATTGTTGAAATATTTTACTATTATTATTATTGCTATCAGTGTATTTTAATTTTCTTGTCCTTTGTTAATATAATAAAAAATTATAATATTAAAATTAAAACTCTTTTCCATATTAATGGGAAAAATTATATATATATATATATATATATATATATATATATATATATATATATATATATAACACTTTTTAAGGTAAACATATTCACTTCGTCTCATCTATTATTATTTCAGCGAGTAAATGGAATAATTAATAAAAACATATTATGATTAATTAAAATGACTACGAGTAAAATAATATACGCAATAATAAATTATCGTTATTTAGAGTTCAGAGCGGATGATCTTGGTTTTTTCTTTTTTTTTTTATTAAATTTTTTAAGCTGAATCGACAGAATGTAACGTGTGTGAAATGCAGAATATTATCTATAAAATGCATGATGTTACCTACAAAAGGTAGAATGTTATCTATAAAAGGCAAAATATTACTTATAAAAGGTAGAATGTTACCTATAAAAGACAGAATGAGATGTATAAAATACAGAATGTTACGAATACATCGCGAAACTTAATTTATAAAAAATGAATTTGTCCGTAGATTCGAGTAGAAAAAAAGTTTCGATTTCTTCTACTTTTGTTACCTTATTCGATCGTCGAAGGTTGGCGTCCGCATTTTGCGTTCGGTTTTACTTTTGTTCCCTCATAAATGTTTTGGACTGATTAAGTCGTCTGTTCTGACGAAATTCATCAGTCCATTATCGATGTATTATTTTGCGACCAATCCAGCGGCTACATCTGGCCCACGAGTATGTGGTTCGTGCTAACTCATATTTTTGTCTCCGCGAGTCAGATAGTTCGGATAATTAATTTTCCTCATTTTTCTTATTTCGACTAATGTTTCGTATTTTCCGTACGTTTCGACACTTTCATTCGTTATCTTAGCCGTCCACATTAATCATATTTTTCTCTAAATCTAAATATCCAACTTTTTCAAGGTACTACAAAGCGTTTAATAATTCCCCATCGTGTATAAGTCTCGAGCGAAAGTGTGTATTTCCATAACGTAGTCGGAACGATTTAGATGGCAAAATGATTCCTGACCGAAATTAGAACACGGTTCTATCTTGTCAATAGTGTTACATGTATATATCGCGTTCCTCTATAAATTAGAACGTT
This sequence comes from Coronaproctus castanopsis, assembly GCA_032883995.1. NCBI lineage: Eukaryota > Metazoa > Arthropoda > Insecta > Hemiptera > Monophlebidae > Coronaproctus > Coronaproctus castanopsis. The sequence continues at coordinate 261,140,650 of CM065052.1, read as the reverse complement.
TATTGTTTAATCGTATGTCATTTCATACGGCAAAATCGCCGCGTAATCGGGTGGGAGGTGAAACGTATGGAAACGATGTCTCGCCCCCCCTCGATCGCAATACCTTCATCGTCAAAAAATTCACAACCGACGAGGCCAGTTAAAAGCGCACGTGGAAACGGAGTACTTGAAAAAGCACATGCTGGTTACTTATTAATAATTTACACACACAAATGGACGAGTCAGGTAAGACTGTTCCATTATTTAATAATAGTGATAACAGCGGTAGTAGTTAATAATAAGGAGAGTATTAGTAAGTATAGTGATACCGAAGGTGGTGATGATGATAATGATGATAACGTTATAATTCTGCGCAATGTAGAAAAAGACAATAATACATGGAAGTTAGTCAAAAGAAAACGTCCTTCTCCCTTCTCGCACCCGCATACGTCGAGCGAATTTAAACACTCTACAAATCTGAAATTATTAAATAGATACAGGTATCAACCGTTTATGTATTTAAATAATGACGACGATAATAGAAAGGCAGATAACGAAACAAATATTCGATGATAATCAGCCATCGAACAAGTCAAATAATAATAACGTTAATAACGAACAAAAACGAAATCTGCCGCCGCCGATTTTAGTTAAAGACGTTAAAAATTACACAGAATTCATCAGATTCCTTAAAGAGTCTGAAGGATGTTATCGTTGAAATCTACAAATACTGGTATTACTATTAAACCGAGCTCGATTGTTATCGAGCATTCACCAGGGTACTTCTACAAAACAATTTTAAATTCTACACATTCCAATTATCACAAGATAGTTTAAAAATCTTCATTATACAAACTGTAAAGAAATCTAGTAGGAATTACAAAAATTAGGATTTTCTGTTCGATCTGTAATTAATATAATAAGACGAAGTCTCCATTACCAATGTTTTATGTAGATCTCAAACAATCTATAAATAACTCAGAAATGTTCAAATTAAACCGTTTGCTTCACACGATTGTAACGATTGAAGAGCCGCGAATAAACAGACACAGCTAATTCAGTGTATGTTAAAATTTTGATCATACAAAATCCTACTGTAATCTTCCACCTCGGTGCGTAAAATGCAGTGGTAAACGCCTAACTTCTGCCTGTCCTAAAACATTAGAAGAAAAGTCAGTATGTCTTTTCTGTCGTGGTGATCATCCCGCCAGCTTTAAAGGATGCGAATATTATGAACAAGAGTATAGTAAAAAGTTTAAACAAAATGTAATAAATAAAAGTTTCGAACGCCCAACAGTTGATATGGACAATACCGACACATCTACACGTATTAATAAGCAGTCATCATCAAACTCGTATGCTAGTATTTCTAAAAAATATACTTCTTCTTCTACTGCTCATCCTACATCGATAACAGCACAAAAATATAATGGTTCACAGAGTATAAATGACCAACATGGGATTAGCGAAACATTAAGTTCATTCCTTAATGAATTCCGCAATTTACTTTCACCTTTAATATCTATGTTAACAAAACTCATGGATAAATTATTATGAGTTTAAACAACGTAATGAATTCACTAACAATAGTATCATGGAATGCTAATGGAATTCAATAAAAGAAACACGAACTCCAGTGCTTCTTACAAACAAAACGAATCGATATTATTCTATTAACGGAAACTCATATTATTACTCCAGCAAGCTTTGATTTATCAAACTATAAAATCATGGAACGCATCCTTCCGGTACAGAAATGGGGGTGTTGCGGTACTCGTAAGAAAAACCCATTTTATTTGTCAAACAGAGGCGTATGAAGTTGTCGCAGTTAAAATAGAAACATGTAATAATGGAGGAAATAACTATGACATCAGTTTACTGTCACCCAAAGTATTATATACCGGATGATGAATTCACGAAACTATTTCATCATCAAGGTAGCAAATTTATATGTGGAGGCGACTACAATGCAAAACATCGTCATTGGGGATCAAGAACTCGGAGTAAACGCGGAGAGCAACTTTTCAAGCTGAATAGTAAACTGCGTTTAGATGTTGTTTCACCATTTTCACCCACTTACTGGTCAAAGCATACCAACCGGCTTCCAGATGTCTTAGACTTTTATTTCACTAAAGGCTTAAATAGTATCTATAAAAGTTGCACTACTCTAGTAGACTTGTCATCTGATCACGTACCGGTACTACAAATTCTAGATACAATTCCACTATGTCGTAGAACAGATAACAGATTAACTAAGAAGTCTACCAACTGGGATCAATTTGAAAGTACAGTAGAAGAACAAGTAGACTTAAATATAAAACTAAAATCGCAGTATGATATTGATACAACTGTTGATTACCTAACGGACGTAATTCAGGATAGCTGTAAACATTCAACACGACTGGCAAAATTTACCGTCAATAACAGTGATATATTGCTTATTGCAATACGGGAGTTAATTGTCAAAAGACGAAAAGCACGCAAAAAATGGCAACGTAACAGATATCCATCTAATTACCGAGTTTACCGGGAATTCTGTAGGCAACTAAAGGAAGCAATAGTAAATTACCAAAATCAGCGTTACACCCATCACCTATTAACCTTAAACAACTCTGACGGCTCAATTGGGAATGCAACTAAAGTACTGAAGAAGAAAGATACGCCATCATACCACATCAAAAAAGTAAATACAGATTGGGCTAAAATTGATGATGAAAAGGTTGAAACGTTTGCCAACTATCTTGAAAACATTTTTCAACCTCATGATATGGAACATCAACAACATACGCAAAAAATTATACGAAGCAATATACACAGTGCTGCTAAAATTACACATATATTACGCCAAATAGGCTTCGTACATGTATTAAAAGTTTGCAAAATAATAAAGCCCCCGGAGAAGATAGAATCACAAATAATATTTTGAAACATCTCCCAAAAAAAGGACTTTTACTACTTTTATACATACATAACGCTATGCTACGATTATCGTACTTTCCAACCAGATGGAAAAAGTCACTAATTATACTTATTCATAAACCTGGTAAGCCGACTACAGATGTTTCGTCCTATAGACCGATAAGCTTATTGGACACATTTGGGAAAGTATTTGAGAAACTAATTCAACCATTAATTCTCAGTATGACAGATGCACACCTTTCAAATCATCAAGTCGGGTTTTCTGCTGTATATCAGTGTCACCGGGTTGCTGATGCGGTTGAGTCAGTTCTGCAGCGTGGGGAGTACTGCTCAGCAGTGTTCCTCGATGTTGCAAAGGCATTTGATCTTGTCCGGCATGACGGTTTGCTATATAAACTCCGCAAGATTTTCCCGATTGAAATGTATCATCTGTTGAGATCCTATTTGAGCGACAGATCTTTTCAGGTCAAAATAAACGACGTCCTGTCTAGTCAGCGTCAAATACTGGCGTCAGTACCTCAAGGCAGTGTCCTTGGACCCTCCTTTACAATATATATATACTGCAGATATACCCACCACGATGTTTACCCTGCAGGTCACATTTGCTGATGACATTGCTATATTAGCCAGACATAAGAATCCTCACGAAGCGTCAAGGTATATTCAATATCATTTATCTTTACTGTATAAATGGGCTCTCAAGTGGAGAATCGTAATTAACGAACAAAAGTCATCGCATGTTATACAAATAGACGTGGAACATGTCCACCTGTTAATTACGATAACCATAGAATACCGCAAGAACAAGCAGTAAAATATCTTGGACTAACCCTTGACAGGCGCCTTACGTGGAATCTTCACGTAATTAACACCGGGAAAAAATTGAGATTCTTACTAAAGCAGTTATACCCACTGATAGGAAGGCAGTCGAAACTAAGTCTTGAAAATAAAGTTTTACTTTACAACATTATTATAGCTCCCGTCTGGAAATATGGTTTAGAAGTGTACGGAACATAAGACGCATCTAAACAAAATACAGTCATATCAATCTAAAATATTGAGGATAACGGTTAATGCGCCATATTATATAAGAAACAATATAATTCAGAACGATTTAAATGTTCCTTCGGTTATGGAGGTATATAATAAAACAGAATGCACAGCACATTTGCTCAAAATTTAAATCCGTTAATATCACGCATGAAGACCATCGGATTGCCGGATAATCCAGTTAGAAGATTAGACAATGTAGAGATGCGTTATCTAACGAATAATAAGTAATAGTAATTAAATAACATATTTTAAAAAGAGAAGAAAAATATGTATATATATATATATATATATATTTACACATGAAAAAAAAACTATTATCTATTGGGATACACCGTTATTCAGAAATTCTAAATTATCAATTGCGTTAATGACCTAAGAATCGGTATGCAAAAAAAAAAAAACGAAATTGTTCCTATTAAATAGTAGACGCGAAGAATGACGAGATGTGTGTTTTTTTATAATTGGAAAAAGACGATTGATTTATATTCGAGCTAATGAATTTGATTTATTATCGAAAATATCAGTAATAAAAAAATTAGTCGTTAAATTGTATTATTACTTCTCTCATTAATCGATTGCTATTTGTTTGATGGCTTAATTTCAACGTTGTAAATGATTATTATATCGTTGTTTTTATTATTATAATTATAATTTTTGTAAATAAATAAAAAAAATTCCATTCGATTAAGAAATTATAATTTTAAATTTCTTTTTGGAATAATAAATAAATTATCTGAACAAATATTCGGTCGTGAAATGAATAAATTTTTGGTCGTGCATAAATAATAAAAAACCCCTGTATAATTTGTTTTTTTTTTTTTAAATTACTTTCTCAGATATATTATTGTCTGATGTGATTAAATGATAACGATAAATTAATACGAGAAAAAAAAGAACAATTAGCGTTACTTTTTCCAAAAATTAGTGCTACTTTTTCAAAAATTAGCGTTACTTTTCAAAATTTACCTTTTCAAAAATTAGCGTTACTTTTAGAAAATTGGCATATATTTTTTTTCTCGATAATATATTTAATATTTCTAACGTGCGTATAATGGTTTTTTTCTTTGTTATATATTTTTCAGCCTTTCCAATGTGAAGCCTATGAGAGGGTATGTTTTTATTATACAAATGATCTGCTTTAAATGTGTTTTTTAATTTTGTTTTTCTTAATGGGGTGACGGATGTTTCGTTTCTTGTTTTTGTATTTTGCACGCTTTTACACTGTGCGACGTAATGCGAATATTTATATTTTTAAACGCGAGCACTCACGCTGTTTTTGTTTCTAACCTACGAACGTAAAACCTATTTTATTGTTTGTTTTTTTAAATAAGTTTTTAATTTATTACGTTTTAGAAAATAAAATTTTTCGGGATATTAGAAAACACGCGTACTGTATGAATTTCATAAATATATGTTTGTCATAATTTTAATCTTTCGTACGTTTTAAATTTTTCGGCTGCAGGAATTACGAATACGATTTAGGCATATTTCAGTCTATCGGCTTGAAAGAGTTCTGTCCTTATCTAGAACTAAGCAAAGAAGAAAGAGCGACCAACGAAGGACAGAGATTGCTACAAGATTGTATCGACGTGATGAATCTAGTTACTAAAAGATATTCGCGATATCAGATTCGATGGATTCAAAAGAGATTTATTGAAGTACCAAATCGGGAAGTACGTACATATTATATTATTATTATTATTATTATTATTATTATTATTATTATTACTATTGCTTGGTGTATTAATTATCGTGAAGTGCTTTGTCGATTTAGGGTGCGACTTTATTTCAATCTTTGTACGATTCTGATCATCGGTACTTTATTTGGTTTAATCATTTCAGTCGTAATCTCCACTGTATCGGACGTGAAATTTTAATGTTGATAAAAATTTTTATACATGAAATATCTCAATTTTAAACATATTAATGTAAACACATTTAAAATTATCTAAGATCTACTCAGGAAGCAGTATTGTGCAATGAACACCCTTATAAAATTTACAATTTAAAACTGATTTGGAGAAAGCAGAGGTATTTGGAAAATACTTAAATAAATAAGTATAATAAATATAATAACTAAATATTATGTTCAAAATCGGTGTTTTCGTCGGCGATATTTGTAGCGCAAGCTGAGGCCATATTATAGTTATGACTTTAATTTATTCATAAAATTTTAAAAATTAGAGTTCGAGGTTTAGTTGCTAGCAAACACCTGCTAGCATTAAGCGAGATTCTGCGACAACGGTTTTGTAATAATCGTAATTTACTATAGGTACTGTTGGAAAAAACGGGAGACGTGTATAAACCGTGGACGAATAATAGTTGTAAATAGTGTAACAGTGTGAGGTGGGACCATCAATGAAATATAAGTGAAAGAATTCGAATAGCTTTATAAGCATTATTGATAGTACACGATTGAGATTATCGTAGAATAAGCGCGAGTCCGGAGTGACTCCTAAGTACTAGACATCTTTTAACCCGTATTCGACCGTTAATTACAATTTCCGATAGGGGTAAAGGGTGCCTTCTTGAAGAAAGAATGACTTCAATTTTCTCGGTGTTCAGTTTCAGCTCCGGCGTTTCTGTCTTTTTTTTTTAATCTACTGTATATTGTATCGGGTTTATACGATGCGAGGCCAAGTCGTCCGCGTAAAGAGCAGTTTTAATAAATGTAATTTTAGGTAAATCATTTATTAAGAGTAGTAAAAGATTATGACTGTAACGTTTCATCATTATAAAGGTGGCTATAAAAATATTTTGCTTCGTACAAATTTTTATTTATTTTTTTTTTCGTATTAATAACATCGTTTAAATAATTATGTGTGTTTTTTTTTTAAACCTAAAATTTAATACTTTATTAATTAATATTCGATCGGTTTTAGGTACCACCTATATACGATTTAGATAGTTCGTCAGTCGAAAACTGGATTACCGATGTGGAACAACCGGCTTACGATATTGTCAACGGTTATCTGAACGATAAATTAATCAGAAATCCTATCGCTTCGGAATCAGCCGATCCCGATAGATTCGTCGGAGGAGAATATTTTTGCGACGCGTGCCATAGAGTATTTGTCGGCAAGTTATTTTTAGTATTATTATTTTGATATTCTTAAATTATTTAAATAAATTCTTCATTATTATTATTATTATGATAATACGGGCATCGGCTGCTCTAGCCGGCCATACCATTGACCTACTGTGGTGCTAGTTCTGATTTAAAAGGTTCGATGAATCCGGGAATAGGAAAACATTATGAATGTGGTCATTCTTCAATTATACGCAGAATAACTAATAATTCTTTTATAGATATGTTATCATTTATTTTACAATGTAAGCAGTTCATTAATATTAGTTTTTTATTATTTTAAAGTTTATTCGTACGAAAGATAAATATTCTTGTCGACCGAAGGCGTTTATTAGCCTATACGGGGTTTGTGTGTGTGTGTGATTTCGTTATCTTTAGAGAGTAGTCGTTTCGAATATGGACAATTTTTCGAAATATCGATAATAACTTTGTAAGTAGACTCGCATCTTGATTGTTCGTTTAGCGAGTAAATTTTAGATGATCTTCATCGAATTAACCTAAAGATTTTCTCGTAAATTGCCTAATATTGCAAAATCATGTATGCGTGTGTGTGTGTGTGTACTTCTCGTTACGCGTATAGAATTTATTATTTATATGTAAGATTCACTTTCGGTCGCCAGTTTATTATTTTTATTATTATTATTATTTTATAATAATGGAGGATGACTATCGTATATTATTTGTGAGCGATATAATATATTTTCGTAACAGACGGCATTATCCCCGGACGACAAGTTGTTTTCGATCAAATCGACAAATTATAGGTATTCTATAAACAATTTGAAATTTTAACAAACACACACATATATATATATATATATACACCAGATACAAAAGATATGGAAAAGTCATGACATTTCAATTGAGTAATGAATACCCTAGTTTTCTCCGTTTCTCTATATGCTGCAGAATGTTGGACATTAAAAGCAACTGATATCCGGCGCATTGATGCTTTTGAGATGTTCTGCTGGCGACGAATGTTCCGAATCTCGCGGACAGAAAAACGAACCAACCTCTCTGTATTGAAAGATATAGAATCGGATTTACTGCGAGATATAGTAATGCAGCGCATAATGAGGTATTTCGGACACGTGATACGTTAGAACGGGGTAGAAGGCAAAAGGATGCGCGGAAGGACAGAAATCAGATGTGCAAATAGAATAAAACAATTAACCGCGGCCACATAGCTCCAGGAAGCTGTAAGACTCACGGAAAATAGGGACGTACGGCGGACAAGGTTGAAAGGACTTGGAATTCGTAATTTCACGAATGTTCGGCCGAGCTAATATATATATATATATATATATATATATATATATATATATATATATAGATATAGTGTGCTTATATGTACATTGGCAGATTTAAATTGTTATATTTTGTTATTATTTATATCAGTAATAGTATTATGAATTTAAAACATGAAAGTCCATTTCTCGTTGCTCGTTAATTCTCTTTACTTTTTACCTAAGTCACCCTTGTATACGTGTGTATGTGTTATTCTGACGTGTTTTTTTTTGTCTTTCGGGTCGGTTAAAGACAGTTTTTATGTAACTGGATACGACTTGAAAATATAAATACGATTAGATTTCGTCCTATAAATTCGAAATATATAATAAAAAATTTTGTTTGATTTTTTTCTCAAAATAAATCTCGCATATATTTCTTTTTAATTTTCGAGACAAGAAAGGCAATTTGTTCGCGGTCATTTACGAATATAATTATTATTTCGAAATGAAATTTTTTTCGTAGAATTCTCGAATTTCGTTTCTTCTCCGTTCGATATTCACTTATTTTTTCTTCATTATTTTTTGTCCAATGTTGTCTGTTTTAAAAATTCGAAATTTTAGTCAGTTCGGTCGGCAGATATTTTGCAGTTACGGCTCGAATTAGAGGCTGTGAAAATTAGTTTTTATGATTTTTGCCTCGGGATGATAAAACGTCCAGCGCCTCTGATGGAGAGACGATTTGATCGTTTACCACCGCGTTGTTGTAACTTTAAAAGCGTCAAGATACACGATTACAACAAGCGTCGTCGTCTTCTGGTCGATTTTATATCTGTTATTTGAACTCTCATAGTTACACACCGCTATATATACTTTAGTGAGTGATTTTAATGTAAATGTGATAACTTCTGATTTATTGATTACCTAAGTAGATTTAATGATTAACGTTATCCACGCGGTTTGTGTTACTTTTAGAAATCATAATTTTTAATTCTAACCCAACTTGTCTAACCATTAAAGATTTTTCTTTACTAAGAGAAATTACGCATTTAGAAATTAAACGCAGATTCCCCATAGATCGATATATATATATATATGTAATATAGTTATTGTATAATAATCACGTGTTTATAGTTTTTTCATTAATTTTATGATAAGTCGGTGAGTATTGGTACATCGATAATAATAGAAAATAAATATCTATATTTGTGTATTACGTATTTAATTCGCTAGATCATTGTGTAATCCGATTCTCCTATTTTAATTTTAAACGCTTTTTCTATCAGTTTCGGTCAATTGTACGTGTATATTAACGTACACTTAAAAAATTTCTATAATCTTTTTATCGATGTTATATGAATTATGTTTGTCGAACTAATTTAATATTAAAAAATTCTAATTATTATTTTGTTTAATATATCCATTAACGCGATTAACGTCCTTAATTGTATAATAGTTTCCAAATGTAAGTTACTATAATAATTTAAACGATCGTTTAGACTCTCTATATGTCTCTGTGGTATATAGTTGCCAGTGTGCTTTTTTGATAATTCGGTGGTCGAGGGTTCGGATTGACGACTTATAAAAAGTTTTTCATCTTCGCTTGTAATTTTTAATCATCACGAAGAAAGCAGTGGCACTTCACTCCGTATAACAGCGTCGCGTATAAACAGTGCCTTGAACGTTAGACCATTTTGTGCGTAAAAATAAACGTATACCGACTAGTCAGGATGTTCGGAAACGCGAACAATATGACGGTGATTTCTGTACCACCTCTGAGAGAATACCTGAAGTTTTTACTTGAATTTATTTCAGAAATGCGTAATTGTACTTAGCAATTGTTTATTATTAAAGTTTAGATAAATTGTTCGTTTACTTCATCCGCAACTTAAAAATCTATACCCGATTTCTATACTAGCCAATTATTCTCTGCATGGCGCGGAAAATTTCGGGTCTTATCTATTTCATTTTCATTTAATTAAGCATAGTGTGAATGTGGTTAGAAACAGCTGACCATGTATATTCTGTAAAATTCGAGTGTATGAGTAGTCGTTATATTATTATTATTATATATATATTATCAATAAACTATTGTAAAGGGGAGTAGTACACCGATTTAAACTGACTGCGCAATGTGCACCAATAAACTATTGTAAAGGGGAGTAGTACACCGATTTAAACTGACTGCGCAATGTGCACCAATAAACTATTGTAAAGGGGAGTAGTATACCGATTTAAACTGACTGCGCAATGTGCACCAATAAACTATTGTAAAGGGGAGTAGTACACTGATTTAAACTGACTGCGCAATGCGCAAATGGAACAAAACCGTTGAATAATAATGTATTGATGTAAGAAAGAAAACGCATTGTAAATATACGCGTAATTTATGTATTTATATTAGAATTCGGAATAAATATCAAAAAGAGATAATATAGTTTACGCGATGAAATGAATTAAAAATAAATAATAAATATATAATTTCCACTTAGTTTATTACAATATAATAATCTTACCGACGTTTGATTAATTTTTAATAGGTCTGTATCAATGGAAAATTCATCTGGATTCTAAACGGCATCAGAAAGCTTTGTATAAAAAGAAGAAAAGAGAAGCCGCTTTGGATGAAAATCGCAGCCTGGTGGAAAACGCGTGAACCAGGGGTTTATGTGAATACTCGTCCAGAGAAACAAAAACAAAAAAATGACATTTATTAAAACTAAGCGATAACGTGTATATTTTATAATTTAAAACCGGAACTGGGGTAATATACTAAGCGACTTACGTATTATATTTCTAATTTGCGATATATTATTTATTTCAGATAAGATGTTTTAAATAAATGACCGTTTAAAGAAGGTATCTCAAGTTTTTGTCGATGAACTGGTCGGTCGCGTAAATTTTTCTAACGGTTTAAAAGTAATTTTTCTCTTGAAATGTATCAATGTGAGATTTAGTATAGAGTAACATATTAAATTTCAATTAAACTCTCGATTATTCGCGGTCTTTCTAGGATGGATTAGCACGAATGAAAAAACCTTTGTTTACTCAAGTGTGTCATCATTACCGGAAGTCTGTATGAGTCACAATTGTCAGAACCGAGCTCTCGTATTACTTTTTTTTTTCATTTTTTCACTCCAAAGTTTTTTCACCGTCTCGTTCACGTCAGTTTTGTTGGCCGTAGCGGATAGTTTGTTTAGCCAATCGTGATTTTAGTTTCACCAAATTTATATAGCAGTTTATTTTATTTTACAATGACTGATAAAAGGAAAAAATGTTTTCATCAATTCGAGAGAAACTAGAATTAATAAAACAAATTGAAAAAAACGAATTAGCTCGCAGCTTGGAATAGGAAAATTCACGCGGTAAATTAATTCACGTTGCATGTGCGTCAGAGCGTCGATGAAACAAGAAAAGCCGTGAAAAAAGACGCGTATGAAGAATTAGATGCGGCAATTTTTTTAGAATGGGTGAGTCAACTCCTATTTCAGGGCCTATTATTGCTAAAATAGTTTTTTCAGATGCTAAGTTTGGAAGGAACATTTGAGTACCTAGTTCAAACAGCGCCATGACATAAGAGATATCGGACTTTACGGCGTCAAACAGAAAATTTCAAGATCGATTTTGAGGAGTTTCTTCAGTCAGAGAGGATTTCATACGATTGGTAGTGATTAGTAAGTAAAAACAAAAAAACCACATCGTTTAAATAGACAAGATCTGAAACCTCTCCCTATACATGACTTTAATAAAAATAGTACATTTAGTACGAGCAAATATTTAATGATTTGTTTAAAAAAAATATATATATATATTCCTCAACTCAAAGAATTTACTAAAGAAAGCTCTACCGCTGATTAACAATGCCTCATCCTGCCCGGGAGAAAACGTTTTAAAATCGAAAAGTAGAAATTTCATCGCGAGGTTTTTACCTCCCAATGTCACTGCTCTTATCAAACCAGTGGTTCGATTGCGTCAATGAAAAAAAAAACACTACGCAACGAAACTTACTGAAAACAAAGAAGGATTGAAGATGGAAACGATCTCTTCAAAGATTACACGATTTATGATATAAATACTGCTTAGGAGTTAGTGACATCGACGAAGTAAACATTGTTGAGTGGATTAATAGCGATGCCAATGATCCAGGCTTTTTAAACATCTTACGGATGAACGAATTTTTGATAGAGTATCGGGTATGGTTTCAGAGGAGAGTGAGGAAAGGATAAGACGAAGAGGCAAGTAAGTCATAACGCAGCTCTAACGCATTATTCGGTATCTGGAGCAACACGGTACTAAAAAAACTTCAATCCCGAGTAAAGAATAGGTGTTTGATTTCGGAAAAAACAAAAACTGGTGACAATTGTAAAACCTACCGGAAATTTTTAAAACCTGTACATATTATAAATAAACTTTCTGCGGTAATTTGAATTGTTTTGTTGATATTTTGATAATTTTTCGAATTATCCACGGTTGCCACGCCACCCAATAACACGAATAATCGGGAGTCTTCTATATATTGTATCTGTATCTATACGAATATATAAAACTGTATTGTCTGTATGTGATTTTCGAATATTTTCATTATAATCACTGCATTGGGCTATTTTTATCACGCATAAACAGAAAAATTATTTTTTAAAATTTATTCGTCTGACTCAATAACGATGAAACCCGCACAGCTTATACATTGGATTTGTTCTTAGCTTTGTTTCACATTGATATCACAAATAGAACTGAAACTAGAATAATTTAAAGTTTTAAAAAGTAGTAAACAGCGATATCTCTACCAAATCGTTTAAAAATTAATACGTTTTCCGTTTCGAATGTACCTTCAGTACCAAACACGCAATACAAACCAAGTTTGGTTGCATTAGAGGCGTGGCCGAAATAACGGACTGATATATATGGTAAAAGACAAAAAGGAAGGCCACATTGAAGATGGTCAGATCAAATATTGGATTTAATGCGCCCAAAAATAACAACATTAACAGCATGCAGCAGGTTGGCAATGGACAGACGCCAGTGGAAAAAAACGATTCATGAGTTAATTGGATTATCATGATCACGACGTCCTATATAACGACAATTCATTCATTCATATATATATATATATATATATATATATATACACACGTATACTATACTAATATATAAACTTGTTAAAAGAAAGATACCGCGATATTGTATTAAAAAAAATATATATATATATATATAGATATATATCCAACACAACACAATGTCATCGGCAAAACGCAAGTGACTAATTTTCATCCCATCAATATTCACACCTTTAGACCCCCAAGACAAATTTTTGAACATACGTTATCAGGCTGCTATAAATAACTTCGAAGATATTATGTCTCCTTGTCTGACGCCTCTCTTTAACGGTATTTTATTTGTTTTTTTCCACCAGCTGTACTTGCATCATTGGCGAATTATAAATATTTTTAATTATGTTGATGCATCATCTATACCATTTTCTTCAAGCGCCTTCAACACTGTCCATGTTTCCACGGTATCAAACGCTTTATGATAATCGATGAACGCCATGTGCAATTCCATGTTGTATTCTTTGCACTTCGATATTAAAATTCTCATAGTGTGAATGTGATCATGCGTGCTGAAACCGGATCTAAAGCCCGCTTGCTCGCACGGTTGGCAGTAATCTATTTGTTTCGTCATTCGATTTGTAATAATACTTATATAAAGTTTGTACATATGTGATAATAAGCTAATTGGCCTGTAATTTTCTAGACTAGCTGTATCGCCATTTTTGTGTATTAGGATAACATCTGCTTCGTTCCACAGTCGCGGGATAGAGTTCTCTTTTAAACATTTGTTGAACAGATTTTTCAGCAAATCCAAAATCTCCTCATTTCCTTCTTTAATCATTTCTGGGATTATACCATCCGGCCCGCTAGCTTTGTTATTTTTCATTTTCTTTAAAACGTATTTGATTTCACTTATTGTTATATCCGGTAGGTTTCCCTTATCCTCATTTATTGTTAATTTATCTTTCATTATAGGATTAACTTTTGTGTCATAGAGATCTGTATAGAATCTTCCGACCTCTTTGGATAGTTCAGTTTTTTGTCTGTAAGGATATTTCCGTTGCGATTTTTCAAATTCGTCAGCAGCTTACTTCCCATCGACAATGATTTCTTGAATACTTTAGTCCCTCTGTTATGCTCAATTATTTCACGAATTTTCTTTGTGTCGTTTTAACGTATATCACTTCTCAATTGTTTTCTAATTAATTTATTCAATTCTGCACACTCAGTTTGATTTTTATCTTTATCCACTTTTAGTTTCCTCCTTCGTGCCATTAAATCTTTTGTTGCATCACTTATTTTACTGTTTACCTTTTTTGTACGTGGTGCAACTTTAACCGCAGCTTCTTTCATAATTTTAGTAATCTGTTCAGATTGTTTATTTATTTCTAGTGTTTTAATTTTTTCAGATTTCTGTATTTGTAATTTTAGTTCTTCTTGATATTTGCTTCTATATTTTATTAATTTATCAGGGTCAACTAGTTGTGATGTATTTCTATTTACTCTCTTTGACACGGATACATCCTGAATTTTTAATATACCTCTAACTAATCGGTGGTCGCTGCCGTTATTAACACTGTTCAGTACTGTAACGTCTTGTAATATGTTTGAACTATCAGAGATGATATAATCAATCTCATTCTTGTATTCAAAAGTTGGGCTTCTCCAGGTCCATTTTCTTTTCTCTTTCTTTTTGAAGAACGTATTCATGCAGCAAAGCTTATTTCTTTCGAGAAAGTTTGCCATCATTTCTCCCCTTTTGTTTCTTTTATCACTACTCCATGAATGCCTACTGATGTTTCTCGTATGTCTTGTCGGGTTCCAATTTTGGCATTAAAATCGCCTATTATCAATGTGTTTTTGCATTTATCTCTATTTATTGTTTCTTCTAATTCATCATAGAAACATTCCAGTTCCTCCTCTGTATATGATTCCGTCGGGGCATATATTTGTACTATCTTTAAGGTGCTATTCTTACCAAACAAAAGTATTCTGTATGCAATTCTGTCTGTAACGCCTACATACTTAACTACATTATTATGCCATTGCTTATTTATTAAAAATCCTACTCCGTTTTGATGATATTCGGAATCACCTTTATAGAATAATATAGCCTGTGACTTTAGCTTTATAACACTTTCGCCTTTTCTGCGCACTTCGCTTAAGCCGATTATGTCCCATTTTATTTTATTCAAATCTTCTTTCCAAAAGTTTCACTTCGGAAGCTAAAGTCCGCACATTATATGTGCAAATACGCATAAGGCAATTCTTAGTTTTTGCATTATTCCTTAATTTGTTGGTATTTTTGTCAAATCCGAGTGGTATTAATGGTTCTATCCGGTGTTTGCTTCCTTTATTTGTATTTCTACTAGGCGGTAAGGAAGCAGGAGTCAATTCCGATTGCCTATTTTGGCCTTGGCTACTACGGCCCTTCTTTTTCCTTACAGTCATATTGGGGTAATGTTGGCCTAATCTCCCGTGCTGGCCAAGCAACTTGGGAGATACATTTTATCCCGTTCTGCCAGGTTAATATTTCTCTTACTTTAAATGGTCCTATTATATATAATTGTTATTATTTCCATAGATATTCGAAATTAACCGTCGTACTGTGGCGTCTGAATTTTTTAATTTATAGATTTTGTTTTTTATCGTGTAGATTATTCGTTAACTAAAATGAGGTTTATTTATTTTTCTTTTTTTAATCCTTAACCAACGCATTTGATTGTATCATTTTTTTCCGCCTATTTATATTTCTGAACTATCCGCGAATTTAACCGAATTTCCTTTTTACGTATTTCGGAGCTTTTCTAATATATCAGTCGTAATATATTTTCGTTTTTTGTTAAAATTATCTGTAGTCTTGCGTTTTCCGATTCATCTTTTGAAAAAACACCGCAAAATTTTTTAAAATACGTAATAAGCTGTTTATAATATTTAACGGTAAACTTATATTAATAAAATCGTCGATGTGTTTAATTCCGCAGTAGCGAATACAGCGCTCTCCTAATTCGTAATTGTTATTATAGCCAACAGAATGCGCTAGGATAATTAAATCATTTTGGAAACACCGCGCTTTATTCAATATTCTTCAACCAAAAATAGGATAGAGTACTCGAACTGAAACAAAACAAAACGACGAAATTTAGAGTTTTGATTTTTTTTTCGAAATATAGAAAATTTGACGACAATGCAGATATCCCGGTTCAATGTGAAATTATTTACAGACGAATGAAGTTACAAGACGGAATTCTTATCTATATAGAGACGTTTTTATTGATAATACATTGCCGGTAAAGTTCCGATGTTATAGACTTTTTTTATTTTTCCTTTATTAAATTACGTAAATCTCCATATGCCGTTTGTAACTACCAGAGCCTGCGGCAGTTATATGCAATTGACTGTGCACTTAAATTGAATGAAATTATTTTATTAAACGAATTTTCTATCTTTATCTCGGTACTATTTAAAATTAAGTATATATCTATATATATATATATATTACAGCCGATTGGCTGATTCGCCCCAACACAATATTTCTCCATAAAATGCGGTCACTGACTGCCTTCTTCAAATCTGCATATTTCGTCAAACCCGTCTGCTTTAGCACCGTATCGACAAATGTTATTTTAGGACGTCCACGTGGTCTTTTACCTAAAATTTTACCTTCTATAGCAATATTTAGAGTACTATTTTCGGACCGCATTACATGTCCTAACCAACGAAGACGAGTTTTCCGTATCCTGTTGAGTATCGCTTTTTTTTCTCCTATTCGTTCTAGCACTGCTTCATTCGTAACTTTTTCGGTCCGACTAATTCGTTGCAGTTTTCGCCAGCACCACATTTCAAATGTTTCCAGCCGACTGCAATCTACTTTCTTGAGTATCCACGTTTCTGACCCGTACAACGTTATTGACCAGACAAATGTTTTCATAAGGTTTTTACGTAATTCCAGAGATAACGAACATTGTGTTATCAACGAATATTTTTCTTTAAATGCTGCTTTGCCCATCGCTATTCTTTTACGAATTTCTGGCGTACAATCGAGGTTATATGTTATTATCTGACCCAAATATTTGAAAGATGTTACTTGTTCTATATTTACATTGTTCAACATAATCTTTATTTGATGTTGCTTATTACTTATGACCATGACTTTCGTTTTGGGTATGTTTATATCCATCCCATTTTTCCTCACATTTATGTACAATTTATTGATCATTGTTACCAATTTTTTCGGGCTTTCTGCTAGCAGCACTTGATCGTCTGCAAATTTTATCGAATTAATACTCTTTCCGCCACATTTTAATCCGTATTTATTTTCACCAAATGTTTCTTCCAGAATCATATCTGCAAAACCATTAAAAAGGTCAGGTGATAGCAAACAACCTTGCCTTACTCCATTTCTTATATTTATTCTTTCCGATTCAATTCCATTGAAGCGAACCACTGCTTCTCTTCTTGTATATACATTATCCTTATTATGGTTTCTGAACATCCGATTCGTAGTAATAGTGTAAATAAGTCTTTCCACTGTACTTTGTCGAAAGCTTTTTCGTAGTCAATAAAGGCTACGTAGAGACACCTGCCTTGGTTTATCATACGCTCTTCTAGCAGTCGCAGTACCGCTATTGCATCCCGTGTAGATCGACCTTTTCTAAATCCATATTGCGTTTCTCCCAGATTTTTTGCAATTAATGTTTCGAGTCGTTTCTTTATTATTTTTAGTAGGATTTTCGACGCATGAGGTAATAAGCTGATAGTTCTGTAATTCGCGCAATTTTTGGATACGTTGGTCTTTGGAATCGGCACCATAATTGAAGTGCAGTGTTCTTTTTAGGCCATGTTCCTTCTACCATTATTTGACAAATCATTTTAAATAATAATTCCTTGACTTCTGGACCACTGTTTTTCCACATCTCTATTGGAATATTATCAATGCCAACAGCTTTGTTGTTAGGTAAAGATTGCAGTCTGCACGTAACACTTTATCATGATCTTGTATAATATTATTATTGTTGCTGCTCAGGTGCCAAGAATGAACTGGCTGCTTATACAGTCCTTCTACATAAGTTTTCCATGTGTGTCCTATTTCTTGTTAGGTTTGTGCTATTCTTCCGTTTGGTTTATTAAACTGTTCGAATGCGTATCCCTTTTCGTTGTTTCCAGTTTTGTTTGATGTTACTATAAGCTGCTTCTTTGTCTGCCTATAACTTCCGTCGCAGCTTTACCCATAATTTCTTTTAGTGAGCTCCATGTTTCTTCGATCGTATCCATTTTATTAATAATATTTCTTGCTTTCAGATTGCTTATTTCTATGAATTTGCTTTTTGTATTGCTGTCTTTTAGAGCTTCTACATTCCATTTTGGAATATTTTTTCCAACTTCCCGTCGCTTAAATCTATTTCGTGATATTAATTTTACAAGTGAGTGATCGGTGTCCGCATCTGCTCCTGGATACGCACAGCTTTTTATTACTTGATTTTTATATCGTTCTTTAACCAATATATAATCTATTTGGTATCGTTTCTTATCATCAGGGGTTTGCCATGTATATCGTCGTCGGTATGGCATTGAAAAGTATGTGTTTGTTATACCGTTCTTGTTTACAAAAATCTATCAGTCTTTGTCCACGCTTATTTCTTTTTCCCAATCCAAAATTACCAACTGTCGGTTTATCTTGTCCTTCACCTACCACCGCATTCCAGTCGCCCATGATTATAACATTATCATCAGCGCATGTTTTTTTTCTATTAATGATTCCAACTGCTCATATACTTCCTCCACTTCCTCTTCGGATGCCGTTGTAGTAGGCATGTATACTAGTACTATTGACACATTGACAGGCTTAGCTGCTAGTTTCATCATTATAATACGATGTCCTTTAATATTGATATCTATTATTCCATTTGCTAACGACTCTTTTAAAAATATTGCTACTCCTTGTCCTTTCTGGCTTTGTGAATGTATGACGTGAAAATTTCCGCTTTTAAACTCCCCCCCCGCTTGGCCATCGCGTTTCTGAAATTCCTAGAATATCTATATTATTTTTTATCATTTCTTGTTTTATATTTTCGACTTTTCCTGCCCTTAGCATTGTTCTTATATTCCATGTCGCAATTCCTATATAGTTTTTACTTGTAATGCCGGGGTTTCGCTGGCTGAAGATCTGAGAGGCCCGGCTTTTATTTCCTCTCCTACCTCGCCCGATTCCGCCCATTTGAACGGCCTCGTGACAACTATTTACATTTTGGTTGTACATCATGTTGGTTTTCTTGAGAGAGTACAGCGGTGGTTTCTCCTTGCCTTCGGCCCGATTTTCTGTCAGGGTTTACTCCCTTAGCCTTTGGATAAACATCCTGACCGCAAGGCAGCGGTTGTTACTGAGGAGGTAACGGTGTAGGGTTTTTACGGCGACTCAAACTCGCCGAGGGGAGAGACAGTCATAGGATTTATGCAGACATTTAATGCGTGGATGCGCCCCGTTCCGGTTAGAGCTCCGGATCCCAGGAGGCACATAGTACTGGTAGCAATAAGCTAAAATTTGCAGACTACTACATTTCCGTTTCTTTTTTTATTATTATTATTGTAGATTTAAAGAAGAAGAATATATATTTACAAAACATATAAACAAAATCATGAATACATGAATAATTAAATAATGAAGAATGTTAAGTACCTTATATATATACCTTAACAGTTAACTTACTAATGTACAACGACATATAATGTATATGTGATAAAATACAAATTTAAAGTTTTAAAACTTTTAAGTACAGGGAAAAATTAGAAAAAAAAACCTGCAAGAAAACAATAAAAATAAATTCAATAATTAGAACTTAAGTAAAGAGGGAGGAAAACACGTGGTAAATAGGAAAAGAATTCTTAAACGAGTAATCTATAATTCTGCGCTGTTTGTATTTATCGTACGATGAGACTATGTCCTAATCGCATATAGTGTTAATTAATGCGCTGTCATGCATTATATACAATTATGATAAAATTTAATAGATAATTTGTTTATATAAGTAAGCGTATCCAAAAGGTTAAGCCGCGAATGCGTATCACGCAATTTAGTACATCTACGGACGTTTAATACTGCAGCAGTGGTTTTGTAACAGCTGTGTAATCTTTTACGAGTACTGTTGCAAACCGAAAACCAAACAGGGCAGGCGTAAGTTAATCGGGGTAGTAGATGTGTATAATAACTTTTTGTTTGAAATAGATAAAGAAGAATGACGATTAAAAATCGGCGAGAGTATTACCACTGAATACATTTACCATCGATTGTAACCTCAGGTAGCGTTAGTGGGCGTCGTCTTGAAAAAGTCTCACCTTCGTTTTTTCTGTGTTTATTTTCAGTCTCCAACGTTTGTAGTATTTAAAGACAGAGTTAGCAGAATTTTGCAATCTGTTAAGTATAGTGTCTGGTCTATGGGACGCACAATATAGGGCGAGGTCGTCAGCATATAAGACGATATTAATACGAGGTAGTTTAGGGATATCGTTTATTAAAATTAAAAATAAGTAAGGCCCTAGCACACTACCTTGTGGAACCCCGGAGTAGTAAGATTTAATACCGGACTTATGGTTTGGGAGACGTAAAAATTCTTATTGATTAAATACGAATTTATTCATTTTATTAATGATAAGGGAAAATTAAATTTAGTTTATGTATAATTCCAATGTGCCAAAATCAAATGTTTTTTCAATGCCAATCAATAATAAACCGATATGTTTATTAAAAGTTGTCGGTTATGTAATCCGCTATTCGAGCTACTTGATGTATAGTGGAATGGTTGGCTCTAAACCCGAATTGCTCATGAATAATAATATTATTTGTTGTAGAGAAAGTTTGCGATCGATGTAATGTAACCTTTTCAACTATTTTACCGAGAGTACATAGCAAAATAATTGGTCGAATGTTATTGATGTTTGTAACGTCACGACCCGGTTTGGATATAACTATGATTTTGGCTGTTTTCCAGGGTGTGGGGAAATACGTAGTTTTGAGAACGACTTTGGTGATTTTGGTAAGGTATAAAATTGCCTTACGAGGGAGCTGCTTAATTAAAATTGCAGAAAGCTGATCAACACCGTAGGATGCTTTATTTCCCAAAGATTTGATACATTTAGTAATTTCAGACGGTGACGCAAGTAATATTTCTGCTGGGGGAGTAGCAGGAGATAGCTGACGTGCCACCACCTTACGTATGTTATAATAGTGTGTACGCGGAATTAAGTTATTATAACGATTGCCAACACCGGCAAAATGTGCAGCCAGTCTAATTTATTACGTAGTTTATATGGCTGTTCATTTGTTAGTGGATCGGTAATTGGTGGTAGTAATTGATTTCGTTTTGTTAAATATTTGTTCGCTTTCCATGAAGTATTATTACTTGGAGAAAGAGTCATTAAAAAGTTGATCCATTTACTATTTTTCCAGTTGACTAATAAATGAGAAGAAAACTTAATACATACACCTCCAACTGTTATACATTGGAGTAAATTTGTGTTTAGTTGACTGTCGTCTGTAGTAATTTTTGTGAGATAAAATTCTTTAAATATATATATATATATATATATATATATATATATATATATATATATATAGGACACGGGTTTTTCATCCAGCTTGGTACACGTATAGTAGTTTACGCAACTGGGTGATAATAGTTTTATAAGATCACACGTGGTATTTAATAAAAGAAAATAGAAAAACAACAAAAGTGTAAATTAATAGTTTTCCTAAATATTTCGAATTTGTATTACGAATGAAATTTGGAAATATGTACGTTTTAAATGTGTCGAGATATAACAAAAAACTGTGTACGATTATTAAATTTTATGATAATTAAATCGTAAAATTTAACACTGCGCCGGCATTTCATCTATCGACTATGCGGGTAGTAACGTAAACGATTATTATTAGCGTTACCGTTTTTTCAACGCGTAAATAACGGTTATTCGCGTTATTTTTACGTTTCGTTTCCCCCCCCCTGAATTAAATATTACGAATCTACTATCTACAGTGTACGGTTTTTGGTAAGCTCACTGCTTATGTCGTCTTACAGGTGAATTGAAATACGAGTCGCTCGTGGTAAAACCTTACTTCATTGGCCGTATCATAGATATCTAAAATATCCTAATTACGCTAAACATCCCTCATATTTTTATCGACTGTAATTGCAAAAAGGACGGAGTATCCATATGGGGGGACCACGTATTGATAGCGAAACATGTCCTATATAAATTGAAGAGAACTAGAGTAAAGTGCGATTGTGCTTTTTCGATAGAGTTCGCATTTAATTTACACGATCAAATTGTATTCAGACAGATATTTAATATCGTTAATCGTACCTAAAGTTTAATACCATTCCCTAAATATAATTCGAAATAATTTCAGTTGACCGAATCTCCATTTAAATAGATTGCACGTTTTGTTTCACCGCTATTAACCACCTTAGTGATTTTGCATCTGGTCGAAAATATTATTTACATATTCTCGGGCTAATATTCAAACTTAAATCAACTATAACCAATGCGAGAATTATCATTTAGCTAAATAGTTTAACCGTTAAAATTACGTATATCTTTCATATCGAGGCACCCCGCCGGGGTAGGTTTGCGTTTAACAACTACGGTGTTATTTATTTTTACTACTCATTCCCCGGTTTTATACAATAAGGTTTTAAACCGGTTCATTTACATCCACGATTATATATATATATATATATATAAATGATTTACCGTGAATGTCAAAATATACACCGTTCCCTGGACCTTTAGTTATATCGCATAAATGTTCGAGCAGGATTTCATTTTCCTAAATTTTCCTAAATTCATTTTTACTAAAGAAATTTGATTTTTGTAAGTATTTGAACGATAATAATAATTTTTTTACGCTTTTTTGTTAGAAAAACGGTCGATAATATACAGAGTGACCCAGAGAAGACGGACAATTTGGTTTTTTGAATATCTCGGAAACTACTCGACCAAAATTTTGGAATGGAATTTTATTTAAAAATGGGAAAACGAGAGATTAGCTTACAATGAACGCAATATCGACAATATGCGATTACCAAACGCTTTTTTCAGTACTGCGAGGGTCCAACAGTGACACGTCACACTATCTTGTTGAAACATGTACGTCCCCAGTTGATGACGACGACAACGACAAAGTGAAGGAAGCAAAAGCGAGTTTATCATCAGCGCGTTCCGTAGACAGTACCAGTGAAGTAAACATGGTCCCACGAGTACGAAGGTTTTTTGTCCAGGATGTTTTTTACCCGTTGCACAAACTGTCCCTCGAAAGTTAACGTTCTAAGCATAATGCGCGCTCCTCGTTATAAGATACTGTGATAACTGAAGCTAGATAAAAACGAATCTCTCGTGTGTACACTAAATGTGGAGCACGCAATTTGCGTCGTAGCATTGTTACCAACTGCGCTATTCGGAAAACAAAAACCGTCCATCTTCTCTGGGTCACCATATACAAACTGGTCCGATATTCCTTATATTATTTGCACTTTTATAAACCGTCGTTATTTCTAGTTTCAATGCTTCCCGAGAAAAGGCTACATCGTACCGAGTCATTAAGTTGATATGTTAACGGGATTTCATTTCCCTAAACTAATTGAAATCTAGCCAAATCTCGAGAAAGTTTATTAATAAATGACAGTATTGCTTCTTGAATATCTACCATTGAAAAATTAATGAATACACGTGACCAAAAACACTTTAAAAAGAAAATGTGATAAATTTCCATAACTCCTTAAGCCATCTCGATAGTAATTATCGAAACTAGTCTTTCGATAGTACCTCATTGTCGTTAAGTTTAATTTTGTTTTACTTCATCTTACTTCTCCGCAATAATTTTATTAATTATATACACTGATAATCTTTCCGGTTATCATTTCGTTTATTCGGTATTACAGTAATGAAACTTAGTACTTTCTTTTGAAACTTAGTACATTTCTTCTGAAACTTGCTCGAATGTATCAAAGGAAATTGTCCAGATAACGTATACGAAATTTCTTTATTACGAACCGAAGCTATTTCTCTATTTATAAGACTTTTGCTTATTTATTTTATTCGGCTCGACGCACGTGTTTATAACGCTAGTAATTGTTGTGATAAAATACTTAAACTTTTTATCTGTAAACATGTTACTGATACACGGTATTATGCAAATTGAAATGCAACAAATAATTAAACGATAACAATAATAATAATAATTATTATTATTATTATTATTATTTTAACCTTTTCAGTCACCGTGTCCATTATATGGTACGTAAACTTTTAATGGTAAAAACTGATCTATATTTATATAATAACGGAAATTTGATCGGGGTAGAATGTTTCAATTTTAAAAATGTTTATATAACGCATTAAAAATTTAGTTATTTAGAAAGCAGTATTATATTATATGGTACGTAAACTTTTAATGGTAAAAACTGATCTATATTTATATAATAACGGAAATTTGATCGGGGTAGAATGCTTCAATTTTTAAAAATGTTTATATAACGCATTAAAAATTTAGTTATTTAGAAAGCAGTATTATACACAACATATTTTATTCGTGAAAATGTGTAAAAATGATGATATGTGTCTGAACGGGATATACTATAATAATAATAATAGTAATAGATTCGCTTCTTTACAGGAAGAAGAACTAACAGAGAGATGAACTGCCAGAATGTAGTAAGTGTCATATTGGCGCATATAGTCTGAAAGATGAAAGAGAGATCAATATCTATTTGATACCAGATGATATTACGTCTAGATTCAAAGTTCACAGACGTATACATACAAACATACATAGTAATATATATGTAATAGGATGAAAGAGATCAAACAGTTTACTTCTAGTAACCTCGGGAGATACTCAGAGTTTATTTAAAAAAACAAAAACACCAAAAAAACGAAGTCGAGAGATACGCGGATAAAGTGGAAAATACGCACGTAGTAATTAAGTGTATATATCGTGTATTCTTGAAAAATTCAACAATCACTTAGAATGGAAATTGGTAGAGTGTTCGGTGTGCCGAGTACTATACAGCCTACACTAAAGTTCAAAGAAGTGTGGGTGCAACTCGTAATGATCGTACATCGTGTCGCCGAGAAGATTTCTTTTACCTTATGCGTTGTTTATCTATTACACTCGTCTACGGTGCAGAAACATCGATGTGGGTGCTCTCCTTTTCGTAAATTCACGCGCACACATGCACGCACGAAACAACACACACTACCACATAGTTCGCATTTTAATATAAGGCGGAGAATATTTTTCTGAGTTATCGTATTTACGCGTGCTGCTGACAGCGTACAAGTGCATAAGTCGTTTCCCTCTGTCTCTCCCGTTTATATACATACATATACACACACACATATATATTATATATATATATATATATATATACAAGTAAAGTTCCATCAACTCGAAAGTTAGTAGGTGGACGTGCAATCCTCTTGAAAACCGAAAATTGATAGAGGACCCGTTAAATGGCGCATCTTTGACAAGCCCAGTACACGAGTTTCTTTCAGCCTTGATCACTTTCTTCCAGGTATTCATTTATCGAGCCGTTGGACGGATAGAGCTGAGTCGATTAAAGACCCTTTCACTATTGCAAATTCTCGTCCCTAGTAGGAAACACATTTCATGCTCATGCGAAGAGAATGGTAAAGTATTATCGCTCTATCTGGACGCTCTTTTATATATATATATATATACATATAATATATAATTTCGAAGTTTTGCTAAACCGAGACAAAAGCTGTGCGACTGAAAATAAAAATATTGACATAATTAGGGATTTTTAATAGACGAGTAAAATTATTGATCTACTATAACGAACAGATAAATGCATTAACGTATATATAATACTATAATATCTGTACATATTGAATACGTTGGCTCACCGGAAATAATAATAATAATATAAAGGATCGCTGTAAAATCTTGTACCACTGGACAGTTTATTTTGTCATTTATATTAACTGGAATTCCGGAGGGTTGTGTTTGCCAGTACGGTATCGTTATAGCTGACGTGAAAAGAACTAAACAGATTCCGAATCCACGACATCCAACTCGAAATTAGGAAACACCTGTTATTAGCGGATACGTCGGAAATACCAAAAGACATATCAGCAGAACGTCGTGAACTTGTTACTAAAATGTTGTTTCGACCAAAGCATCGACGTATTTCATCTACGACTGTAGGTGTAGATTTGGTGTCTACGAGATTTATGGAGGTCGTCGATTACCATAATAGTAGAAGAAAATATAGTATAGCTTGGACGCCACATTGAAATATCAGGGCTTTGGCCAACCTTCTCCGAAATTATGTTCCAATGAGAAAACTCTCGTTACTACTGAACGGTTTTTCTAAAAATACCTAAGCAACGTTCTAATCAATCTAGCGACGTTCGGAGATTTCGACTTTACAAAGTGTAAACTTTATAAGTGCAACACTACAGATGAAACAAAGGAGATTTCTAGCGATTGATCTAGATTTTATACGGAAGCGAACGAATCACCGCAGACAATTATCGTTCTAGATTGATTAATATTTAGTTCGACGCTCTTTTTTAGTTTTGACAACTCAATCCTTCAACCGACCTACGCATTCCACGAATGACACGTGATTACCCGAACGATAATCGTTCAACTTATAAATTCACATACTCGCGGCGATTACTTTCAATCTTTCCCATCGTTACGTTGTTTCACGACGAAATAATCTTTACATCATCATTTATCATCGAACCCGAGGGTTCGTTTTCTCCATTCCGTTCTATTTTCTACCATCTTCTTTAGGTCCGAGTTATGTTCGACATTCTCCATATATTTAATCATCCGAATTATATCATTATTCCTCGGTCTTCCCTTCTCTTTTTCCGGGTTTTCCTTCAATAATCAGTTTATCATCGTATCTCGGTATATGTCCCATCATCTTTCATCTACGTCTTTTTATATTAATTCCTTGCTTTTCTTCTCTATCCGCTTTATCTTATTTCTCCACAGTCAACATCTCCGCTGCGATCAACCTTTGTTGTTGTTTTTTTTTCAGCACCCATATAGCAATGTACTCTATATCGTCTTGCATCTTTCAATTGATCGAATATTCAAGTCGTTAATAGCTCTTGTTGTAATTCCGTTTAATGTTCTGCTTTTAATTGTTATGTCATCTGCACACCAGTCTAGAATTATACCATGGACCATTATCGTTGACGCTTGTATATTTTTAATTTATTCTCTTCTGTGTGTACGTTGAAAAGAATCGGTGACGGGCGGCATCTTTATGCAACTACGTTTAATTATACTCCCTGATTCTTGTATAATTTCAAACGTAATCATCTCTATCGTCTATGCGCAGCTAATATTGAATAGTATATTCTAACTTATCAAATGTGCTCTTTCAATAGACATTAATTCTCCGGGTCATTTTACACGTTCTTCACACGTTTGAGTATCGTATTTTTTTCGGAACAACACTACTAGACAGCATGTTTGAAGATTTTTAGAATACTTCCGCTTACGTATGTTTCCTTCGTCTACTTAAATATCGTATCACTCTACGTTGTAGATTATTTTGTATTTGTTCGGTCCGGTAATTGATCTGGCATCTTTCTAGTTCGTAATTAAAGCAATATCGAATTATACTCTTAAAATATCCGCACCTAACTCTGTTTCATCGAATTGTGCTCCGGTTTTTAAAACGGAATAATATATCGGTTCATCGCTGTAAAGCTTTTCAATATATCCCCCCTTTCCAAATATATTTCATTTGGTTTATATTACCGTAGGCGTTTTTTTTCGCTTTTGAACTTTTCGCCGCTATATTTATTTTATTTCCTAATTTATTGTACCTTTATTTTAGCTCGTCTTCTTAGTTCGATTAAATCTAGAACTTAAAAAATCAATTGAAAATTAGTCAAATCACTAATATTTATTTTCTTAAACAGAAAGCTTTTCGGCATTTACGCCATTATCAAGTGAAAAATTTTAAAACATCATAATTTTAAATTATACGTTGAATATATTGGAGAGTAGTGATTTTATAAATTATAAACCAAACAAAATCATAACACAGTTTAATCACTAAAAGTTTTTTATTTTGCAATTCTACTGATTAAACTGTGTTATGATTTTGTTCGGTTTATAATTTATAAAATCACTACTCTCCAATCAACATTTAATGGAACCTGAACCCGGTTTGGATATATCAATTTTGATGAAGAATTATTTTTCAAACTCTGTTTTTATTATTATTTGATTATTTTCGATTTTGGCCAACTATGGAAAAACAATGATCATGAGATTTTCTTTTTCCTTCTCCAATATTCTTTCATCTTCAAGCTATTTTTCTTTCTTTCGTCCACATGTTACTGTTCTTCTTCACGTTTTCAGCAAAACCTTTAAATGCGTTAATTTTTTCTCGTAATTTATTTCTATTATTTACGTCCTCACTTTTTATGTTCATTTCTGATATATCTTTTTTGGTTTCTATAAACCACATAAGTTTATTTTTTGGATTGCTTTCAAAGTATTCAAATATGACTTTAGTTTGTCTATCTATTCTTTTTAGCGTAAAATCTTATTCTTCTTTTTCTCATTGTATATCTTTTCAATTTTTTCATATTTTTCCTCGGTGCTTTTTAATGCCCGTTGTTTAATGTTCGGTCCCAGAATTTTTTTCATAATTTTCCGTTCCTTCTTCTCTATGAGCTCGATTTCTCTTCTTGTGTTCATATTCAGACATTCTGCTGCATATAGACATTGCGGTTTAATTACAATAATGTCGTATCTTCGTATTTATAGATAATGACTTCTTTTTATATATTTCTCTGGTTACATTGAATGCTTGTTCCATCTTGTGTACTCTGGTTAGATTCGCTTCTTTATCTAAACCATTTGGTTGAATTATTTCACTTAGATATTTAAATTTGGTGACTTTTTTAACCTTTCCGTATTTTGTTGATAAATAACATGGTGCCGAAGGTTCATTGTTTTTTTTTTTTTGTTTTTTTTTTTTCGAATTAGGCCATCTAAGGACCACGTGAAATAATTTATACACGATTCATCATCTTTCTCTCCAGCCAATACTTCTTCATTCGCTGTCGATGTTCTTCTTTTCTTTCATCCGTCCATATTCCGCCAGTTTTTTTCTTCTGTTTTTCTTTGAAACGTTCGAAATTTTCAATTTTCTTCCTAAATAGTTCTCTGCTCAAGATTTCTTCTTCTTCTATCTTCATTTCGTCCAAGTCCTTTTTAACTTCTCCGAACCAACCTATTCTTGTATTCTGATTTTTATCAAAAAAATCGAATATTTTTTTGATAATCTTCCGGACTCCATCCTTTTAAGATGACCGTAAAATCTGACCCTTCTTTTACGCATAGTATCTGTTATTTTTTCGACTATTTCATATACTTCTTTATTTGTTCTTAATTTCCATGTATCATTTCCATATCTTGGTCCGAGTATTTTCCTGATTATCTTTCTTTCTTTCTTTTCGATCGTATTAATACTGTTTACTAAATTCATTGTAAGACATTCTGACGCGTAAAGACATTCTGGCTTAATCACTGTATTATAATGTCTTATTTTTGCGTTTATAGACACCGATTTCTTATTGTATAAATTTTTCGTTAACTGAAATGCTGTTTCTATTTTGCTCGCTCTTCCTATAATGGTTTCCTTGTCCGACGCATTTGGTTGTATCACTTCTCCCAGATACTTAAATTTTATGACTCTTCGAATTTTCCCGGATGTAGTTCTTATATATTTTGAAGCATTTCTGATATTAGTTATATATTTTGTTTTTTCAAAAGAGATTTGTAATCCTGCTTTTCCCGCTTGTTCCTTTAAAATATCAATTTGTTTTATCGCATCTTCCATGTTATCTGATAAAATCGCTAAATCGTCTGCAAAGGCTAGACAATCAATCTCTATGCCGTTCTTGCTTTTACCTAATCTAATTCTTTGAATACCTTCTTCCTTTGTTCTAATTCTCCATTCTCTAATTATTTTTTCTAATACGCAGTTGAATAATATTGGAGATAATCCATCTCCTTGTCTTACTCCTGTTCTTATTTGGAACGGTTTTGATACTTCTCCTAAAAATTTAACCTTAGACACTGTGTTTATCAACGTTTGTTTAATGATAGCAGTAAGTTTACTATCTACACCCAGTTCGTCTAATATGTTAAATAATGTTTCTCTGTCTATAGAGTCGTAAGCTTTCTTGAAATCAACGAAAGTTACTATTATGTTTTTGGATCTCAATCTCATATATTTTAGTATTAATTTCAAATTTAGTATCTGTTCTGGACAGGATCTTCCTTTTCGAAAACCACCCTGATATTCTCCAAGCTGTTTATCTACTTCGTATTCCAATCTAGTTTGCAACGCTTTTGAAAGAATTTTGTACGTTACCGGTAAAAGCGATGTTCCTCGATAATTATTAACATCGGTTCTATTTCCTTTTTTATGAAGGGGGTGAATTAACGCCATTTTCCAATCAACTGGTACATTTTCTGATATCCATATTTCTTGAATTATTTTTTGTAATATAATGATTGTATCAGAATCTGCATTTTTCCACATTTCTGCAATTATGGCATCTTCCCCTGCTGCTTTATTATTTTTCAAATTGTTAATAATGTCTTTGATTTCACGTACATCTGGCGTTACTGAGTTCGGAAATCTATACTTCGGATTTCGTTTCGGAAATGTCTCCCTCGGTTGTTCGCAGTTTAATAGTTTATCAAAATATTTCGCTAGCACTTCACAATTATCTCGATTGTTTAAAGCAAGTTTTCCTTCTTCGTTTCTGAAGCATAAACTGGGCGGTTGATACTTTTGTAAATTATTCTTAAATGTACGATAGAATGATCTTGTATTACATTTCTTAAAGTCTTCTTCAAGCTGTAATAATTGTTCTTTCATATATTTTCGTTTTACTCCTCTTAAAGTCCGAGCTGTTTCCGTCCTTTGATTCTTAAAATTCATATAATCATCTTTATTTTTAGTAGAATGCCATTTTTTCCACATCTGGCTTCTTTTTTCTAATGCTTGTTCACAAATTTCATTCCACCATCTATGTTTACGATTTTTCCTGAGTGGCGCTACATCAAATGCTACGTTCACCAGTTTTGTTTTAACTGCAGTCCATTCTTCTGCTTTTATGTTTTCCAACTTTTCTTGAAACTCTTTGCTCCTCGATTTCAGAATTTGTGTATCTATCTTTGGTAATTTTAGTTGCTGGTTTAATATTTTATTTTGTGGCAGAAATTTTAATTTAATTTCGGTTAGGTAATGGTCTGTTTCAATATTCGCCCCTTTTCTAACCTTCACATTCATTATCTCCCTTTGGTTCTGGTAAGATATCGCAACATGATCTATCTGAAACTCTCCTAGATTTGGATTCGGGGATTTCCATGTTTTTTGCTTTCTTGGTAATTTTTTAAAATTTGTTGACATTAATTTAAGGTTAAAACCTCGACATACCTCTATCAACCTTTCACCATTTCTATTTGTCCGCCTATGTGCAGGATATTCGCCTACAGTTTTTTTGTATTTTCTTTCTTTACCGACTTGAGCATTAAAATCTCCTATTAATATTTTAATATTACTCATAGGAATTTTTGACATTTCATGCTCCAGAAGTTCCCAGAATTGTTCAACTTTTTCGGGATTTTTTCGATTATCATTATTAATTGGAGCATGGCAATTTATCAACGTATATGTTTTATTTGTACATCGTATAGTCATAATTGATAGACGTTCGCTCGACGAGTAGAAGTTTGTAATTGAATTTAATATATTTCTGTTCACTATAAATCCTGTTCCAAGATATGGTATCTTTGTTCCAGATACTTGACCACTCTTTCCTTTAAAGATACGATAACCTTCTGCTTCCATCACATCTTCATCTGTGAATCTTGTTTCTTGAAGCGCAATAAGTTGTATTTGTCTTTCCTCCATAACCTTTACTAACTGTTTTAATTTACCGACTTTAAGTAACGAATTTATGTTTAGTGTTCCAAATAGATATTTTCGTTTTGATTTTACTTTTCCCGTCAATGATTTTGATTTTACTTTGCATGCTGGTCCAGGCACTCCAGAATATGATAGCCTGGTGACGCCGCTTTCTGCGACGGAGGATTCCCTTTTCAGTTTACCTCCTGGAGTAGTTATATGAATATATTTTTCCATCATGCATATTATTTGAAATTTGTGTTGGAGAACCAGTATAACCAGTTCATAATTTACACTGAGATTGTAAGTCCCAGCTTTGATTTCAGCCGCTCCTAACATGGAGAACAGACGCTGACCAGCTAGCCGCTCCATTGGAGACAGACGCTTCTGGATTTAAGTTCTGTTTTCTGTCAGGGTTGTCTCCCTTAGCCTTTGGATAAAAATCCTGACCGCAAGGCAGCGGTTTGTTACTGAGGAAGTAACGATTATAGGTTTTTACGGCGACCTAAACACGCCGAGGGGGAGACAGTCATAGGATTTTTGCAGACTTTTAGTAGGCAGGTCCTCAAGCTGCCCATCTGCATCCTCGTGTCTCTTACCCTGTCACTACTGGAATCACCTGCCTGAGGCTTTCCACCAGTAGCCGCTCTTGGTCCGCGACTGCTTATTTGACTAATGTCTTATTCGCAGCTAACCTACATATCTGTAGGCCGTTCCACTATCCGCCACCTGTGGACGCGCCCCTATACCGGTTAGAGCTCCGGTCCCCAGAAGGTACAAAGTACCCCCTGGGGGGGGTTCATTGGTTATATAAACTATTTTTTCATATGAGATTTGCAGGCCAGCTTTTTCAGCTACTTCTTTCAACGAATTTAACTGAATAACTGCATCTTTCAAATTATCAGCTAAAATTGCAATATCATCCGCAAATGCAAGACATGAAATCTCGATCCCAGATTTTTTCCTTCCTAATCTGATTGGTTCAATTCCGCAATTTTCCAGCAGTATCTTCCACTCCCTTATAACTTTCTCCAGAACACAGTTAAAAAGCACAGGGGATAGACAATCTCCCTGTCTTACTACTGTTTTAATTTTAAAAGCCTCGGATATTTCTCCTCGAAACTTGACTCTGGATGTTGTGTTTGTTAAGGTTTTGTTTTATTAATGTAATAGTCTTATTATCCACATGGAATTCTTGCAAAGTGTTGAGTAGTGTCTTCCTATCGACAGAATCGTATGCTTTTTTAAAGTCTACGAACGTGATGATTATGTTCTTTCCTCATATTTTTTTATGTCTAATTATCGATTTAATAATTTGTTCAACGCAAGATCGACCTTTCCGGAATCCAGCTTGATATTCACCTATTTGTTTTTCTGTTTGCCTTTCTAACCGGTTTAAAAGTGCTTTAGACAAGATTTTGTATGTCACAGGCAATAGTGAAATGCCTCTATAGTTATTGATATCATCTTTTTTTCCTTTTTTATGCAGTGGATGGATTAATGCTATTTTCCACTCATCTGGCACCTTTTCTTCTTTCCAAATTTTTTCTATTACACTTTGCAGTTTTCCGATCATTTCTAGGCCTGCGATCTTCCACATTTCAGCAATTATTCCATCTTCACTAGAAGCCTTATTGTTACTTAACTGTTTCACAATCTCTTCAATTTCTTGATAATTAGGGGCTACAGATTTTTCATGTTTAGACGTTGTTAATTGTCTTGGAAATTTTTCTTTTTGCTCTTCACAATTAAGGAGCTTATTAAAATATGTTGCTAAAATACTACAGTTTTCTTTATCATGAAGAGCTAATTTACCTTCCTCATTTTTAAAACATAAATTAGGAGGCTGATATTTTCGGAGATTTTTATTGAATATTTTGTAAAAGATCCGAAAATTATTTTTCTTAAAATTCTCTTCTATTTCAACGAGTTGTTCTTTTTCAAATTTCCTTTTTGTTGACCTAATTATTTTAGCTGTTTTGGATCTTTGATCTTTAAATTGAATATAATCGTCTTCGTTCTTCGTCGAATACCATTTTTTCCATGTTTTGTTCCTTGCCTCCACAGCTTCATCACATTGTTGATTCCACCATCTGTGTTTTATTGATTTTTTCAGTGGGGCTATTTCATGCGATATTTCAATTAATTTCGTTTTAATTTCTTCCCAGCTATCCGACTTTATTTTTGTATTCAGTTTGTTTTGAAATTCATTTTTCTTATACATTAACATATTTGTGTCAACCTTGGAAAGTTTAATATTCATTCTCAGATGAATTTTTTTCTCAGGAATGAAATTTATTTTGATAGTGGTTAAATAATGATCCGTTTCCACATTTGCCCCTTTTTTAACTTTGACATTCATAATTTCCCTCCGATTATTATATGTTATAGCTACATGATCAATTTGAAACTCTCCTAATCATGGGTTAGGTGATCTCCATGTCATTTGTCTCTTAGGCAATCTTTTAAAAGCCGTTGACATTAGTTTTAAATTAAACGCATTACATATTTCCAGGAATTTTTCACCATTTTTATTAGTTCTTTTATGGGCTGGGAACTTTCCAACCATTTTTTGGAACTTTTTCTCCTTATCCACTTGAGCGTTAAAATCACCTTCACATTTTTAATCGGAATTTTAGCCATCTCATGATCTACAATTTCCCAAAAATTTTCTACTTTTGATGGATTTTTTCTATTGTCTTCATTTATAGGTGCATGGCAATTTATTAATGTATATGTTTTATTTGCACAGCAGAAAGTTAAAATTGATAGTCTCTCATTAACCGAGTAAAAATCTTTTATTGAATCAAGAATTGCTCTGTGAACAATGAAAGCTGTTCCGAGATGAGGTATTCCTTTATTCATTGGATTTTTCCCATTCTTACCTTTAAAAATTCTATAACCTTCTCAATCTATTATGTCCTCATCTGTAAATCTTGTTTCTTGTACAGCCAGTATTTGAATTTTATTTTCTTCCAAAACGTTAATTAATTGTTTTAATCTTCCTACTCTTAATAACGAATTCACATTCAAGGTACCAAAGAAATATTTCTTCTTAGTTTTTAATTTTTTGCTATTCCTAACACTGCATGTTGGTCCAGGCTCTCCAGAATATGATTGCCCGGTAACACTGTAATTCACAGTGGAGGATTTTCCTTTCGGAGTACCTCCTGGAGTATGTATATGAGAAGGATTTGCCATCATGCATTGTTTAATAATATAGGGGGGAATCAGTACTTGATTATTAATCAAATACCAATTCAGCGTTAAAACTGAGATTGTAAGTCCCAGAGTTTAAATTCAACCGCTCCTAACCTGGAGAACAGACGTTGACCAGATAGCCGCTCCACAGGAGGCAGACGCTTCTGGATTTAAGTTTTGTTTTCTGTCAGGGTTTACTCCCTTAGCTTTGGATAAATATCCTAACCGCAAGGCAGCGGTTTGTTACTGAGGAGGTAACGGTTTAGAGTTTTTACGGCGACCCAAACTCGCCGAGGGGAGACAGTCATAGGATTTATGCAGACTTTTAGTGGACAGGTCCTCAAGCTGCCCATCTGCATCGTCGTGTCTCCTTACCCTGTCACTACTGGAATCGTCTGCTAGAGACTTTCCACCAGTAGCCGCTCTTGGTTCGCGACTGCTTATTGGTTATTCGCAGCTGACCAGTATATCTACTGGTCATTCCACTATCCACCACCCGTGGACGCGCCCCGTTCCGGTTAGAGCTCCAGCTCCCAGGAGGTACATAGTACCCCTGGGGATAAATAAAATTTATTGTAAATCTAAAAGTGAAATTACGTCTGGCTAGTGAAATATGTATATCAAATTTTAAGTTTTCGTTATATAAATATTTCTGGTAATTCGTATGTAATATTTATTGTATGTGCTTGAAAATGACGTAACTGACGAAAAACTTTGCAATAAAAAACTTTTAGTGATTAAACTGTGTTATGATTTTGTGTTTAGTTTATAATTCCTATTATTATATAAGGCTTATATGCAGTTTTGTTATCTGTACGACGTGTTTCTCGGCGAGGTACAGTGTTTTTTAAATCACAATCCAAGGAATAACGTATTGTTCTTAAATTTATTCCTATATCATCGTCTCTTTTGTCGTTTGTTTAACTAATAATTTAATCTACTATAGGGCCAGAATGTACTCATTAGAACTTCCAGGCGCAATCGCAAAACATTGAGAAGGAAATGGTAATTCCCCTAGCGACCGGAATTATTTATACATTTCTTTATTACATATTAAATTTGTTGAAATAATTAAAAGAGTTGCTCATAAAAGCATTCCACGAGGTAGAAGGAAGATACCATGCTGGACTGAAGAATGCTCGAAACTTTATAACGAATTTAAATCACTTCAGGTAATCAGATTATAGCAGCTGAGTTATTAACTAAACTCAATGAGGAACGAAAAAATACAAGACAGTCGATAATATTAATTTCACACATAATAGTAAAAAAGCATGGACACTGCTTAGAACACTTGGAACTGATCGTGAACAAAATAAGCAAGCCCAGCATGTAATTAAACCAGATGCGATTGCATCGAGGCTTCTTAGTATGACTAAGTTTTCATTAGAAAAACAAGAAAATAGTTAAAGCTGAACTAAATGAAAGAAAATGCAAACTTAAACCCGATGAGAAATTTTCTGGTCCAGTTACTATAAATGAACTCAACATTGATCCAAACGAAAAACCATAAATCTATTCGCAGTTTTTAAAAAACCTGGGACAAAAAGCAAAAACCTTTCTCTGTGGGATGTTTAATGAAATAATTAGCCAGATTACCAAAAGAGTATAAAAAATCCAAAATAATTGCGATTAAAAACGAGGAAAGGAAGGAAGCAGCAGACACTATCGACCGATACCAGTTCTTAGCGTATAGGTTATAAAGTATTGGAACGAATTATTTATAATAGAATTGCAGCTGAAGTAGATAGTCATATATCCCAGGCTGGTTTTCGAACAGAAAGATCCTGTGTAGATCAAGTTGCTGCGATTACACAGCAAATAGAAAATGGATTCCAACGGAATGAAAAGACATTGGCTGTTTTTTTAGACTCGACTTCTGCCTACGATACTGTTTGGCGAGAGGGATTATTATTAAAACTGGTTTCTATTATACCATGCTCTCGAATATTGCAACTAGTAAATAGCACGCTGTCAGATAGGTATTTCCGTGTCTTCTTAGGAGAAAATAGTAGCAGACGGCGACGAGTCAATCATGGTCTTCCACAAGCATCAATATTAGCCCCGTTACTTTTTAATATATATGTCAGCGATATGCCTGACACATCTTGCAAAAAGTTCCAGTATGCAGACGATATGGCGATGCAAGGGTATATCAACTACGGAAAGTATCGAAAATTAGTAAATTACGACCGAATCCCCACAAGACAAAGACAGCGTTTTTTCGAACCGAATGGTAAAAATCGAACCTATAGTGAAATTTGAAGGTGTAGAACTAGGAAATACAAAATATCCAAAATACTTAGGCGTGACATTAGACCGCACCTTATCATACAATGAGCATCTAACGGTTTTATCCGAAAAGTTAAAAACACGTATAAATCTCATTAGGAAACTCGCAGGCTCGACTTGGGGTGCTGATGCAAGAACACTCAGAATTTCTTCCTTGGCACTGTTCATCAGTTTGGTGTAATAGCTGCCGTGTTAAAAAAGTAGATGTAGTATTAAATGAAGCACTCCGAACCATATCAGGAACGCTGAAATCTACACCACTTATGTATGTGGGGGCTTCCAGTTCTAGCTAATATAGCTCCAGCTGCAATTAGACGGGAGACAGCATTATTCGGAGATAGAAATAAATTTCAGATATACCCCGAACTGCCAATATCTGAAGAGATAAGGTCCGCACCAGTATCGAGACTCAAATTCAGAAAATCACATTGGACAATGAATGAATTATTATTAGAAGATATGAAAGAGTTTAATAAAAACTCTGTTCATCATCTACTTTTTATTATTATAAATTAAAATTATTACTATAATTAAGTTATCGATTATTAGTTAGTTTGTACGTATTAGGAATTTAATTTCCGTTCTTATAGTTCATTTTTATGAAAATAAAGAACAAAAATGAAGTTAAAATTACTGAAAGATTCCTTTTTTTTTCATTTAAAAATCACAAAGATTTTCTTCGGTTGTTAGGTCATTATCAAGGGTGGATATTTAAAAAGTTAAAAAATATAAAATGAACAAATATTAATTTAACAGCAATAATAAAACAATCTGACGGTTGAATTGCGTAATCTTAAATTAATTTTTTTTTTTAAATTATATATTATCTTTTTTAAATGTTCACTTTTTATAATGGCCTAAGAGCCGGAAAGCTTTGTGATTTTTTTTATAAAGAAAAAACCATTTTAACGATTTTAACTTCATTTTTTGTTGTTTATTTTAATAAAAATCATTAGAATCCGCATTCTTCAAATCATTTTTGACGAGTTTGATTTATTTTATAATTGAGATTGTATTTCAGTTTTGATATAAGTTTTTGCTATTATTTTTTTTATTAATTAAAATTTTATAATTCTGATTGTTATTGGTTTTTAAGATAATGTAGGAATTTGATTTATGTTTTTGTAATTCGTTTTTATAAGTTTGATTTATTTATCTTCTAATTGATTTTGTAATTAAGTTTTGGTATAAGTTGTCGCCATGTTTTTTTTACTTTTTTTACTTTAACTTTTTTTATTATTTTATATTTTATTTTTTTTAATCCTTATTTATAATGCTTATTTACTTGTTAAGTTATAAGGGATTCTTCCATCGAAGCTGATTTAAGTGTGGAGTTCAATGTCTTGGTGCTAGGACCTCCATAATTATATTAATAATCTCATTCGGTTTGTAGAGGGAGTGAATTTTTAGTGGGTAAAAATCCCACACACTGATTTTGGCTCCCTAATAAAAAAAAAAAACTAAATTATTTTTTGATCATCGCTGTCTTTTGAAGATTTTCCCCTGCTTTTGAAACAAATAACTATCGGATTCCAATCGCTCAATAATATGAAGTTATCTCGATCGTCAAACGAAGTTTTAAATTTGTTCATAAACTACTTTTATTTCAACATCCATGTATAATTCGTACTGATATGCGAAGCTGAATTTGCGTCGCACCTTAAGATACAGCCGAAACTTTAATTTTAGAATAATTCTATTCTTCTAAGCTCGTATGCATTTCGTTTCTTTACGTTTTAACATAATAGAAAAATCCAATTCCTACGTTTCCCTTACGCGACGCGACATTGAGTAGACGATTATGTGATCCACGCGCTAAAAGTACACCTTTTCACCATTTGCTGACACATACAATATCTGTATTTTTAGTCGATTTTTTTTAAGGTTTTTGAAAGAATTATTTTTACGCTTACGAGGCAATAAATATGCGTACCGATCGTTTGCACTTTTTGCCTTGCCATCAGTATAGAGAGCATTTAGTAGTTGGTACTTGTTCGGATATCATGGCGGGTCGGTGGCTATCCTCGTCTAGTTTACGTATACTAATTACTAATATAAAAAGATACCTATCCATATTCAGGTTGGTGTGTGTATGATAACGAGTAAATTGCTAAGGATATCTTCTTATTCCACATCCCGAAAGTAAGATAAATATTCCCGAGTAAATAAGTTTAGGCCAAACAGTTAAGTGGGATTGATAGATGAATAGTAGGCAGAGAACCACATATGGTCATACGGAAAGGTAAAAGAATAGTTGCAAGTCAAACATCGGACAGAATATAACCTTACCGAAGATATTTACGCGACCAATTGCAAATATAATTTCATTTAAAACATCATCAATTTATTGTAATATTCGTCACATAGGTACGCCTAATACTTTATTTAAAGAAATTAAATTATATATATATATATATACATATTGTAACGTGTATAGCAGTATATTTATACATGTATGCGCGTTGTATATATGCGATTACGCGTGTGTGTGTTCATCGTCAAAGTTGATGTCCATCAGTAACAACCGCAGTCCAAGTTGATTTCTGATATGGAAGAAACACTATGCGAGATAAAATCTTCTTAATGCAAAGAACAGAATTCAATGGTGACACCTACATTTGGCTACTTGTAGTTGATGGTGATTATTTTGCATGTTGGTGTCATCGTCTGTATTAGGTTATTTGTTTAAGTTCTTTATTACATACATACATATATATATATATATATATGTATGTATATACATGTTAAATGTTTGTAATAGATATAACCATTTTGGGATTTTGATAACATAGATTAGTGTCTGTTCGCTTCAACTGGATATAAGACGTCTCTGTTATTAATTTCGAATTATGTAATTGTTATCGATATCCGTAACTTTTGCACGAGGTTAAATAGTTTTAATCAATTATACAGGCAGTGGCGAAATCGGCTCTCGTATTAGTTTGGCAGAGTTTTACGTCGCTTAGAAGGTTTGATATTATCCTTCGGATGGACGAAATCCGGTTTAGGCGATTATCAAATTTAGGGTTGATAAGAACTTTTTATATGTTTATTTTATATTTTTTACTTTATTAATTAATTTATTTAGAATAATGATCGTATTATTTTCAACGCTACAAACAAAAATCGTATATGTCTGATATTCATCCTTGTATATCAACTTTTCATCGTATAAAAGCCGAGTTCTAGGATTTATCTTTTACCTCCTTTGTATACGGCTGAAATAAAAACGATGACCCCCCTACTTTTTACAGAAATGTTTGTTAACGATACTGCGACATAATTTACGAGTAATTCGGAATCGAATGAATAACCTGCAAAGCGTTTTCACGATGAGAGAATAAAACTAAAGAAGTATAAATCTGTTCGCGTTAATTCTAATAAAATATTAATCCGTAGTTTAGTTATCGATAACAAGCAGATCCCCAGACAGAAGGATTCATCTAAATATTTCGGATTACGTATTGATGCCCACTTTAACGTGTTAGCTTGGTGTAAGGCGGGAAATAAAACCGAAGTTTAAACGTGTTGGCTGTTTAAACCCCATTTATGGGATTTTGAAATTGCGCAAAGCGCGCTGACCGTATATTCGTCGTAGTCGAGAGAAAGTTATTTGCGCAATTACCAACGCAGGTATTACGGAGGCGAGTATACCCGGGGACAGATTTGAATCTGAAATGAATGGACGGCGTCATTTCGCCATCAAGTCTGAAAAATCTTTGCTCGACATATTTTGGCGTATGTTTGGCGTCATCTTTCTAGTTACGTAAATAATAACGTTTACGTACTTATGAACAATGGCGTTCAGTTTATAATGGTAGATCGATATTTTATCAGTGTTATCTACGATCGTAGTGAATAAAATGCGAATTTTCGTAGTAAATTTTTAAATAATTTATACTATGAATAAGTTTAATTTTAATATTTATATACGAATAGTAAATTACTGTGAAAAATTTAATCAATTATGCGAAGACGTATCCCTAATATTACCGCGTGGAATGGCAAAACAATAATAACATAGTACACACTACAAAAACCGGTGAGAATAAAAATTATTAAAATCAGTTCTACCGGGTGTGTGTGTTTATCTACGCTAACGCTATGGTTACGCTAACCTTACACTGTACAATAAAATATGTATAGGTAAGTAGTCGCCTGCCTCCGAAACGGAGACGACGCCTAATGATGATGCATGATGAAGACGTATCGAGTATCAAAAGTCAACATATAAATACGTCATTTTTAAGTAAAAAGGTTAAACGAGATTTAAAAAAATATATATAAATACTTTAACGAAACGAAAAGGAAATACGTAAATGGAGATAAACACCAGTACCCGAAAGTAGAGTATAATTATTCTAATTGCTTATATCGATCTATTGCTGGATGTAAGTTTTCTCCGAACTGATCGTTAGTTCAACCACTTGATGCCGGTTATTTTAGAGGTATATCATCTTCCCATCTAGCACACTCACCTTTCCTGGGGGTCCACCCCATAATCCGTTTGGTCCGTCTATTGTTTGTTCTTCTAGCTATATGTTCTGCCCAGTACCACTTCAGCTGCCTTAATCTATTACTGTTGTCGAAACCGTGTATTTTTGATCCATTAGTTCTCAACATTAATTTATTTACGCTGTGCCGCGATAAATTCCACGAAATACGTCAGCATTGGCAGAATATATTGGTTTTTAAGGAAAAATGGATCTGTTTATTACGTATGATATTGTTTAGTGTTCCAACTATTAGCAAAGTACGATTGTTAGCTGTATATTTTTAAGATTATAATGTTAATTGAAATGTAAAGGGTATCTGCCGACGGGTGTAAAACCGGCGGAAACCCGGAATGGGAAAAGGGGATATGTTCTAAATGAAAAAAAAATACTCGCAGCAATGATAAGAATGTACAAAGAAAAAGCCGTATACAAAAACTAAATAGCCAGAAATTTAATGGAAATTTAGTTGGTAAAATTTTCGAAATGGACATCCGACAAAACAGTCGCGACAGCTGTTAGCCGAGGCAGAAAAAGCGCGTGATAAAGGACTTATCGCTTACGTGTAGACTAAACAAGATAGGAGCACAGTTCAATCTAAACCGTATAGAGTAGTGAAGTTTCATAGGCTGATGAACACGATAGATATGTCTGCTACAAGTTATTTTGCAGATAAGAGAAAAACCAATCGGCGTCATACGGATAATGAGGCCGTAACGGTAGTAGAAGAAGTCAGCTAATACTGATACACATAGTTCGTCGTTAGATCGTTTCACTAATCGCTGGAATATACGTTCCTGTAATAACTTATCGGATAAACAGCCGACTTTGACCCTTTACTCTCATAAGAAACCACTCAAAGGGTAGGAATGGTAATTTTACAAGGTATTATTAGTTATAGGATTAATAGTGTAGTGCAATACTAGGTAGACCCGTGACAAGGGTGGAACAAGCTCCTAACTCCTCATTCCTTTACAAAAATTAGTGTAATATACTGACCTCGTATTAAAGCT
The DNA here is from genome assembly GCA_032883995.1 of Coronaproctus castanopsis. Lineage (NCBI taxonomy): Eukaryota > Metazoa > Arthropoda > Insecta > Hemiptera > Monophlebidae > Coronaproctus > Coronaproctus castanopsis. The sequence continues at coordinate 261,097,349 of CM065052.1, read as the reverse complement.
GATAAGAACAGATACTACACATTGATCTTACCCAACAGGCGGAGAGTATATCCTACGGACAGTGAAGTAAGAAATTCAGTGTCTCGGGGCGCAGAGAAGTGAAACTTAAAGACGAGTACCCAAAAAGATGCTAATTAATAAACTGACGATTTCGTACAAATTTCACAAAGGAAAGGAACACACTGTCTGCTATGCTTAACTTGACGTGGCGATGACTCATATGTTTTCGTTCTCAAATTTACGCCGCATATACAGCCCTTGTTGAAAGAAATAACGGATAGCCGTGCGCGCATGCGCAAGAGAAAACTATTAATTCGTAATTTCTGTAAGTGTCTGTACGCATTTGTATGTAAACCGAATATACACGTATATGAGTACAATAGGCCTGTCTATATGTCTTATGTGCCTGTAAGCTTTTGGCCCGTTCGCTCCCTAGATCGTTTCTACGGGTTAACTACCCATATACAATGCGCCAATAAAAGTTTCATTTCAAAATAATACTATTTGTATCTTAAATGTGAGATCACTAAAAAAGTAAGAAGAATTTAACTGAATTGGTGAATTCGTTTAAAGGATCTAAAGTAGATATGTTAGGATTATCAGAGGAAAGGAGAAAATACTCCCTTGAAGTAACCCCCGCATTAATGTATCGTATGCCAGAATTGTAGTTTTTCAGTTTTACATAAAACTACTTTCTTTAAGTAAGATTTAATAGTAAATACAAGATATGAAGGAAAATTATATTTAGTTAACTTATATATATATATAAAATTCCATCATGCCACGTTGTGTCAAATGATTTTTCTATGTCCATCAAGACTAACCCAGAATGTTTATTATGGTTAAAGTTATCAGTAATTTTGTTACACACATTTTAGCCGGCTGTATCGTCGTATTTAGTTTTGGTCGAAAACCAAACTGCAAGTCAGATGTTATAGATTTTCTCTCGCTCTGAGACTTTAGTCTGACTAGGAGTATTTTTTCAAAAATCTTACTTAAATTACTACGTAAACACACTTTTTGAACAAAGCAGGCATCTTTTCAGGTTTTTTGCTAGAGGCACCTTGACTGATACTCTCCATAACACGGGATAATAGCACAAACGTACGCGTGCAATGTATTGATCTATAGATTGTGGATTGAGTAAAATTTTTGATATATTAATATTTTTCTGGATGTAATTTTTATATAAGTTTAAGTTTGCGTTGGAATAATTGAAAGATTTTATCGATTTATTACCGGATATAGTAAACATTATTGGATTATGATCAGATGATAATTTACTTAGGGTTATTTAATTCGTAATAATTTTTTGCTCAATGTCAATGACGCAAGGTAAAGAGTATAGGTTCCAGGGGAAGTATGTAGACTCTGACGAAGGTTTTAATCTGAAAATCTAGTCTGATACACATGCTTAGGATTATATTACCCGGTTTATTAGCATTATGACAATACTCTGCTCTTTGCATTTAAATCCCCGATAAGGATATCGTTCACTCTGTAAAGCAGGAGCATTACACTGACAGCATTAGTCGATCTCCTATCTCCAATTATTATCACCTTCAACCGTCTCCCTCCTAAACTTCCGTGGTTCTAAATTAATCGCGAAGAAATTTTGTCGATAGATTACAATTTGGGCACCATTTGTCACGTGATCGTCCTTTTCCATATGCAACTCGGAAATAGTCTCTTTTGTTCCACTTCATTCTGAACAGGTAATTTCCGATCACGATGATCTCTTTTTTAATGCTCTGCTGGGCCGCTGCTACCTTATCTTACTATACATTCTTCGTATATTACACCTTCGTATAATGTACCATCTCTCCATCTGGATAATCTACAATTATTTCTTCACATGGCAATATTTCTAGAGAAGTTTCTATGTTTAATTAAGACATGAACAGTGCCCGCAGTATCACGTCGGGTGTGCGGTAAAGGCGTTTTCATTTTTGAAATTTCTTGAAGTCGTCATCGCAACGTGTAAACGCGACTTTTTTCTCTTGCGGTACGCCGGGAACCATTTCGTTACTTTCTTCGTCCACCGCTGATCTCTGTATCTTATGACATGTCTTCCCCACTTCCATTTCAGCGCGCGGATTGAAGTTATGACATCCCTATTATCACTCATTTGTTCTTTAATCGTTTTTAATTCGACTTTATCTAGTTTTTTGTAATATTGATTTTCTAAATTGTTTTGGCAGGTTCTTATAATATTTTTCTGTCTTTGCGTCATCGATCATGTTTGGAAGCCGTAAGTTAAGGATGGTAGCAGACAGCTGTGAACGCCACGCTTTTTAGATTGGGCGAATATATTGCTCTTAAAAATTGATACTTTTTCCATGTTATTGCCACTCTGCGGTGTATTTCGGCTGTTAATTTGCTTTTAAATGAAATTAGTTGACCTAAATATATAAGTTCGGTGACTTACTATTTCCTATTGGTATAAAGCCTCTTTTTTCTTGACATAAAATTTAAAAACAAAAAATTATATATATATACATATATATTATATATATAAGAGAATGCAAAAATTAAAATGGATAGAACAAAAATTCTTAATAAATCGTGGGAAATTTTTTAACAAAGAAAAAACCCTAAGAGTTTCACATTACGCATTCTTCGTAAAAATGAAATTTTTTTTTTGGGCTTATTTATTCGTGGCTTTTATTATAATACTGAAATGTTCAGATGTTTATATTTCGAGATTTCTGTTCTCACCGTTGACACTTCTTTCTTAGTAGTTCTTTTCTCCACCGAAGGAATTTTAAACATTTTTGAATTTTATTTTTTGCTCGTTTTTGAACAGAAATATTATATTATTATTATTATTATTCTCTATGTGTCGAAAAACGTACTAATGATCTAGTGTTTAACCGTTTCAGTCACTATGTCCATTATATGGTGAAATTTTAATGCTAACAAAATTGTTTACTTTCTGGTTGACCATGAAGTGTCTCAATTTTTTGGAAATACGTATTTTGAACACAGTGCAAATTATCTAGAATGATCTAAGAAGCTACGTTGTATAAAATTTCTAATTTTGTGTCGAAAAAAAAAGGTTAATGCATTTGTTTCCTTCAGTTACTTGGCGCATTCTAGTAACCCGTGCTGGCATATAGGATACTCTATTCGGTATGGCTAAATAACTATGTATAAAAGTTCTCCAACGTGCGATACTGAGAATATTTGCCTAAAATCAAACGCCACTTAGTGTTCTTCGCTTATATAGATCGTGTTAAACGATGATAGTAAATTTAAAATTTCATTCGATAGTAGTAGTACTAATAGCAGAACGAGAAGATCGGATGGTACAAAAATTTCATCCATTAATAAATCACCTAAATAAGAAGACAGGCTTTGTAACTGGTCGAGTATAATTCCTACCACACAGAGGAATTTAAAAATCGATAATTATAAACGATGTCGTAGGATAATGATGTTTATTCGGATTATATATATATATATATATGTATATATATGTATATATATATGTATATATATATGTATATATATTTATATATATATGTATATATATATATATATATATATATATATATATATATATATATATAAATATATATATATATATATATATAATATCTTCATCTTCAACCTATATTAGTCCATTGCTGGATGTAGGCTTTCCCCAATTGTTTCCAGTTATTACCGATCCTGAGTTATTCCTATCCAATTGTTTTCTGCGACTCGTTTCAAGTCATCGCACCAACGATTTAGCGGTCTACCCTGGTTTCTTTTCTTATCAATTAGCTATCATTCCAATAACCGTTTTATCCGTCTGTTATTTATTCTTCGGGTTGTGCCCGTCGTATCTTCGCTTTGTTTTTACCATTTGCTCCACAGCATCATGGAGTCCAGTCTTTTCTATTATTCATTTATTTGGCTTTCAGTCACATAGTTTTATGTTCAATATTAGTCTTTCTTGGGCAACTTGTGTCTCTCTTATCTTCCTTAATTTTGTTCTTATAAATGTACTTGTTTGCGAACAGTATATAAGAACCGGTGAAATACATTTATTATACGATTTCCTTCTCAAACACGTCGCTTTTTCTGCTGTTTAGTTTTCCAACGGCTACTCGCGATAGTGATTTCTGCTAGCATTAATATATTGCTGTTCGTCGTATTAATTTCCTGTTTCCATATCTATGTCATCAATTATATATTTGTATGTAGATATATGTGCGCACCATAATATGCATTTTACTGTATCGTGTATTATTTTTATTTTAATTTATAGAAGCTGCCTTGATGTAATTATTGTTCATTTCTCTTTTCACACGTATAACTGCATTCATAAATATATTCGGAATTTCAACCTTGTTCTTGTTAAAAAATGCGCTAATTTTCTTGTATTTGTATTTTCGATATATATGTATATACATAAATATATATTCCAATATGTGTATCGTTTATAGACTACAAAACATGTATTTAGGTATATTATGTTACGTGTTAA